>OZ014460.1:8547068-8602634 GCA_963966035.1 Acleris laterana
CCGCAGGCGCGCTCCACGTCCGCGTCAATGCCCGGCCACCACATCGCGCTACGTGCCATGCTTTTCATTTTGACTATACCCATGTGCCCCACGTGTAGTTCTTGTAATAACTTCTCCCGTAGTCCTGGTGGGATGACTAGACGGTATCCCCAAACAATACAACCCATATCTAAATACAATTCATGTCGGCGCACGTAATATGGCTGAATGCTTTCATTTTTGTTTGCAGCGGGCCACCCCGTTTGCAAGAAACCTACTATTTGTCTTAACACCGGATCTTTTTCGGTACCGTGCTGCACCATCTTCCTATCAACGGGCAAAAAGTCCTGAACAAAATTTAAATATGTTGATTCGTTAACTTCTTTAACTGGTATCCCTACAGGAAGGCGGGATAAAGCGTCCGCAGCATTATTTTCGCTACGTACATATTCTATTTCAAAATGGTACCCGGCGAGCAATACCGCCCATCGCTGTAATCTACTGGCGGCCATTACCGGTATACCTTTCTTTTCACCGAAAATCGAAACGAGGGGCTTGTGGTCTGTCCGCAACAAGAACTTCCTACCATATAAATATTGGTGAAACTTTCTCACACCAAATATTATAGCTAACGCTTCTCGCTCGATTTGTGAATAGCCCTTTTCGGCGGAATTCAACGTGCGCGACGCGTAAGCCACGGGGCGCTCGCCCTACGGCGCGGCGTGGGACACCACGGCGCCCACGCCGCGGCTGCTGGCGTCGGCCGTGAGCACTAGCGGCAGCTCCAGCGAGTAGTGCGCCAGGACCTCACTCGACATCAAACATCCTTTTATTTCTTTAAAAGCTACTTTACATTGGTTGTCCCACTCGAATTTCACCCCTTTCCTAAGTAAATTATAAAACGGCGACAATACGGTGCTTATGTTACGAACAAATTTCGCATAGTACATAACTAATCCTAGGAACGACCGCAACTCGGTGACATTAGTCGGCTCCGGTGCATTTTTTATAGCTTCTATTTTCTCGGCGCATGTATGTACCCCTCGTTTGCTTATCACGAACCCTAAATACGTAACAGACTCAGCCAGGAAGGTACACTTGTCCTTTTTAATTTTTAAACCGTACGTTTTCAACCTGTGAAACACTTCATGTAATGTTTCCAAATGGTCTTTATCATCTACGCCGGTAATAATCAAATCATCTAAAAACACCCCAACCCGAGGCAAATCCCCAAATAACTGTTCTAATTTTCTTTGGAAAATGCCGGGGCTCGAGGCTAATCCATATATCAACCTGTTATACCTAAAAAGACCCCTGTGTGTGTTAATAACTGTAAATCTTTTTGATTTCTCATCTAACTCGAACTGGGCATACGCTTGTGATAAATCCAACTTTGTAAATTTCTCCCCCCCATGTAGTTTAGCTAATAGGTCTTCTACCCGCGGCAACGGAAAACGATCCACCTCCAAACATTTGTTAAGCGTTAATTTAAAATCGGCACATACCCGGATGGTGCCATCTTTCTTCATGACGGGCACAATAGGAGTGGCCCAGTCGGACGAGTTTACCGGAGTGATCACGGCGTCGCGCACCAGCTGCTCCAGCGCGCGCTCCACCGGCTCGCGCAGCGCGTACGCCAGCGGGTGCGCGAGCAGGAACACGGGTGCGGCGCCCGCGCGCAGCCGGAACCCCACCGTCCCTCCGGTGAACTTCCCCAGGCCGTCCTCAAACACTTCACAATAGCTGGAACTGAAATTGGCCAGATTAAAATCTTGCGTTAAACCGCTAACATTGTTACAATTCACTAAAGGCAATTGTATTTCTAACTCTTTTAACCATTGCCTGCCTATCAAACTGGTTTTCCCTTTTTCAACAATATATAAATTCAATTCTTTACATTTATCTTTATATCTAACTAACGGGTTTATTTTACCAACAGGTTTGACAATTTCCCCGGTATAGTAACGCAAACTCAAATCACTGTTCTGTAACTTACAATCACTAAAAAGTTGTTTATAACAGTCTGTATCTATTTCCATCACTATCTTTACGTTATTTACTTGCAGTTGAATTAAGTATGGTCCAAATCTTTTTAACATTTTAACATCCAAAGAAAAGTTGTTTACCTCCTCGCTGCCGCCGCTGCTCTCGCTGTCAGAGTACCCCACCTGTCTTTCCAACATCGCATGGAACGATGAACCTTCGGTCAGCATGTTCATATTCATATTAGGACACATCTTCTTTAAATGGCCCTCTTTATTACAAACTTTGCATACATAAACCTTGAACCTACACGAAGCCGTTGCATGTTGTCCGCCACACGCCGAACATAATGCCGCTTGTCGTTCCCGGTAGCTCGAGTCTCTTCTAAAACTCGCTCGCTTATCGCCGTCCGCTCCGCTTATGCCTCTTGGACCGCCGGCTGGCGTGGCCTGCGGCGCGCGCGCGCCGGCCCCGGGCGCCGACCGCCGTGTCTCCCGCTTCGCCGTGTACAGCTTGTGCACCGGACTCCCCGATGGTACCCCGTCGCCCCTTACGGCCCGGTCCTGTACCATCGCCGCATGACCTTCTGCTGCCTCCATCGACACTGCTATACTAAATGCTCTTTCGAATGCTATTTCCTCTTCCGTGAATAATCGTTGGCGGATGCTTTCATTCTTAATACCGCATACAAACTGGTCTCTTATGTCCTCTGTCAAACTGTCAGACGTAAAACCACAATCTTTGACTAGCTTCTTTAACGCCGCCACATACTCCGCAATTGTTTCGTCATTCTTTTGCGCCCTTTGTCGAAATTTAAATCGTTCAGCCAACACACTTGGTTTTGGCTGTAAGTGCTTTTTCATCACCGCCACGAGTTCACTATATGATTTCGTTGATGGCTTATCGGGCGTGCACAAATTCACCATTAATTCGTACGCCTCACTTCCGACGACAGTAATTAACGTAGCTACTTGCACTGCTGCTTTTACATCGTTAGCCACAAAATACTGGTCCAGCCGATCCACGTACAACGCCCAATAATTGTCCTTGGCAATGTCAAAGTGCCCGATCTTACCGACGGCCATCTCAACTTATTTAACGCACTGGAAACCCCAACAAACGTTCCACGTAACGTCCACACGCGCGTAATTATCGTACTCGTCGCCACTGAAGAATCCGAGACTGTATAGGTACTACAGAACGTTCTGGGTTTGGGAGCCACAAAAACACGTCCAATCGTTAACAGCATTTAATTAGAAGAGAGTATGGGTAGTCGGTACAATAAAGCGGTGCAATGAAAAGCTACCCTCAATATCTCATATATTACACTTACTTTAAAATTGTCAACGTGGTTTTCTAAAACAAATTTCACTATCTTTTATAGTTTCGGAATTCATAACATTCTCTATTATAACCAGTTTACCTTTAAAATATCGAAACTCATTTCAAAGAATGTTTGACTTCGCCGAATTTTCATGAAATTTAATGAACATTCGATCAAATGTGTGTCGATGTTTCAAGGATATCTCATTATGACTGCTTACCCTGTAGAACATTTTTATTTTCATATCTATAATCACAAGGTGTTACCAAGTTTATGAGTAATGTAAAATATTGTGCGTGTGGGAATGTATGTTTGTTACTTCTTCATGCTGGAACGGCTGGGCGACTTCGAATGAAATCTTTAATGAAGATACCAACCTAAATTACCACATGGGCTGCCTGTTGTCCCAAACAATACTAGTCCCTTAGGATGGTCATCGCAGACGAAGTGGGAGTGGAAGTTGAGGTGGGCAGAAGCCAGTATTTTTCTTGGTCGGTAATGTTTCGTGACTACACCACTTTGTCCTCAACACTAGACCGGATATGATGGCGAAAGTTGTCCGCGATTAAATATAGACTTTATAGCAGGAAAGAAAAAAATGCTGAGCCTAATCATTTTGTTTTCAGAGAGAGCTGCAGAAGAGTGTTCCGCTCCGGGATCACTCACGAGGAATGGTCCGTCAACTGGGACAATATCAAAGAGTAAGCTTTTCTTTAAAAGGTTCTTAATTTATAAGGTTTATAGTATCCAACATGGAACCTTGTCATAGAATTTTCGACGGGAGCGTTTTGTTTCACATAATTATTTTTAGTCCGTGTGTATTGTTACTCATAATCATCGGAAGTCATAGTGTTATTTACTCTAACGGTTTTTATTTTAGGACTTTTGAAATATCTAGCTGGTTAATGAGGTCAGGATAGGTTAGGTTTGTTGTATAAAATCGCTGAAATAAAAACCATTTCAGTAAAAAACACTTTAGGACTTGCGATGATTATGAATAACCATACATTCGGACTAAATTTTTTTATGTGAGCCCAAATAGACCCATTTTACACTTCTACGTTTATTTTAACTCCATGAAAGTCTTTAATTTCAATTCAAAAGACAATTTTATTATTAACTTATTTGTAAAGATTTTAAAAATAACGTTATTATGTCAAAACTTAGTTACGAGACCACGACTAATTTACACTTTTTAACTTAATCAAAATTAGGTGACAATCTAACGCAAATTTTCCTAGTCCCAAATAAAGCTCTGAATCACACGATAAGCATTTCAGATTCAGTTTCTTTTGGTGATAGGTTCTTGGTTACTAATATGTGAGAGCAATCTATAAGATATAATAATAACATATATGTTTATGTGCTGGAACATTGTATAAAAATATTTATTTTCCTATTAGAGACGAAATCAGTCACAAACAAGATAAAACTGAAGTCAAAGCTGATAATGATAAAAATAGGTAAGATGTCATTGAAGAATACTATATTTTTACTGAAATTACTCCATTGAATTATAAAATTAATGATTATCTGTCTTGCAGTGACAGCGAGGATAAAGCTGACAGGTAAGTGAGTATAATTTAAGTATGTAATCAAAGTAAAGTTCATAATTAACGAAAAACCTTTTTTTTTAATTTCAGTCCCGAATCAAAAGAAGCTCTAAGAGAAAAGTAAGTAACTGCACAGAATACGATTCCATTTAAAACATAATTGATAAGAAGTAATGTTAACCTTACTGTCATTGTCTTATTTTAGCAAAAATGATGATAAGAAATCAAAAGACGTATCAAAAGAAAAAACTACTACTGCGGCTGCAAAGATTAAAAGAACAGGTGGGAGTAGCGAAACAAGTTCAAGTACAAGTGCTGAAAAATCTGAGGAAGTGAAAAAGAAAGAGAAATCTAAGAAGAAGAAGAACAGATCCAAGTCTGAGAAGGTTGACAAGAAACATAGCAGATCCCACAAATCCTCGAAGAAGTTGAAGAAGTCTAAAGGATCTGGAGAGCCAAATCTGAGAAGCCATGACAGGAAGGAACTGTTCTACGAGTCCAGCCGCGAGGAAAATGTTAACGAGCCAGACGACGATGAGTAGGCATTTGTTATCAATAAAATTTATAACAATTCATTGATGATTGACTTTTATTTTACACATATAACAATATTCCCTCCAGTGTACAATAAAGAGTATACATATTCACTCTCTGGATTTGGTACCATTAAAAACTTTCGACTGTATAACCACCTTAAGTGATTAATACAGTCAATATCGGTTTGGATGTATACTTATGTTAGACGACATTTTTTGCATGAAATTCTTTGATGAGTGGTGATGATTAATCAAACCTCACACACATGTATACCTCTGTATTTTGTTCCATCTTTTGTTTTGTGTAATGTGACATGCAATAAATATTTTGACTTTTGACTTTTGATTGGTTAAAAAAAACTGAATTATTGTTGACGTCGGAAGCTGGTTACAGCTTTTTTGAAGACTTCGTGATTGAACTCGTTATATTGTACTCGCTCGACAAGTAAACAAAACTTGACTCCGAAAAATATTTTGATTGAATACTTTGTTACTGGTATGATTATCTAGTCATATGTATAAAAGTGAAAATAAGTTCAATAACATCTGATTTCATTTAATTTAATTTAATAACTTACCTATTTCATAGCTTTTCCAAAAATGTAAAAGGTAAAGAGTGTCAGAAAAAGCAATGTAGAAAACTATCGGTAGGTAGGTAACAATAACAAAAGCTCGTATATGTGCTGTCTTGCTCAATTTAAAGCTTCTCACTGGCTACGAAGCTCTTCCGTTTGCAGTTGCCGCCAGAGGTGTCACAGATAGTGATGGTGACCTGGCAGTAGCCGAAGTTGGCAGCGTTCAGGAAATATCAGATTCGTGTGGTCATTTTCTATATTGTTAACCTCTGTCACTTTTTTCTTGTCCTTTCTTTTGGAAGATACTAAACAAATCGATATGTAAACGGACGACACCGTTGCAATTAAATATTATCACGTTGAGTCTCATCACGATGCCTTTACGTACGTCCTTTTGTCAACTTCCAACTCCAACTGCAGATCAGTTCTTGGATAATGTAATATCATCACATGCTTTCACGTCATTTTCATTAAGAAAGTGTAAAAATTATTGAAGAAAAAATATACAATGGTAACAATTACGCAAGACATACGAGAACATCATCGGTTTCTTTAACAAACAAACATGTGACACGCTTATAGCTTAGTTCAGTGGTTCAATTAGGAAGTCAAGTTTGACGCAGCCTATGAATGTCTTCTTCTTGCAGTTGCCGTCAGGGTTTTCGTAGATCTTGACGGTAGCCTGGTAGCGACCGGAGTTGACAGCGTTGAGGGGGAGGTCGGCGTCGTCCGCCGTGAACCCCTGAAGAGAGTATGCCGCCTAGAGAAAACCAATGTTGTAAAACAATGGAGGATTTATAAACATAACTAACATAAACGCTTTATATTTGAGTCTTCAGGGTTGGCAGCCTTGAAACTGCAAAATATATTTGCGCGGAGAAAGTGTTACTTCGTAGGCAAGGCATCTACAATCAAGATCTCAGGTGAATCAAATCGACAGATCTATTACTTAGAATACGAATTTTACTTGAATTTAATGAAAACTTACCGCTTCAAACGGGCACTTATCCTGGAACCCAAAGTAACTTAAATACTTAGCGTACTGGCTTAAAGGGTCTTCGATCTCCTTACAGATGTCGCAGATCTCGTGAGACACTACCATCTCGTAGTGGCCGGTCAGCTCCTTGTCGATTAATATCTCCAACTGCAGAATTAACTTTAGTTTGATCACCGTCGTCCTGTATATCATCATCATCATCATCATCATCATCATCATCATCATCATCATCATCATCATCAGCATCTTCACCCGAGAGATGTCTATTGGTTGATATAGGCCTAGGATCGCCTGATACATAGGTCGGTCTCGTGCCGCAGACATCCAACGGTACTAAGTCGTGATAATTGAATTGCAAAAAGACTCGTTTTGAGAACATTCAAAATTCAAAAGAAAGGTCTTTGATCATAGATTTCCTGCGTGATTGAATCAGAAATAACATAATCCGTAGAACCCATAAAGGTAACGTTTCTCTCCCCTTAAACCTAGTTCGATGATAGATATAATGAAAAACTAGGTCTGTAAAAAAACAAAAACGGTAACATACAAATCTAGTTTTTCATAACAACTACAACACGTAAAAAATCGTGGAGCTATATTTATATAGATTTTTTTGACAAGGTACGCGATTTAAGCGTCGGTTCACTAGGTACCCTCTAAATGCGTGGTATAAATATCCATACCTATACGTGTATACAGGGTGTCCAGTAAATAATGGATAACCTTCTACCCATCCATGGGGCACCTCAGGCTGGTCCCTAAAAAGGACTTACAGGTTTAGTAAAAGTTGCATGGTTTTCGAGATAATCGAACTTTTCTATTTTCTTAATAATTAGCACCTTGCTTCACTGTAATGACCGCCAAGGCCACAAATAAAGAGATTTTGTCGTTCTGTTTGCTGTTAAATATTCTTTAATAGTGATGCTAACAGATGTGTCTTAGAGCATTATGGTAGCGACACTAATTTCTTGTTAAACATATCTTCATTTATAACATCACATTTTGCTTTAAAGTTTTCAACAACTTTGACTGCTTGTGGTGAAAAAAAATTGTATGAAGACCAGAGTGGCCAATATGTTGAAAAATAGTGTATCTAATATTGATTCTAAACTGGTATAACACATGGTGTTTACGTCTTGCCAAATTTTAATATGTATATTCATGCCAAGTAATTTCACTAACTGGCAAGTAAGCAGGAGCTTATTCCACTCGATAAGACCATTATTGCTGCCAAGTAAATAAGCGGTATCGTAACGTTTACATGTCAAAAGCAATATGGAATTACCGAGCAGAACAGAGTGTTAATTTCGCCCTGTGTTGTTATCTTTAGATTTAAAGGTTTGACGCCCCTATACCATGGCAATGCGATATTGATCACACTATTTAATAATACAGTATAAAATAATCAGTAGATAATTCATAATTTACTAAAGTTTTTTAACTAGCGCTAAGAGGTAGGTATTTGCTATTAAATCAATGGCTATAATTACATTTCCTCTAAATTCATTTGTTGTAATCATTCACTCACATATTGAATTGGTTATAGGTAGCTCTTTTTCGTACTAGGGGGTAAACGTCGTGAAGTGATCACCGCTGCCCATGGACGAAAACATGCTACGTCTCTTAAGACTGCGCCGAGCGTACGCCGGATGTACAGTGGCGCCCTCATTACTCACTATTATTGTGTTTTCTAATAAACTAAAGTATTTTCTTGAAATTGGTCGGTAGGTTAATGTACTACAAATGAAAACACAACTATATCACATAGTTTAATAACAATTCACCTTCGAGTTATCGACTTAACGGAAAAAAGTGGCCACCTTCCGTTAAGTTGACTACTCAAAGGGTAATTGTTATTAAAGTTTGTTACGTATCCCATAAATTGTGTTTTTACTTGCGCTATAAAAAAGTATCGTCTTTTTGCAAGGGAATTCTTTAGTTAATTAGAAAACACAATAATAGTAATGAGGGCGCCACTGGACGCTCGACGTTTGCTCGGTGCAGTCTTAAAGGTCCCTAAGTAAAGATTCGATATTTTGAAAGAGTAATTAAATTAGGCTATTTAAAGCTTATGGCTGATGAATGATGAAAAATTGATTTAAAAGTTATGGTAAGTGAAGATTATAGAATTTGTAGCATTAAATTTTATTTCATTTGAGTTTATAGCAAATATACGAATACATAATCCATAATCTCTGCCTGCGCCATTGGGAGACAGGCCTGAAGGTATGTATGACTATGTATGTATACGAATACTCACCATAGTGTGTTCAGCCAGACCTTTGAACAAGAAGAACGACCCGGACATGCAAGAGGTTGTTTCATTGTATCTCTCCACTTTGATCTCCGCGGCGTCGACGTACCCCTGGCTTTGCGGGTCAGCGCACACATAGACATCAGAGTCAAAGTTCAGAATGTAAATATCCTAAAACAAAAGATACTTGTAATATTATGGGAGTCAAGTCTCCTTGAAGGAATCCAGTTCGTCAAGCTGTTCCTATTTGACAATCATTCAGATGAGGGTGTTTAAGGCATCCTACCAGGAGTTCAGAACCTGTAAGGGGACTGCTCCGAACTGGCTGGCCTTACGGCCAAACAGATGTTAATTGAATATAATTCGAAGTGAGAAGCGCTGGGGCCCTACTACAAGGTAATCCGAGGGTCTGGTGAAGATAGTGAGACGGGTATAAGGGGTAACTAAAAGAAAAACTCGGTGATTTATTTCCACAAACTGTAACGTTGATAAGTTGTGTGTTTCCGGCTTTTAGGTTCATTGCTTGGTGTCAGTCAAGTTTAATTTTAGAAGCTTTAATTTAACTTGCAATTTTTGTATGTAAGGGTCAAATCATGCAAGTTCAATTTGACCCACTTAACGGTTTCCGATGAAGCTGAAAATTTGCATACGCATTTAGTTGTAATGACAATACAATAATATAGTACCATCGAGCTGGTCTAGTGATGGAGACGTAGGGTGGCCATAGGAACTCCTAAATTACACATGATAAACCCGTCGTACTAGAGCTTGTTAGAATTGTCTTGACGCTGACAACTGTGCAAAAAAAGGTACAGTCGGCAACAAAAGCTTGTCCCAAAAATGGAGTTTTTGATAGAAACTTATTCCAAGCTAGTTTTAAGACAGTGAGCCGTGGGGATCACAGAATATGCATATAATGAAAATCAATATTTGGTGAGTTTGAGCTCAGAATAAAGTGACAAGTACTCATCTCGCTAGACCATTCATAAAAGTTATGACACCATTGTACCTATCAGTTTTTGGTGGACTTTATTACTTTTTATACTTCCGAATTTCGACATGTTCATCAAATTAAAATGTTCTGTGGAAGAGTAAAAAGGAACAAGAACCATTTCAAATTCGGCTGTAAGAAAAAAAAAAATGGAACCGTCGCATTTTTTGGTTTTTGACTGTTTTTAATTAAGTCTTACGTACGCAATAACCAAGTTGGTCACAAAGGGCGATATTAGAGTAGGTAGGTATCACATTTTCATGTCTCATACCTTACTTAAATACGAAAGTAGGCCATTGTGTATTTAAAGCGGGTTGAAAGTGATGAGTCTCAACTCTAGAGAAGAAATAAATAAACATCTTTGTCAATGGACCTGTGTAGTAACAGAATTTAGCTTCTAAGTAGTATATTTATATATATACTATCAAACTAAAAAAATACTCACATCTACCGCGCAATAACAAGCAACAACTAAAAATAAAAACAATGAAACCAACATCTCCATCGCATTTCAATAAATATTTAAACAAGGAAATAACGGAATTGAGTTTAAATAAATTTTACATCGCGTGAAAGATCACATGCGGAGATAGTATCTGACATCATTAAATGGTGTACGATGAATGATAGCATTTGTATAACAATAACTGTAATTATATAATAAAGATTTATAGGAAAATAAATACGTATTCAGATCAAATCTCTACTTTGCTGATACACCTATGCGAATAGTAGGTACCTACCGTATTTTTTCTTTTTGTGGCTGCACTATAAAAAGTTCATTTATTTTATGATGAGAAACCACAATAACATTAAGTAAGTATATTGCGTTTGGTCAACTATTTATTGCCTAGCAAATAGTACAGTACAATAGTCTGGGAGCCGCAAAATAAAATTGTTTTAATGTCACTTTATTAGCGTGTCGTAAAATGTTACTCTAGTACAAATTGTAAAGAGATTACAGTTCACGAGCCGCAATATAATGTTGTTGTGGTTTCTCATTCTAAATTAAATGAAGTATAACGTCAAATATACCTATTTTAAGTAACACCTGGCCATAATGTGAGTTTTATCGCACGCTGCGCGCACGGTAAAACTCGCATTGTGGCCAGGTGAAGACGTAAAATTGTGTACTCATCACGGGCAGTAAAAAAGAAAGCCCTCTATCGCATATTTACAACCCTCGCCTACGGCTCGGGTCTCAAATACCTGCGATTTCGGGCTTTCTTTCTTTTACAGCCCTTGTTAAGTAATGTACTATAACGGCACAGAGATCAGTTTTGTAAAGAAAACCCGCAGTAAATACGTAATTATTATCTCTTAACTCATTCACTGCCGGCAGCGCATGCTAGTGTTCACCCGGCTTTCCATCAAATGCCTGGAAAGCATATGGGTGGGAAAAAAGGAACGCCACATGGACGGCATCTACCTTAAACATTGGAAATAGCAAATTCTACGCAAAGGAGGCTAACTTTTATTTTTATAAACAATAAATACTGCATTAGTGGATTTTTGAAAAACTGCACCGGGAATCGAACTGGTCGAATACAAAATAATAAAGTAGGTTTTTTTACGGTCTTTATTTAATTTAAAGGTATGTGTTGTAAATATAAATCGTCACTATCAATGACTATTTCGATATGTAAAACAAAACACGACTTTATAGTTCTGCCATATTCGACCGGTTCGATTCCCAGTTAGGGAAGAAGTTGTTTTTTTAATCCAATAATACAGTATTCATTGTTTGAAAACAAATTAAAGTCTTCTTTGCGTAGAATTTGCTATTTCCAATATTAAAAGTAGATGCCGTCCATGTGGTGTTCGTTTTTTCCACACTGTAGGTATTTGTATGGGTTCTTACGGGCCTCTTTTACTGGGTTAAACCATATTGCATTAAACATGTTATCATATCGTTTTTAACTCGGCCGTTATTACTACGTCAAACGAATTTTTGTTCTTTGGCTAAACGAGCTATCGAATACCAGTAGGTAAAAGTTATATGCAAGATAGCAAAGTTGCTTAGCCTGAGTGCTGGTGTTGGCTGGGATGAGCGTAGCGAGCTATTCAAAAGCACGATACGCAAATAAGTAACTTTATATAACAGACTTTAAAAAAGGTATAGTTGGTCCCATTATCAAAACGTCACGACTTGATCTTTAGAATAAAATAGCGAGTGTTTATTTTTTTTAATTTTTAGCTGGTTCCACTTAGGTGTTCTCACTATGTCCATCGAAATACAGAAATGAAAAAGTGGAACAAGCGTTTATTTCCAAATTACATCCTATTATTTCTATTGCGGCCAAAAAGAAGAAAAAGCAGCTTCTAGGTGCACGCCGTCATAGGTGATACAGCGTTTTGTTTTGTGGCCTGTATTTTTATCAATAGAAATTCATAATTCAAATAGTGGGATACACCCATCCATTCCCGAGTGAGCCCAGAAAATTTTAGAAAAACTTTGAATATTGTTTTGTTTATATTGAAAACAAAAATGTTTCCTGCATGTAAAATGATCTAACTTGGAGATTTAAGGCAGTTCCCCGCCCAGGGCCCAGACAAGATGCACTACGCTAACTGGCTTTTCTATTCGTTTAGTTTTTAAACCAATCGCGTCACTGGTACATCACGTGACTTTTCGTATCACGTGATCTACCAGTGACGCGATTGGTTTAAAAACGAAACGAACAGAAACGCTAGTTAGCGTAATGCATCTTGTCTGGGCCCTCTGGTCCATAATTATTTTCCACCCAGTACCTATATCGACAGAAGGAGCCTTGAAAGGCCCTCAGCTCTTGACGAATGTGTTTTATATCCCAATAACTAAGGAATTGAAATAAAATAAAATGTAAGAATAGATATAACTTTATTTATAACATAATGCTCCCTAACTATATTAATCGTAACAATATAAACTTCAAGTATGAGGGAAATTGAAAATATCCGGTATATAATCACCGGCAATAATATCTCGGTCAACACTGTTTTTAAAATATCAAACACACTCTAAAAGATCTACTAATAAAGATGGTTGTTTGCTATGATATTACTGCTGATGACTGTACTACACAGAACTTTACATTAAACTCGTAGGTTATTGAAGCTCACTGAGGTAGGAACTTCTCGTTCCTTGATGGTGTCTGCCCAGAGGGGCTATTGGCTAACGCAATCGCAATCGTTTTCATTTTGAAAATCGAAGGCTTGTCTGCAGGCGTTCCGCTTTGAAGTCAATTGCGATTGCGAGTGCGTTAGGCAACAGCCCGTCTGGTCCCTATAATACCTACAAACCCAACCGTCACATCACGTTGAGTAGTTTACATGAAGTCCAGTGTGGTAGGAAGATGAATTCACTAATCCTACAATCTGTATCGAATCATCACCTGTTTGTTACCTGTCACTGTCAGTTTGACACTTGACCACCTGGTCAAGTAAATAGGAGCTATGACTTGACGGAAGCGCGTGGAGCTAACCCCATGTGCTTCTGTTTAGTCCATTGGAGAAAATTCTCTTTTACCGAACAATTGTCTTCGCGTGTAATATTCACGGACTTATTGCTCTAATAAGTCCGTGGGAGTGTCTGTAAATAACTTGACATTGGCGAAATACATCTTAACAGGAGTGAAAGCCGTGGCTTAAAAAAAAAATTAAAAAAATAGGAGCTATTGCAATTATGATTTTACCCAGTAAAATAGAGGCCAAATATGCTAACCTAACCTAATAACACCAATGTATCAGCTATCAAAGCGGTTCAATGATAAAGTCTAGTTTCAAGCAGGCGATGAAGGTTTTCTCGTTCTTGCAGGAGCCGTCAGGGTTGCGGAATAAGGTGATGGTGACCTGGTAGCGTCCAGAGGTCGAGGCCTTCGTGGGAAGGTCCGAGTCATCCGTCTTGAAGTCATGGACGGGATAGGACCCCTAGAACAATAGGCATATTAAGATCACGTTATTAAATAGGGTTGACTCGAAACGGGTAAACAGTTGGTAGGCCTTCCACAAGTTGGAACGACGAACTGGTGAAGATCGTGGGAAGAAGAAGCTGATGGATGCGATCATGACGTACTAAAGCAGTTCAGTTTAGATTGAGAGAAAAAGACAGAGCTATAGCAGTTATACGGCCCAGTCGTGCGAATCCGCGCGGATATGATCAATTGATCATCGTAATATCGTATATATCTTTAAAATTATGATCTCTTTCAAATACATTTCGACCATGTTTTGTGTAATTATCAAACCTCGAAGTCGCGGTGGCACGAATAAAATTTTGCTAGGGACTTCCACGCGATATTATTTCATCGATAAATTGGACTTTCTTATGACAATAGTTATGTTATATGACTATGAGATGACGTATGTTATTAATATGCAACTTGCAATACCTATTAAACTGTATCATTTATACAGTATGAAGATTGAAGTTCGTAAAGGTCGATTAAGGAAGATAACGGTTTTCATACTTTATGGATGTAGGTATAGACGCACTTTGCATGGAAATTGATGAAATAACAAATTTAGTTGTAAAGGTTGATTTTTATTTGAATTTTAAAATTCCTAAAAATGTCCTAAAAACTCCTATATAGGTAACATTGACGGGTAGTAATCATTACATTTTAGTTAATTTTCAATTATTCTGTAGGTAAACTTTACAGCTAATATGAAGTGTCACTTCCAAATAAGCATTCAGTTATCGATAAATTTTATATCGGAAGGAAGTCCCTAGTTAATTGAAGTTATTGCCACCGCGACTTCGAGGTTTGGTAATTATCTTTTTACTCCGCCGCGCAGAAAATAAACATAGCCTTGTTCATCAGTGATTTTACCACGATGGCTCGCCCCGTCCTTTAAATTTACATTGGAACAGGTATGGTATTTACGTAGGTAAGTAAAATCACAGTATAGACAGTAGTTTGTCTAACAAAAATGTACTTATTTCCCCAAATCCCATTTTATTTAGCACGGTCACGATTTTCACGGACTAGATCCGGCAACACTCATTTAGACACTAATAGTTAAATAAATAATTGCTTACAGCTTCAAAAGGGCACTTATCCGGGAAACCGAAGAACTTCAAATACTTGTAATACACGCTATCCTTGTTTCCAATCTCCTTGCAGAGCTCGCAGATCTCGAGCGAGACTAACATCTCAAGTCGACCGGATACTTCTCTGTCCACTTGTATTTCCACCTGGAAAACGTTTCACATTGATATAATTCGATTCAATTCAATTCAATTATTTATTTGCCTGTACATTGAAAATATTGAAATTCGTAATTTCCTTAAAGATACTGATCCATGATGTCGTATTTCAGGAAAGTTCAATTAAATTTGAGTCATAAAATGTAGGTATTTAAGTTCCATTTTGAGCAACACGAATGTGGTCGGTGATAATGTATTATGCCTGGGAAAGGAATAACACTAATTTTATTTGGAAACTTTCATAACCATATCACTTTTTTCCATGTAAATCATGTTAGCATAATAGGAAATTTTCTTAAATTTTTTGACATCTTCAATAACCTGATTCATGTACCAAGTTACCAAAACAGAATTTAACATGGCCTGGGCCATTAATTATAGGAAAAAAACAAAAACAAAAAAAAAGGGAAAAAACAATGTAAGTAACATTATTATAACAGTTCTAGCGGCTGAAAATAAAAACTGAACACAGTCACATTAGACTTTTACCTAAGTCTTACCATAGTGGATTCGTCAAGTCCCTTGAGGAAGTTGACGGCGCCGGTCATGTACGCAATAGTCTCGTTGTACCTCTGCACCTCCATCCCTGAGGAGTCCACGAATGCCTGGCTATCCTCGTCGGGGCACACGTACACTGGCGAGTCGAAGTTGAGGACGTACACGTCCTGGAAATATTAAGGCGTGTGTAACTGGCATACCTCTGGCGAGTTAAGTATTAGTGGCCAGTTATATTTTTCGATATTCAGGGAATCCAAATATATTGCAATGATTTGTTAAAATAATAGTTTCATGTAAATATTTTTAGTTTAACTTCGTAGCATTAGTCTAGCATTACTCCATTTATTTAGTTATAAACTAACTACTTGAACAAATTGAAAATACTCGTTTTCCTTATTTATAAACAATTTTCATTTTTCTGTGTGCTATTCCAGAGCGCGGCGTAGTTGAGAAAGAAACATCTAAGCTTTCTTTATAATATTAGTAAGATTAGTAGTGTAGCCATTCAGGATTTCACAAAGTAGGTCATGATAAGCGCGCGTGTTTCCCGTCTGTTAGTAACGCTTTCAGGACTAAACCAGTTTTAATTAGTTTAGTAGGTACAGGTACAGAGATAACTTGAGCTCCAGTTTCCGACAGAATAACGTTAAGAGTTCTGGGAGTCCTTTAAAAATATCATCCGGTGACAAAAGATCCTGTATAAATGAAGTATACGTGAAAAAATTAAGTAAGTTTGCATCTGTTTAGACCATTTTTGTATAGACCGTTCATCGACATTCGATATTTTAAATTTGACGTAACTTCCATAGTTTCGTACACAACTAAATGCAAGAGGTCATTTTCTTAAGTTTTTTACCTGTAGATAAATCTATTTAAAAATCTGACCGGTAAATTAAATGTTTACACAAATGATATTAAAAACGATAGCCCAAAACGAAAACAAAATTTCCACAAGACACAATTTTCTCACTAGTTTCTGCCCTCGACTTCGTCTGCGTAGATTTCTATTATCGTGACAATTTCAGACAAACTCTCATTTATAATATTAGTAGGATTTAATCATTAACAAGATAAAGTTGACTCCCTTGATTAAAAAAACCTAGTTTTAAAAATACAAAGCATTAATTAAGTTCGGTACTTACTTCCTCTGGACCTCCTGCGGGCGGTGGGCCCTGGCAGTAGCAAACTCCAGCTAAATAGATAAAAATAACCGTATACATCTCCATTACAGAGCACTTTACCCTATAACCAGATAGGCTACTGATATTCACTTTTAAATTGAACATCGCGTGGACGATCTGATACCGACATACAGGCAGTTTGTTATCTGACATGAAATATGATGTGCGATGTGTAAAGGTGTTAAATACAAACTTAATACCTTTAATTACTTACAGCTTTAAGAGTGGTCTATTAAAAGTGAAATAACACTGTAAAAAAGTGGGACTGGACGAGCATCGCGCGTTATTAAAAGACTGTATATTATGATTGATTCAAGCTTGCTGCCGCCCGCTCGTGGTTGTCGATTCCACACAATTAGAGAGATTTCTACGTATTAACGGTGTCTTTTTTTAACCACCGAAGCTATCTATTTAACTATTGTAAAGTGTTAACAGTATACGACAAAATAGATTTAACCATTGTAGCCCAGTATTGCAATACCATTAAAGACCTAAAGAAAAAAGCAAGGCCCAAGCACTTACGTAGCTTACAAAATATTCCGAAATTTTTGATGTTGCAAAAAGCTACCTCCTTACATCGAATATGGATAAAGAGTGTGGAAGTGTCTTCTCCCAAGTACATACCTTGAATCGATTTCCTGGTGATTTATCATGCCAAGTCAAAAACATAGTTAAGCGACCGATATTAGGTAAGTACAGTGGCGCCTTCATTACTGTTAGTATTTTCTAATAAACGTATTTTCTTGAAATTGGTCGGTAGGTTTTAGTACTACAAATGAAAACAACTTATGGGGTATATCACATTGTTTAATAACAATTCACCTTCGAGTTATCAACTAAACGGAAAAGAAGTGGCCACCTTTTCCCGTTAAACTGATTACTCAAAGGGTAATTGTTATTAAAGTTTGTTACGTATCCCATAAATTGAGTTTTTACTTGCGCTACAAAAACGTATCGTCTGATTACAAGGAAATTATTTACATACATACATACATAAACTCACGCCTTTATTCCCAGAGTGGGGTGGGCAGAGCCATTTTTTGGCAAGGACACTACCAGCCGCACTACCAATAGTGCCGTTTACAATTAACGACACTACCCAAACTATTTCGGATTAAGTTGTACTGTCAACCCGAAAAAGTTTTGGAGGTTTTAGACTAAGACCCTATTGATGATCCACCTCTTTTACGGGAAATCCTTTTTATTATTTTAGTTTTGAAGTTTGAAAATGTAACAAAAATCAAATAACACTGACAATAATTTGTTCCGACCTTTGACTGACATTTGATGGATAAATGATTGTTGTGCGAATATTTATTACTACAAAACGTTTTCTCGTGGTATCACATCATCGGAAGAAGATGTCGGCCTTTCGTCCACTTTCATAACCAAGGTTTCATAACTGGTTATGAATAAGGATTTTTTTTCACTATTGCATAACCAGTTATTAAACAAGACTTTGTTTCCATTTTCATAACCAGAACCTAGGTACCGCTATACACCACTCAAACTTCAAATCAATTAGACAGTGTCGACGGAGCTCCGCTCACGCGGAGCTCCTATTTCTGGGTGGTTTGGCCCTCCGGGCCTGCTGCAAAACTAACAACCTAAACCTACCTAGTTTCTGGTTTTGAAAATGGAAAAAAAAGTTGTTTAATAACTGGTTAAGAAACCGTGAAAAAAAATCCTCTGATAATGGGCAGTAGTAATATAGGAAATAAAAAATGTCCCGTGTAACTACCAGAGCAGTTAGTGGTAGCACGGGCAAAAAAAAATACCCTTGTTACTACTGGTAGTAAAATGGGTAGTAACACACGGGTAACGAAGGAAACCGGGTTATTAATTTTTGGTCGTTTTTTAAGGTTTGCTTTGATTAAAAAACAAAGAGTTACTTTTCTGCTGGCCGTTTTTTTAATTTCATGATTTACTTACACAAAGTTTACGAACATAAACGAAGAATTATGTTCCAAAACTTTTTCGTGTTGACAGTACTTACAACTTAATCCGAAATAGTTTGGGTAGTGTCGTTAAATTGTAAACGGCACTACTGGTAGTGCGGCTGGTAGTGTCCTTGCCAAAAAATGGGCAGAGCTACAGAATTACCAACAACTCTAAAAACTTGTTAATAATTCTGTAACCACATTTTGCACTTTTAGGCTAAGATGTTTACCAGTGTATTACTGACAGGTTGCAAGCCCATCGCCTAACAATACTATACGCCTTTATTCCCTTAGCCGTCTCTTACGACATCCACGGGAAGATATGGAGTGGCACTATTCTAACCCGGCAACCACACGGGTATGGCTACCACACGGGAAATTCTTTAGTTAATTAGAAAACACAATAATAGTATAGTAATGAGGGCGCCACTGGACGCTCGACGTTTGCTCGGTGCAGTCTTAATTGTAAAAGGGGATGTGAATAAAAAATCTCCTGGAAAAATATAATTTAATTCTGCCTTCAACGTACTAATGCCAAATACTAACATATATCACAAAGTTGAAATGCACCTAGTCGTAAACCGTTAAATGTGCAAAAAATAACAACCAAAATAGAGTTTAATAAATTTATTAAAAAAAATACAAAACAAAAAAGCTCATCCATGCCTGCTACCAACGTTATAAGTTTACAAAATGAACTAAAAAATAGTGCGTTAACAAGTTATATACATATATATATTTCGAAGTGCTTAAAATGTATTGAAAGTTACGTTTAACAATAATTATCTGGGCACAGAATATCATTATGCGACGAACACTTGAAATAAAACCTGAAATGCATATATTATTTTATCTAAGATACTTTTTACGCTCAACAAATTAACTAAAAATTTCGAAAAATACATCATAAATAATCGGTCTTTCTATATAAAATATATCTTTATTTTTACGCTAGGAGACCAATACTACGCGAACCAAGTGTTCGCACAACTCTAAATAGACAAGGTTTAGACGTATTCTATTATGTCAATTATACATTGCTTCGAGTCTTAAATTATGTTTAACCTAATACTGAAAAAGTAACCTTGACTTCCTACGATAAACGTTAAAAATATAAACCAACTAACATCCATCGATATGTTAAAAGTAGTTTCAATAAACAACCGTCCTTATTCTCTACAGAACTCGGCCACGAACATATCGCATGCACTCAGTTGGCACGTAGACTGCGGTGGAGCCCCAACTTTGAATTTAAATAAATACTCTTATCACTAATCAAATCCTTTCAAACTAACTTCTAACCTTGGGACTCCACTTAAAAGCACCTTAAATATTTAAAATATGTTAATCTGTTTTCCAACTATATTATACTAAAATATAGCTTCTTTTCTCGTATTAATTAATGGAAGAATGCTTAAAATATTATTGAACGTAGGTAAACAAAGCATTCTAAGATTCACGGCTTTAAAATTACATCTAACGTTAGACTAGAAAACAAAACATTCGTATAGATATATTTTCGTTAAGTTTTTAATATAGCTCACTCTCTCTAATCCGTGCCGGTCCAATGCAAATGAGAAAAACAAAAAACCATCGAGCGAACTCTCGTCCGAATCGGGAAAAACTAAAATCGAACCATCGCTTGTTCTGGTTACAGAGTACATCGCCGCCGCGGCTTGTACAGTCTAGCGCAAAAATATTAATCGAAAGAATCTTCACATGAGTTCTTATTGCATTGGAATAAAGTTCATTAAGACATATTTTGGAGAAGTTGCATTCTCCCATATTTTTACACTGGACGGTATCATCAATCCGAGTTGTTCGGGACCACGGACAGTACTTCCACTGGTTCTAGACGGCGCGAACATACCTAACACAATGCATGACACTCGTGGACCAGCACAAAGAAAAATAAACCTTAACGCTAAATTATTAGTGTCGGAATGCGACAGGAGAACCGTCAATCAGTCCCGTGTGCGACAAAGCAGTGTTCAGAAATAGTAAGGGGTAATCGTTTTCAAAGTATCGAAAATTTCGGGTCGGGTCGGATGCCGTCGGGTATTAATGAACCTGGAAATAAAAACTTTGGTTAATCGATATATTCATTTTCAGTTACGTGAGGGAGTCGAGATCTACCTTCAGTGTAAGAAAAAATTCTTACTATTTTCCAAGTAAAATAACTAACCGTTTTTCAGGCGACATCAATCAATAAAAAAAATAGAATACATGTCTAAGTTATTCACATTTCGGAAACTAATTTCAAACCACGGAACATTACTTGTGAATTCCATCACTTTAACCTTAAATCAAGGCACTATAGTGCAAATTATAATTTAGCATATTATGGCCGAGGGCTACTTTGTCCAAAGTCCTATTTCGACACCTTACCTCGACCTGAATGTCATGTCGTCAGTATGTAATTCCTAAACTGTCACCTTCCTGACTCGTTCGCATTTTTATACCTATCATTTTCACATTCCTATTTTGTGTAAGTGCTAATTCGTCCACATTCCTATATCATCTACAGTGCTAACTAGTCCACATTCCTATAAAGTCCACAATGTTAACTCGTCCACGTGACTTAAACGTGGCAACGTGATGTTCAATTTTACTGACTGCATAGGCAAAATATTCAGATTATACTTAACAGACATTTTGATGTGTTCTTGGATAGATTTGTGTTTGCTCCCACGATAACGACGTTTGAAAAGGATAGTTTGTAACATATCAAAAAATTATCAATTGTAACACACCCGCGGTTTCGCATCATGGGATTTGTGAAGAGTAGTGAACGAGTTTAGAAGTTGACCACACAATAAAAATGTTGACGAGTTGGCACTATGGATTATATAGGAGTGTGGATCAATTAGCATTGTGGACGAAATAGGAATGTGGACCAGTTAGTGCTATGGACCATATAGGAATGTGAACGAGTTAGGAAGGTGACAATATTAGGAAAGTGGGCGAGTTAGGTGACAATGTAGGAATGTCGTCGAACTGGAATAATGGCGATATGGCATTGTGGACGAGTTAAGATGACGAAATAGGATTGTGGACTAAGTCATCTTGAGCTCATAATATTGTGGTTAGTAAAAAGTCTCAGCCTGAAATAAGGTAAGGTTTAGTGGTCCTATTACTTTTTGTCCCACTGCTATTCGCTTTTGTCACAAATAATTTAGCACGAGTTCTGAAACCCGCGAACCCCGGAAAGAGTTTAGAAATCCTTGGTATCCAAACAGAAGAGATGATAAAGAGTGTATGTGGTGTACCTCAGCGGCCTGTTCGGGCGCCGTGGGCGCTTCGGGCGCTTGGTCCTTGTTGGCGCGCGGCTCGTGCTGATCGCGCTGGTCGCGCGGGTCGCGCGGTTCGCGCGGCTGGCGCGGCGGCGCGGGCTCGACGGCGAGCAGGCGCGGCTTGTCGTCGCGCGGGGACTCGCCGCCGCTGCCGCCCACCGACATCTCGGCCAGCGCCGTGATCACGCTGTCCATGTTGATGGTGGCGCTGCTGTCGCCCTCGCCCTGCCGCCCGGGGAAACGACACGCCTCAATATAATCCAACAACCAACAAACTAGTTAGCCCAGTATTCAAATCTGTTAAAACCGTCGAAACATCCACGCAACTCAACCAAAGTCGAGTTGCCACAGCCTAGGGACGCCGTCAGTAAGACAAGACGAAGATACGTCCACAGGTCTGAGAGCATCCCGAATACTCCAAGGGCATTCTTACGTAGTGGAATTCGCAAACCCTCTGCAGCCCTCGCCAACGACGGCGTTGAGAGAGAATCTAAGGATTTTAGTGGACATTTCAGCCGCTCTCGGTCGGAGAGTGCCGCATGAGCACAAAAAGTAACATTGCCCTGGATCGAGTTGAACAAAAATTGTATCATGTAGATATAATAAAAAAATACTATTGGCACAGGGTGAACATTTTTTGCAGATACATATGCCGTACAAGAACCGATATAGTGCCCATAGAAAAAAAAAATGAAACAAATAAGTACCTTTTGTGGTCCAGGCTTGAAGAAGTGTAAATAGCAGTACCCGCGGAAACCCTGAAAATAAATACTTATATAAACAAACTAAACTTAAATAGGATGTATTGAAATAACTGAAATAAGAGCGACTTTTCATCGACAAACTTTACAATAGGTAAAAAAAAGGGTGAATCTGAATCGTTTTATGATCACTTTTTTACCAGTTAAAGACTGTCACTTATGCTTGTAAATGTCATGTCATGTCATGTCATACTTGTGTTAAGATAAGCAACACACATAGTGATGATTGTGTTATGTTTAAACCGATACCACGACGAATTACCTTCCAAACCATGATCTGAGGCTTGACTCCGCGCTCGGACAGCGCCTGTTTTAAGTCACGTACCCGCGTGTTGGGACTAATGTTCGAAATCTGAAAAATACCAATTTACATATAAGGCAAGTTACAGATAAAATCCGAATATGACAACACAGCCAAACGGATAAGACTTTCATGTAATGACATAACTCTCCCTCCTGGCTTATATCTTCTGTCACAACAAAAGGAACAAAATCGGTTTGTGTTTCAAAGGTCTATGTAATGTTTTAAGATTTTAAGACGAGCAAACGCTAACCGTCCTCATTACTATTGCTTAAGTATTTACTTAAAATCGACAAGTGGTTTTTTGTAGAGTACAAATGTATATAAAAAATAACAATAAACAAAACATTTATTTCGGACCATTACATCCTTACTACAGTATAGTATAGGATGTGTAGTATTAATGTATAGGACAGAATACATAACTAGACCCCGTTATCTTGTCGCAAAAATATTGTTTTTCAGTAGAGTGTGAATGATTTTTTATCGACCTTCTTGATATCGATGTTTATAATTATAATGCAATTGAATTTTCGCCTTTTAAGTGTATACAGTGTGTAAATGGTATACGGGCGTTTATTAAAACTGGACATAGATTAAGACTCTACTAATCATTAACAGAAATAATTATTTTGATTACGCTAACGTATGTCACCGTTATTAATTTTTGAACATACTATCGACCCGCAATGTACATCGAAGTCCATCTGTCAGGTAAGTACGTAATGTTTAATTAATTGCATTTTTCGTTATACATTGCGTGTTAAATTATTTTGTATGGTTTTTTTTTTTTAATTTAATTTTAACAAAAGCTGCCTAAATGTGCTCAGTAGGGGTTATACTAACAACAGTTAAAAGGAACGCCCGTATACCATTTACACACTGTATACTCAATTTCAATTAAAACTTTTTGTTTACAAATAAGTACATAACCTTATTGGCCTTACGAGAAGCGATAACCTTAGATAAATGATTTGCAATTGCATGTCACATTGACAGACACTATAACTTGCAGTTCTTTTGAATAGTGTTAGTTTAATTGTGGAATTTATTTAATTGCTTCGTGTGTACGTACATAATAATATGCTATAACTCGTAATGTATGAAAAGTCCAAATTTTTTTTTGCGATTTCTGGGTTAGCCGCATAGTGACAGTGGTTCAGTATGGCCACTTATTCACCCCGTTCAGGCTTTTCAGTGGGTCAGAAACTAATAAGTAGTACCTAGTAGGGAATGCAAACCGGTAATTCTTTGTATGAAAATTACCGGCAATTTACCGTTACCGCGGTAAATCCCATACAAAAAATTACCGGTGTGCATTCCCTAGTACCTAGTGACACCTCTTTGAAATTATCAGTGACATACACTATCGACATTTAGATAGTCGATAAAAAAAGCATTCACGCTCTAGTGAAAAGTAATGTCAGTGCGACAAGATAACGGGGTCTATACATAACACGTTTGTTTTCTTTTTCCGTTAAGCTGATAACACGAAGATATTATACACAGAATATTCGTCTGAAAATTGGGTTTTTATTCAGGTACAAACCGATCTACCTGGTGGGTATATTGGGTAAAAAAAAACACCTCAGCACTGTTAAGGAGACACATCTAGTGTATGCGTTTCCTGTAGCTTTATATCTCTTAGGTTTTTATATCCTTGTGACTGTTTCTATGGTGTTGTTTACGTTGGTTATAAGTCAAGTAAAGATATTTTACACATTTTTTCCACTGCGTATTTCTTTACTTTAATATGGTAGCAGAGCGCTAAAATTCGATATCGCAAGCTCGGTAATAACGGTACGAAAAACTATGTCTAAAATAAAACTAGATATTCGACCGTTTGACGGCAACAATTGGTCAACATGGAAATTCCAAATTGTGTTGCTGCTGAAGACCCAAACCGGCGCACTAGACGCGGTGCAAGGGACCCTCACAAAGCCAACACAGCCAGACGCCAAAGCCCCGCCGGATGCTATAGCGAAATATAAAATCGAATACGATGCATACCAACGAAGCGAGAGTACTGCCTTCTTACGAGGGCTGCTACTTATGTAACCGGAATAGAAAAAATAAACAAACGTACATGGCTAAATATGGTTTTATTGTTTTTCGAAGTATTCTCCGTGATAATCGATGCACTTTTGCATACGTTGAAACCAATTTATAAAGCACTTTTTCCACTCTGACTGAGGTATCTCCAAAACGTGCTGTCTGAACGCGTCGACGGCATCTTCACGGGTCGAAAATCGTTGACCACGTAATTTATTCTTTACATTTGGAAATAAATAGAAATCATTGGGTGCCAAATCAGGGCTGTACGGTGGATGACCCGTTAATTCTATATTTTGACCTTCCAAAAATCGAGTCGTTTCACGTGATGTATGACAGCTGGCGTTATCATGGTGCAGAATGATTCTCCGTCGCTGGTTGTTTTTCCGTATTTCTTCAAATACTTCCGGCAAACAAATGGTCGTGTACCACTCCGAACTAACCGTTTTACGATTCTCCAGGGGCACTGTAGCCACATGGCCATTAATACCAAAAAAGCAGGCCACCATTTGCTTCAAGGTGCTTTTTGCACGAGTTACTTTCGTAGGGTTCGGCTCATTTTGAAACACCCACACCGTTGATTGTTGTTTGGTTTCGGGATCATACGCATAGATCCAGGATTCGTCACCTGTGTAGATATTATAAACAGCTTTTGAGTCACCACGGTTATATTTTTTCAACATTTCCTTGCACCATTCGACGCGAGCCTCTTTTTGATCCTTAGTTAAGTTGTGCGGGATCCAACGCGAACAAATTTTTTTCACAGCTAAATGTTCATGTAATATCTTATTAATGCTCGTCATACATATGCCTATAGTCGCCTCTATCTCGCGATACGTAACATGACGGACATGCATGATAAGTTTTCGCACAGCTTCAATATTTTGTGGTACAACGACCGATTTCGGGCGACCATCCTTAACTTCGTCCCTGAGCATACTACGTCCACGATTGAACTCACTAAACCAGCGATACACAGTAGTTTTGGATGGAGCTTCATCACCAAAAGTCGAAGTTAGTTGATCTATGCACTGTTGTTGCGTTAAACCACGCTGAAAATCGTAATAAATCATAGCACGAATATTTTCACGAGTGAGTTCCATACTTGCAGCGAGATTAAAATTTAAACCCGCCAAAAACAAAAGACTACGTAAGATAAGAAAAAAAAATATAGCGGCCAGTATTCAAAAAAGTGAAAATTTTACCATGGAGGTCAGATATAGCGTTTAAAAATGTTGGAATCCCGGATTCCGGTTACTTAAGTAGCAGCCCTCGTACTACTTACTACTAATATGACGGAGGACATGCTCGCCAAAGTTATGCGTTTTTTCGACAGCTAAGGAAGCTTGGGATGAACTAAACCGGCTCTATGAGAGAGTGTCGCAGGATCGCTTCTATGATGTCTGCATGCAATTCTTCGGCTACAAGTTAGATTCTAATCATGATATGGGGACACATTTAACTATGGCAAAGAATTTATGGCATGAAGTCAATGTGATCTTGATCAAACAAGACAAAAGTGAACTACCAGAGATGTTGCTAATATGTAAAGTCATGGATTCTCTTCCTGATGAGTACTTTAACTTCAAATCTAGTTGGGCCTTGATGTCGATAACTGATCACACCATAGAAAACCTGACCACTCAGCTGTGTGCATACGAAAGGTCACTAAACCAGAAAAAATCGGGTGAATGCGAAAGTAGCAATGAACTTCTTATGGTACGAAGTGAGAAGCGTTATGGAAACCAAACGCAAGGTAAGAAAAAAATGAACAAATGTAATTATTGTAGAGAAGGATACCATAAGGTCAAATCCTGCAAGAAGTGGATAGCGGACGGTAGACCTCCAAAACCTCCAAAGCAATCTACAAATGTAGCGATGTTGACAGGACTGGCTCTAGCCTGCGATGATAATAAGGGTACCGACAAAGACTCGTGGTATGTAGATAATGGTGCAACCAATCACGTATCCAATAGAGGAGATTTATTTCAATCCTTTGAGTACTTTGATGAGTCTCATAGAGTTATGACAGCAAACGGAGAGGTGATTGAAGCCATCGGTAAAGGTTGTATTTTGCTTGAAGCTGACATAAATGGACTTAAAGAACTAGTAACCTTAACAAACGTATGGTATATACCAAGCATTAAGAAAAATTTGTTCTCTGTGCTGGCCGCGCAAGATACGTTACAGAATAGCATATTTCAGTCTAATGCTCAATCATGTAATGTGAAGAATAATGGCAAAATTATTTTAGTCGGGAATCGAGACAAATACGGCGGTTTGTACAAACTTAACGTGAAAGTACTAAATCCCAAGCTTAAGATAAACCAGCTAACAACTTCACAGAATATGCAACTCTACCATGAACGTCTAGGACACCAGAATAAGAGACATGTAGCAAAATTGATTCAAAGAGAGCTAGGAGTGAAGTTAGACTCTAGTTCTACTGATATCTGTGAAGGCTGTGTCTTCGGTAAGAGCCATCGACGGAAATTTGGAGAGAAACCAAGAGCTACCAAACCTGGAGAGCTAATAAGCACAGACGTATGCGGACCATTCCCTCACTCGATCTCAAAGTGCAGATACTATGTTCTGTTTAAAGATAACTACTCAAAATATCGTTGGATCTACTTTCTGAAACATAAGTCTGAAGTTAATTCACGCTTGAAGGACTTTCTTGCTGAAGCTAAAGCTTCTGGACACGTTATACAGGAGTTGATGAGTGATAATGGAGGAGAATTTGATAACGAGCAAGTATGCAATACTCTGAGACAATTTGGCATAAAGCAAAGATTCACTATGCCATACACTCCTGAACAAAACGGTTCTTCTGAACGAGAAAACCGTACTGTCGTGGAGATGACAAGAGCACTAATGCACGCTCATGACGAGATACCAAGAGGTTTATGGGCTGAGATATCAAAAGCTTCAGTATACATACTGAACAGAACGGGACCCACTCCAATAGAAGGAAAGTCACCGCACGAGCTTTGGTACAGCAAAAAACCGAAGATTTCCCATCTCAAGATCATTGGCAGCAACTGCTATGTGCATGTTCCAAGGCAAACAAGGTCAAGTAAGTTAGACAAAAAAGCCTTAAAAGGAATACTCATAGGGTATGATGGTGACGAAGGATATCGTGTGTTTGATGTGAAGAACCTGAAATTGATCAGATCACGAGATATAGTATTCGATGAGACTCCTTTACAAGAGAAAAAGAAAATCGAAATAACATCTCAATCACCCGAAGTAGAACCTAACAAGAGTAAAACTTACGAATTACCTGTATCTTTTACAAGTTCTCAATCTGTTCACGAGGATGTTTATCCGAACCCTCATTCAGACCCAAATGAAAGCGTTGAAGACTTCCATTCAACTGAAGAAGATGAAATTGATAGCCATGATGTGACACGACAAGACGAAGACATGCCAGCGCCAGTAACGAGTGAGCGGCAGCTTCGTGATCGAAGCCAAATTAAGCCTCCAGACAGGTTCAGTTTTGAGCAGTTTATCAATGAGACTATATCAGTTCATGAACCATCTTCATATCAAGAAGCCTTGCGCAGCTCTGACAAAGATAAATGGATTGAAGCAATGAACAAGGAAGTAAGTTCCTTACAAGAAAATCAGACCTGGGAACTGACGGACTTACCTAAGAATAGAAAAGCACTACGATGCAAATGGGTATTTAAAGTTAAGAGGAATCCTGACGGTTCTATTGACAAATACAAAGCACGTTTAGTTGCAGTTGGATTTACACAAAAGAAAGGGATAGACTATGATAAGATTTTTAGCCCTGTTGCAAAAATGAGCACGATCCGAGTTCTGTTAAGTATTGCTGCAAATGAAGGGTTAACGCTCAAACAGTTCGACGTCACTACAGCATTTTTGTATGGGACTGTTAAAGAAGATCTCTTCATGCGACAACCTGAAGGATACGATGACAGTACTGGCCGTGTATGTAAATTAAAAAGAAGTCTGTACGGCTTAAAACAGGCGCCAAAATGTTGGAACGAGTGTATTCACGATTTTCTTATGGAATCCGGATTCATTCAGAGTGAAGCAGACCCTTGTCTTTATGTAAGAGAGCGTGGACAGAAGAAGATACTGCTCGGGCTTTATGTAGACGACGGATTAATAGCTGCATCAGATGAAAAAGAAGCTAATAATTTCATTGACAATGAACTTAAAAGACGTTTCAAAATTACATCAAAGCATCCATCTTATTTTCTTGGCTTAGAGATACAGCGACACAATGATGGCACTATCAAAGTATATCAAGCCGCATACACCAAAAAGCTGTTAGAGAAATATGGAATGAGTGAGTGCAAAGCTGTTGGGACGCCTATAATTAAAGATTCCATAAACGAAATAGAGGAAGAAGAGAGTTCTGCAAGTTTTCCCTATCGACAAGCTGTTGGATCTTTAGCCTACTTGATGGTTGGGACCAGGCCCGATATTGCGTATGCTGTCGGCGTGGTGTCAAGAAACTTGGAGAAACCCACAAAAAATAACGTTCATCAAGTGAAACGAATATTTCGTTATTTAAAGGGAACGATTGACACCGGACTTGAGTACAAGAAAAGTCAAAAGCGGCTCGTCTGTTATAGTGACGCAGATCACGGTGGGGACATTGTGAGTGGATGCTCTACTAGCGGGGTGCTGTGTCTATATGCTGGCTCAGCGGTGTCCTGGAGGAGCACAAAGCAGACCATGGTTGCGCTCTCATCTACGGAAGCCGAGATAGTGGCTGCGAGTGAAGCGTGCCGTGAAATAATTTGGCTCAAGAGGTTATTCAAGAATCTAAAAACACACCTTTATATGCCTGTTTTACGCATTGACAATGAATCTGCGATTAAACTTGCAAATAATCCGCCGTATGAACAGCATAGAAAAACAAAGCATATAAAGCTAAAGCATTTCTATGTGAGACAGTGTGTATGTGAAGGAGATATTACCATAGAACAGGTACCTACCACAGATCAGCTTGCTGATATTCTAACCAAACCCGTTTACAAGCCAAGATTGGTAAAGCTTTGTGAAGAATTTGGTTTAAAGAGGAGGGAATGTTAAGGAGACACATCTAGTGTATGCGTTTCCTGTAGCTTTATATCTGTTAGGTTTTTATATCCTTGTGACTGTTTCTATGGTGTTGTTTACGTTGGTTATAAGTCAAGTAAAGATATTTTACACATTTTTTCCACTGCGTATTTCTTTACTTTAATAAGCACCTCATAAAGGCAGGTTTTACAGACGGTTATAGCAAAAGCCGATTTTGCTTAGAGTGAAAGACAGTGAACCAAAATTATAAAAACGGTATCGTCTTGGGTCGTCCCATTCGTTTTTTGTCAAGTTCTTAATTCGTCTCATTCTGCTTTTGTCATCTATTCTTCATTCGTCACTTTCGTTGGTAGTCTTTGTCGTCTATGGTTATATTTGTAGTTTGTCTTTTTCTTATTCAGGCTCATTCCGGTATTCGTCATCATCTTCTTTGGTCTTATTCTAAGTTCGTATTTTAAAATAAAGTGACGAGTAACGAATGAGACTAAAACGTAAAGAGACTAACACCGAACATGTCAAAAGAAGAAGTGACGAACGTCGAATGAACCTGAATAAGATCAAGACAAAAAACAAATATGACCAAAGACGACAAAGACTACCAGCCAGCGAATGTGACGAATGAAGAATGGATGGCGAAAGCAGAATGAGACGAATTAAGAACTTGACAAAAAACGAATGGGACGACCCAAGACGATACCATAAAAACGACAAAAATAAACATACTGTATTTTAATGATGCCAAACGAAAGGGTTAACGATAAGGAATAATTATCCTTAAACAGTCTTCAAATAAAGGAACACCGGGGTATTAAACTATTTCATAAAACTGAAACTGTCGTAAATATAGTAATTTTAGGGTTGCATGTAAAGCGGAATCCTTAGTTTCGTCATGTCCCTCCGTCCGTACGTCACAGGCATTTTACTCGAAAACTAGGTATATTGATAAAGTTTGGAGTATAGGTAGTTTTGATAGTAAAATAAGAAAAATAAATATTTCGAGGTAGGCAATCCATACATGTAACAGAAGATAAAAAAACAGCATAAATCATCGTGTGGCACATATTTCTAGTTCTTTTAGAACACTTTAAAAGTTCCTAAACAATTTTTTTGATTAGGTGAATATTTTCGGAAAATTAAATAATGACATGTTGCATAAATAGTGTGAGTGAAGTTCTGGGCGGTACCTTGACGGAGAAGTCGATGACGGGGCGCTGCTTCTTGGGGCGGCGCGGCTTCTGGTCGTCCTTGTTCTCCTTGCCGCCGGCCTTGGCGCTGTTGCGGCGCCGCGTGCTGCGCCGCGCCCGCCCGCCCTTCGCCTCCTCGCCCTCCGTCGTGTTGCCGCCCTGCACATACGCACATACTCTAACTTTCGATACTAGACGACCTGATTAACAAAGAGCGGAATTCTTCATAGCAAAAATCAAACTGTCAGAGGGATTGACCTAACTGTTTTATCGACTTATCGATGTTACGGAATAATATCGCATTAGGTATCCATAATCAACTTAAAAGATTATTCTGTAACATTTGACCTCTTTGATAAGCAACTTGCATCTCCATATTAAAGTAAATCATGTCAGCGTCACATATGTCATTTATGTCACTTGAGTTTTCATGAGTGATTTCCGTGCCGTGCTACTAAAATGGTTAATCCTAAAAGAAAAACAATAAAAAAATGGATATAGAAAATAAAGATTAAGATTTCTTTTATATAGAAAATTAAAAAAAAAAGTATTTTCTGTTTTATTCTTTACTATTATACTAAAATACAGTGGTGGTCAGCTAATTAGGGACACCGTTAATTTGATTGTATGTATATCCAAAAGCCTGATTGCATTACTTTTAACTTTGTTTCGTTAAGTGACAAATATTTATCGATAAGTCGATAAAACACTTAGGTCAATCCCTCTGACAGTTTGATTTTTGCTATGAAGAATTCCGCTCTTTGCTGATTAATATAATTTTATTATTTAATTTACAAGTGAAACAAGGACTTATGTAGGTGGAAGGATTACTAGGGATGCAACGAGACCGATGCCGAGAATCTTAAAACGTAGGTTATCATAATTTTTTGAACGATAGTTCGCATCGTAAAAACTATTACAATTTACGATTCTTGAAACTTTCATTTGATATTATATTTAAAACCACCTTTTACTGACATTGATGCAAACTATTTAGGCTTTTAGAGGAATAATTATACATTTTTAAGTTTAATAAAAATGGGTTACTTTGAATTCGGAAATAGTTTTCCACAGTTATACACTCTGCTTTTCACTTCGATTACGAGGAAATAAAACAGTGATAACTGATAATGTAAAAAAACTTTAATTAAAATGTCTGTTCAATAAGTTCTTTTGCATTTTTTTCCATGAGTGTGTTAGGTGTGAGCTTTATTTCCTCTTCACTAGACGACATTTTAACTAAATTCCATAACACAACAAGTTTTGCAAAGAAAATAACTAATTAATAGTCCAAAACCTCTTTCCCGCCACTGTATTTCTGTCAATTTTTTATTTTTTTCTGTTTGCGATTTTTGACTTAGGTCGAACGCAATACTGCCAAGTTTATACCTACGTTGATTTTTTAATGTTCTTGTTAATAATGCTTGTTTTTAATAGTTTTAAATTTCTTTTTTGTTAGATGCAACTACGATGCAAATATAAATAAAATTAAAGTAAATTTATTCAAATAACATGTTTATTTAATGTAGTCACCTCGTCTGTCTGGCTGTAGGGCTTAATTGTCTTAGTCTAGATGACGACAACCATTTATGCACTAGTGCATAAAATGCGATTTTATGCAGCCTTTACCCAGCATAAAGAAGGACTTTACGAGCATGAGAAGTGAAAACATTTTTTTTTCTATTATCCTGTTTTATTCCGTGTGAATTGATTCATGGTAATGCATTTGTTATCGTAATCAACTAATCACCAATCCGATGTCAATAGTATCAGTATCGTAATAGCAATGTCGTTGCATTCCTAGATTAAACTGAATGGTTATTTAATGTATGTGTATGTGGTTGTTTAAGGAGGGGATTGTAGAACTCATCTTCAGCAAAAAGATCATGTAGATAGAATTGATTGTGAAGATATTTGACCAAATTTATTCAGTTTTATTAGAATATAGACTTTTTCCTCAATTAACTTTGACTTCGTTTTATCAAGGTAGTATTTAGCCATGTTGAGTTCAAGACAATCGCCATGGATTTATTAGGGAAACAAGTCCTTGAATATCACACGCGAGGACAAATTATTCAGCTAAAGAGTATTTACTCTTGTGGACTAAACAGAAGCAAATAGTGTTAGCTCCACGCGCTCCCCCATCAAACCCATTTTTTTATTATTATCATACAAAGAGTAAAACGAAGTGGAGTGCAAATGACAAAACAAGTAATAGTGACATAAATTTAGTCCACTTCTAGAGCAAGAAGCCGAATTTGGTTGTTTTTCTCTAACTTCAAAGTTAGAATAAGACAACAGCCAACTTCTGCAGTCCCACCGCCGACGATAAGCGGGAAGTGAGTAGAGCCAGCGATCAACTATTAATACGTGTCTCTTTTATTGACACGGGATCTTTATATTTTGTTTCGACAAACTAGTGGAAAGAGTTCTCGCCGGCAGTGTGAACAGCCAGTGGTCAACTTTTAATATCTCTTGTATTGCCACGGGACCTGTTTCGCTTGTTTCTTGGGCCCGTATTAATAAACTAATCTCAACTCTAATGCTCGTCTCGAGATGTGCCAAAATTACAGTGTTCTATGGTTTGACGTTTACATTGACGTATCTGGGTAAGGCCACGGGGCGTTCGAACCGCCCACTCTTGTGTGTTACCAAAATAGACGAAGATTTATGTCTGTGTGTTGCATTTATTTTTAATTATAATAGGTAGTTATGATTAGGTTCTTACATGATACCTGGAAAATAAATGCTTTTTGTAATGTTACATGTATTGTTTTGGTAACACACTCGCGGGGGCGGTTCGAACGCTCCGTGGCCTTACTCATCTTGTGACGCGCATCTCAGCCAAGATGAGTTTATTAATACGGGCCTTTAACTACTACGAGAAAATAAGTAGTCGATAGCTAATTGTTTCCTCGCCGGCAGTCGGACAATTGCCTTATGGTGTTGTTTTGTGACGGCGAATCAGTATTGTTGTCGATATGTGTTGGTAGTACCTCGCCCTCGCTCTGGCTCTTGTGCGAGCGCGTGCGGCGGCGCACGCGGCGCGGGCGCTGCGCGGCGCGCTCCTCCACGTCCGTGTCCACCTCCTGCAGCGTGCATATGCGCCCGGCGCTGCAACCACAATCAATATTTAAAGCCGCGTTTTCACTTAGTGTTCTGAATAAACATTTGTTTAGACCAAATGATTGCGGTTCTGCTGATGTTCGCTCAAAGTAGAAAATATCTGTTTTCATTCAATGAGGAAATGAACAATTGTTTAGAACAATATTGTACCGAACGAACGAACGAAGATCGAAACAAAGATCGGACACCCACCGAGCACGTACAACGCCGAGCGAATGCTCAGAGCAGCAGCTCGCTCGCCACAGACGTCGTTTTCACTGAATGAATGAGTGAGCGAGCGATCGTCCGTCGCGTCCAGCCGATCATCACTGAACAAGCACGTTCGCTCGCTCAAGTGTTTTCATTTACGCACGAACGAACGATTGCTCGCTCAGAACTGTTCAGAACACTAAATGAAAACGCGGCTTTACCTCGCAAACCTCAATATGCAATAGGATGTATAAATGAATTAGCGAGAGCGTGGAATTGCATATGTAGTGGTATTGTGTGTTTATAGGCAAGAGAAAGAGAGATATATACTTTAAATACACTCGCTAATTCATCTATACATAATCAAGGTAATTTAAATAAACTGGAAATGGTATTATCGAACAAACGTAATTGAACTTTATTGCCATGAAGGTTGATTCCCACTCACAAAAAAATCCCAGTTTGTAGTATGATGGGCCTTACGAGGTTAAACAGCTTTACACGTAGAAAACATGCATATAACATGAGTATTAATAAGAATACACATAAAAAATCAAAACAGATGCCGTTCAATTTTAAAGCTTGCTGTTTTGTGCGCTCCCACACTGCGATAATAAGAAAATAAAAATTATTCAAAAAGAGCGCACACAGAGCGAAATTAACAATGTAATTGCACAATTATATAAAGAAACCATTTGTCGAAAACTTGGCAGTTATGCAACGCAGAGCGTACACACTTGTGGGCACCGGAGCCCAGCAACGTGTGCGGATGAATGGCTTCTGGCTCAGCATGTGTTGTGACGCAAGATCACAACCCTGTTATTCAAAACATACATAAACATTTTTGAGCATAATTTTTGATTTTCTCAAATTTAGTAAATGTTTGTCGTGGTATTATATGATTGATTAGGTTAATTTAATGTATTAGGGTGAACCTGTTAAGATAGGAGCTCAAATTAAACAATAAAATAAATAAATAAATAACGAACTAAGATTCTACTAGTACCATGTCAATGGTGTCACGCCGGCTACTCACAGCATCTCGACCTCGCGAAGCTGGCCCAGCACCGGCATAAGCTGAAGGCGGCGGTTAGACAGCAGGTGCCAGATGATCCCCGGCGGCCGCTGGCTCATACGCTGTGTCTCAATCACCTGGACCAACATACACACGTGTTAAAGAGGTCATCCAGTAAATCAAATCAAATCAAAATCAAATATTCTTTATTTGCTTAAAATGTGGTAGGTATAAAAAAGTTGTTTACAGTTCAAGTGGTTTCACACATTTTACCAGCAACTGGCATGCAAAATTTACATTTAAATAAATCTCTAATAGGTAATAAGTTATTAACAGTTCCATAATCATAAATTAGCAATGTGCCGACTCAAACTAATCTTCGAAATTATTTCGTTTATCCTATTCTACTAATTTAATGTCATTATTACTACAAAAAAAAAAAAAAAAAACTTCGGTTAGTAAGACATGATATTATTAAAGGTTAGGCTTAGTTATAGCCATACCTTTTTGTCCCACTGCATTTCGCTTTCGTCAGAAATCATTTACATTGTCCGAAACCTCGCAAAATTAGCGACTGACTGGTGGACCCACTAGATGTCCCATTGCTATTCGCTTTTGTCAGAAATTCGTCAGAAATACTTTTTATTCCGCCAAATTAGATAGGTTAGGTTCGTTGGGTATCTTTATAATCAAATCAGGGGCCCTAACATGGCTGCGTTTATCGCGTGATAAATTTTGGATAAGGCATCCGTCACCTTTCGACACGTAAATACGTACGAGAGTGACGGATGCTTTATCTACATTTGACATGCGATATAGACGCACCCATACTAAGCCCGCAGAAGGCAAATCAGAAAATAGAAGAAGAAATAGAAAATATTTATTCGACGATCACAGGAAAAAACAAATAAAACACATTTTAAATTTAACATTGACAAAAAGAATGGCAACACAGAAAAAAACAATGAAACAATAAGGAAAAGGAATTTAGAAATTTTAGCATAATGTTGCCATGGGTGATTCCTGTCGTCGAAATTGACACCACTCAGCACTATGTCACGGCCGGAACCGCGACGCTGATTTTCAGTGGCGCCAACGTGACACACGAACGAAGAATCACCCTGAAATAGGAGCCCTGCTGCGACGTAGATCTCCGTCGAATGGCAGTGGGACAAGAACTAGTGGGTCCATGAGTCGAGCATGGCAAAATTAGGTAGGTTAGGTTCGTTGCGGTGTTTTTTCCTAGCTGTGGTTTCAGGAAGCGGTGGTAGATTTTTGACATGTAAAAGTGCCCGTGCGGCCTACTTAATTAATAAACATATTTTATTTTATTATCTTTTAGTAAATAATCTTACACTTATTGAACCAGTCCCAAGCTAAGCTGTATGCAGGATTAAAATAAATACAAGGAGGATGATGTACAAGGAATAAACATATGAAATTACAAATTATGCATGTCATTATTGACTTACCTGAGTTGGTGTGACGATAATATCAATTGGTACGTCGTGTGGCCCAAACAGCTCGTCGGGCAAGGTGTCAAACACCTTAAAAGAATAATGTCAACATTAGTATGTATACTATTTGTCTGGTGATAAGGGCCAAGCCGCGGATTAAAATAGCTTCTTATATAGATAAGTTAAACATTCTTTACTATATTAAAACAAACATTCGGGTTTGTCACTTTAAACTAAAACTAAAAATGGTGTCATCATCAACTTTCATGAAATAAATAAATAAATAAATAAATAAATAAATAAATATCAAGATACAATTTAACACCAATTGACCTAGCCCCAAACTAAGCTCTAGGCTTGTACTATGGGTTACTAGACAACGATATAATTACTTACATACATACATACATATACTCACGCCTTGGTTCCCAGAGAGGGGTAGGCTGAGCAACAGAATAACTTACAACCCGTAGATGTCGCCTCTTACGACATCTACGGGAAGACATGGACGAGCACTTAACCCGGCAATCACACGGTAAATACTTATATAGAGAAATGTATACTTAAATACATAGAAAGCATCCGAGAGTCAGGAACAAATATTCGTGCTCATCACACAAATATCTGCCCTTAACGGGATTTGAAACCAGAACCGCTAGCTTAGTAGCCAGGGTAACTACCAACTAGGCCAGCGCGTTGTCCATTATATTTTTCAATATCTCATTGGGCCTTTTTATCTCATAAAAACACCTACCCAGACTTTACCATGCGATGGTAATGGTGGTAGATTTGTTCTTTATTTAAATTAAGTTAAGAAATTTATAACATGAAACCTTTTTTCTAATCACCTCCTTTTACATTGAGTCAGTATTTTTTATGAATGTCAATTCAGCGAGTATAATGTCAGAATAGCAGTTGTATAAAGTGAGAACAGTTTATTTTATGATAATGTTACTCGATGGTTTTTGATAGGCGACTTAGGGCCTGTTTCACAATCGACAAGTAAATTTATCTGTCACATAAAGTTGTCTCTCTCCTTGTCTATTTTCAAGTGTACGACAAAGAAAGGGCTAAACTTATCCGTCAAATATCCTTTACTTGTCGATTGTGAAACAGGCGGTTAATATTATCAATAAACTCGGAAAGTTCAATGAGGGTTTATGTAGAACCGGTTCCACGATACTTGGACTAAAGGATGATGGGCAGTTTTGTATGGACACTGGCCTAAAAACCAATAATGACAAGCTATATGCCATTTTAAAGGTTTTTTCATATTCCACAACTTTTTGTATGGCGGGAAATCTTAAATCACTGTGTGAAATATTAAAAAATCTGGAACATCGAGACGCCTACATAGACGACTTTAGCATAATTACTTTGAAAAACCGCTGTCTTTGCATGGCGATAACTTTTTTCACACAAAGATTTCGAACCACCTGCCATAGTAATAGTTTTACAACTTAGAATTACCTATCCGGCGACATATAGCTTCTCCTTATTGGTCAATAGGCCAATTAGCCCACCCTTCTTTCAACCTTTCATTACTAGTCTTGCATTTTTAATTACCTACATGCAAATTGACGTCATCGGCACAAAGAGTTCGACCCCTGATTATGTCAGGTTTACAGTAGAGCGAAACAGGAGATAAATCAAAGACACGTTATCTTATCTTACCTGGCAATCATGTACAGTGGTAACGACCACCGTGTTAGGCTTGACCGCCTTCATGTGCATGATCAGGCCAAACTCCAAGTCGCCGTAGCCCCGTCCCTTGCCGATGCGGTACCCTTCCTTTGACACCGCCACGGATCCCATCACCACTAGGTCCAGTGACACTGTATCTTCAATGTCTAGGATAATTGGATTTAATTTAGAAACGTGACGAAATAAACAAGTAATAATAATAACGGCAGTGAAGTAGACAGAGCATGGTTAGCGGTGGGCCTATTTATAGTCGCGTTTGTCGTTGGGGATAAAGTGTGGATATGTATGTTAATGCAAGAGTGACGGGTGCGTCAAAGTTCATACAGAATTGAAAATTAGATTATTGGAACTCCGAAAATGTATCTCATATAATTTTACAACCTAATGATCACTCCTCATACTCTTAATTTTTTATTTAATACTAACAATCGGAACTTATAATCATCTGAACTTATAACGCCAATATTCATGGAACCTTACACTTTTCAGAATTTCTTAAATATCTTACGTGTAGATAAAATTAGGTTAGGTTAGGTTAGGTTAGATTTATTGCAATAGTTATGACTTAAAAAAGTATGAGCACAATTTTTCGGAGTAATGATGAGTATAGTCAAAAATCGTCATTAGTATTAAAAAACGAAAGACCAATTTTATATGAGCCAATATGGACCCGAGAGTGACAGGTGTTTGCACTTTTATCCAAATCGATAAAATGACAATAATAGGCCGCTAGCTATGATAAATTGATATGCTTACTACGTTATTAAATAACTGGTTTACTGATTAAATCTATACTATATTACCCACCAAGCTTCCATATGGTTATACTGCTAGCTCTTAAATACTTATTAGAAACGAATCTTACGTTATGTTAGTCTCAAGACGCGTTAGAAATGATTTTTCTAACGGCCGTATTAATAAACTGATCTTAAGTGAGATGTCCATCTCAAGACACGTTGCAAATGATTGGTTGACAGGTTTTCTACAGGGGCTGGTCCATGATCAACCGTCCACGGCAATGTGTGGCCGTCAACTATTTCTCCATTGACCTAACCTAACCTACGTAAGTAATTCTCGTTAAAGATATCCTGAAAACATCATGATCTTAGCAGAAAATGACGATCGCTGAAAATCGATCAAGTGAATAAAGCGAAATTCGATAAAATGATGGGTCACCATCAATTCACTCACCTATGGGTTTGCCAAATGTCTCCATGCCGTTGCGCGAGACCGCCTTCCTGATAGCCGCCGGCCCATTGTCCTCTTCGGGGAGGTCTAGCCGGTTGAGGAAACCAGCTTGGAGCCGCGGCACTGGGACGTAGAGGGTCTTCTTTTGCTCCAGGCAAAGTACTCTGGGGTGGTAAGGTAAGATTATATGTTTATACAATTGTCAATATTATTTAAAACACATATCAAAAATGTCTACGCTTCAAAACTATCCCTACATTATATTGATATTTTGATACGTACTGCGTAGCGAAATAATGATGAGTGAATATTATGATAATGTATACATAAATACATGTGAAATGTACAGCTGTAGCGTAAAACGGGGTGAGTAGGGACACAGCCTAAAATTAAGCATATTTAACTTATAATAACAATTTCCAATAGACATAACGTTATTGTCCATTTAATATTTAATTGTTCTTGTTTACAACAAGTTGTGACTTATTTTAGGTTGTGTCCCTACTCACCCCGTTATACGGTAGTGAATAATTATACGACATCGATTTATTTTGTCTGATAAGTGCGTATTCTTCTTGGTTTTCAAGGTTGGCGCAAACATAACATTGAACAGTGAGCATTGATTTGTGTTAGTACTCCTTCAAATTCTCTAAAAAACTGCTGAACAAATGATTTACTTGTCATTTATAGTTGTTTAGTAATTTTGGACCCAAAACTGTATTTTTTTAACAGGTAATTAAATTTTCTCTATGGCAACCCCAAATAAGAAAACTGTTTAAAATAGGGAATTCCATCCTCTTTAAAATGAGATATCAACTGCTTGAATGAGGGACGTAGTTTTCTAATTATTGCAATTTTTTTTTTTTTTTTTTTCTAATTATTGCAAAAGTGGACCGAGCACCGAACTAATGTCTGCCAATAACTACCACCAAAAATATGGTTGTTTTAAATAAATTTCCACTCATTTTAAAGAAGCTAAATTCTTTAATTTTATTAGGGTCATTATTCGGGGTTGCCATAGAGAGAATTAAAATACCAGACATATAAAAAAAGTTAAATTTAACAGATTTTACGTTAAAATTAGTTAAAAACTGTAAATGACAAGTAAATCATTTGGTAGGCAGATTTGTATCAAAGGGGTTTGGGTAAAATTGTTGTCATCTTTAAAAGTCATAAATTTTCAAGGTAAGCGGCCACTGACAATTGTGGTAAATTATGATAGAATTATACAAAATAAACATATTTTGTTATTTAATGTAATACTATCAAGTCATCGGAGCAGAGCATAATATTACAACACCCAACCAAAATTGATTAAAATCGGTTCAATAGTTACAGTGGAACATCCATGACATACATCCATACATGCATACATACCTGTTTTACTCATAACCCTTCCTTTAGCGTAGCACAGTTGATGAAAAAAAACAAAACACCGATATCATATATGTGATAACTTTTGAACTTTGTCACTTTAACGTCTGGTTTAAACATACATACCAAATTGACACACCCGTAAAAGCGACAGCGTACAATGTCAATATCTACCATCTATGTCTATAAGACATTGACAATCTTTTTGAAAGTGAAAAAAACTAGGCGTCATATTTTAAACAATGAAAACCTGCTAAGTTCCCTTGAGTTTGAGCTACAGGATTCATATATCTGCGTCGCTTTCTTTGTCTGAACTTTGTCCGGATTTGGCAGCTCATAGTACGGCTCCTGGGTCGCTTATCAGTCATTGGTACTTCCTATTGTTTGCATTCCATTACCAAATTATCTCAACTTGACTCATACAAATAACATAAATTTACATAATTTTGGTAGATACCCCTCAAAGGGTAAGTAATTATTAGCCTAACCGATTTTCAATAAACTTATATTCTGTGAATATTTCAAACGTCTACCTGTTGCCGTAGACGTAACGTAAACCTAAGAATCACCAGAGCTATGTATAAAAAAAAAACCGACCAAGTGCGAGTCGAACTCGCGCACGAAGGGTTCCGTACCATTATCTATAAAAATCACGATTGTTGTATGCGAGCTCCCTTAAACTTTTATTATATTTTAATTTAATTATTTATTTTTAAAGTGGGTAGGTACCTATACAACTTTGTATGCTGTGAAAATTTCAAACGTCTACCTGTTGCCGTTGTTAATATCGAGCATAAAATGGCAAAAAAATCACGTCTGTTGTATGGGAGCCCCTTGTTGTTATAGCGGCAAGAGAAATACATCATGTATGAAAATGTCAACTGTCTAGCTATCACGGTTCATGAGATACAGCCTGGTGACAGACAGACAGCGGACTCTTTAATAATAGGGTCCCGTTTTTACCCTTTGGGTACGGAACCCTAAAAAGCTTTAGAATCAGTCCAGCCTTTTCGAAGCTACAATGCCACAGAAATACACACAGATACACAGGCACACTTTTATCGTCTAAATCGATTTAGAGTGCTACGAACTCAGGATATGGACCTAGACCAACAAATAATGTATAGTCACGGTAAGGAAAGGTTCGTCACTTTTCGATTATTTCAACACTATAAGGTCCAAAAGTGACGAACCATTTCTTAACGTGACTATGCAGAAATTTTAAACGAAAATATAATAAAGGCACTTCCAATTCATTCGATATGTCGTGTAAACAAGAGATGTAAGATCGGTTTGGTTTGGTTTGGCAAATAGGCGTTATTTGTCAAAGTTAAGGCCGCTTAAAGAATACCTACTTTTTTTTTTACTCTGTCGCCATTACTCTAAAGTAAATAAGAGCTATCAAAACGTTAACGAAACGGTAAGAGGTTAAAAGCGATATTGTTTGTCGTCGTAGAATAGAGAGTCAGTTCGTTCTACGCTTCATATACTTTGCGTTAGCATATGATGTGGTGGTGCCGTGGCAACGAGTGACATGTCACGTGGTCCCGTCGGGGGATGGATAGAGAATATGATATCGAAGTAAATCCAACCAGAGACATTGACACATCACGGCAAGTTGACAAACATTATCTTGCCACACGCGCCACAGCGGGTTATCGCGTGGATTGAGCGCGGGTCAGAATATAATCGGATGCATTCCGCTATCGGACATTGGGACTGATAAAATAATCACTTGTTTTACCTATTTCGCTCAACAAAAATGTTTAAATACCTAACGAGCGGGGTTATCTATTATTCTCTAGATACTTGAGGTTTTTTAGGGTAGGCACACGTGCACACAGGCCATCGGATGAAAGGGATCTGAGACCCCTACACATTTGAATTAACAAGATCAAAATCTCAAAACTTAGTAGTCATCAGCCATAATATATTATCAAACATTGGTCGCAAAAATATCTAACACGCTCCTATGCCCCCAAAAATAAAGACGTGTCAGATCAGTGCCGGTTTTAGCACAAACAGCGCACTGGCCGAGATTTCTACGGCGCCCCGAAGTTGCAATTCAAACCCATACGGGATACGGAAAAGGCAAGGGATACAATATAATGAAATAACAAGCCGCAGGCGCCCCTTTATATCTGGTGGCGCTCATAGAATGCCTCTGTGCTAGGTTATGGTTCTTCTTACACTTCCTACACTGTAGTTAATACTAAGAAGAAGTTTCTTTGCTACGTACTTACTTATAAGAGCATACGAAGCGAAAACTTTCTTTATGAGCAAGAATATGGGTATTTCCCCACTAATTGGAAAATCGCTGACCGTTGTTTTTTTTGGTATAATGTCTTTTGTTGAATGTCAAATAAAAAGGTCTTTGTTTCAAATAATAGCCTATTTTTAAGCGTGTCTGGTACTATACCTAAAATAAGGCGGCCATTGAACATGTCTAAGAACAGTACCCCAGGGTACTGTTCTTAGACATGTTCAATGTACCAAAACCAGTATTTGATAAGTATGACATAATATTAGCAGTGTTACAATGTAACAAGATTTCTGTATTGAACTTAAGAAGGTGAATACACAATCCATTACAATAAAGTAGTATTTCAATTAATATGTAAGTTTATTAGAACGATTACTTAAATTTTGTCCCAAGACTACAAAAACAGACCCCTGTCGCCTGATTGAGATTAAAATAAAAATAATGCATGAGATTTACTTTACATGCATTTAGCATTGATTTTAGTATGCACGACACTAGACTTGTCATGCAAAACTATTTTTACTGTTTAATTCATTATTATTTGAAGAGAAAGTTGGCAGGGGACTGTTCAAATTTTCCCATTACTGGAGAAATGCCCATATAACCTAATTCTATGTTAAAAATGCCTTGTATCGAGTTAACAGTGCATCTATTTGTTTGGGGAAATCAGACGCTTTTACTCTATTAGAGTAATTTATTTTCGATTGTATCTAGGTCTTACTTACTTTACTTTTAGGCTGTTACCAAGCTATAGATACGAACGAAACACACCCTGTTCCTACTCTGCTAATAGATACACTGGCGAGCCAAAATACGATGTTCCGAATCAAGGCATTACATGACCCCGTTATTTTTACTCGCGAGTGTATTTGGTAACGTTATTGACATAATGTACCATAATTTGTGCGTGTAATACAGCGGAAGTGAGGTATTACTTGCATGTAGTGTTCAGCATCACTTGTGACGGATCTGCCCATTTTATGAGGTAGTTAATTTTACATAACAGCTAATGAGAAGTACTTGAAAGCGGTGCTAACAAAAAACATACCTTTTTTTCAAGCATATAAACACTTAATATTAACCACTACAATACCTAGTTACTGGGTTATTTTTGTAACTTCACATAGCATAAAACAAACTCGCTGCACACCGTCTGTCCCTATGTATTAGACATAGATGTAGACCTATCACCAGCTATAATATTATTATCCAACACTGCGTTTAAATACATTTGACCCGGTCTTATGCCTCCAGTAATCAGACGTCAGATATTTTCTAGTCTAATGTTGGATCATATCATTGCTAGTGACTGTACGCTGAGATCTTTCAGAGCAGGTACGCAACAAGTTGGACAATTTTTCACGAGAGGTACGATATATTCTGGTCTATGTATGGGTGTTAAAGAAAATTTAAATAAACCAAACCGAAGCGAAGCCAGGGCGGATCGCTAGTTTATTATAAAGAAAACGGTAGAGTGCGAATCTGTATCATCACACAATATAAAGCCTAATTTAAATGGTAAGGAATACGAAATACACCATAGCAAATAACGTGTCTCGATAATTTACAACTATTGTTATCGTATTGTCAACGTTACGATAGCTCTTAACTTGACAGTAATGGCGGCCGAGTCGAAAACAATACGAAGGCGATGTGGAATATACATAAACCATTTTCGAAAACTGATAAAATGGACCGTATTAAAGTCCGGCAGGGCAGCATGACAATACATTTTCCATAACGATAACGTTGCGTTCATCGAATGCATCTTGTCTACGGCTCCAGTACGACTAGCACGACCTTTTTTCTCGCTTTTGCTCATTGCGCTACAGATTGGACAGAGGGCGATTACCTAAAGTCGAGTCCAGAATTAGGCGAACTAACTTGACAGCCGAAAATGTTGCCACACAGGAAAAAATAAATAGTGATAGGTTTATGTCGACACAAATATGACGATATAACCTTGTGCTTTCTATAAATCTGATTCTATTTATATTTTATCAAGTAACTAACGACCCGCCCTCGCTTCGCTTCGGTTTATTTGAGTTTTCTATAACACACGTACATAAATCAAAATTTATTATACATAAAAACCTTCCTCTTGAATCACTATCTAATAAAAAAAACCGCATCAAAATCCGTTGCGTAGTTTTAAAGATCTAAGCATACGAGGGCTGCTACTTAGGTAACCGGAATCCAGGATTCCAACATTTTTAAACGCTATATCTGACCTCCATGGTAAAATTTGAACTTTTTTTAATACTGGCCGCTATATATTTTTTTTCTTATGTACGCTAGTCTTTTGTTTTTGGCGGGTTTAAATTTTAATCTCGCTGCAAGAATGGAACTCACTCGTGAAAATATTCGTGCTATGATTTATTACGATTTTCGGCGTGGTTTAACGCAACAACAGTGCATAGATCAACTAACTTCGACTTTTGGTGATGAAGCTCCATCCAAAACTACTGTGTATCACTGGTTTAGTGAGTTCAATCGTGGACGTAGTATGCTCAGGGACGAAGTTAAGGATGGTCGCCCGAAATCGGTCGTTGTACCACAAAATATTGAAGCTGTGCGAAAACTTATAATGCATGACCGTCATGAAACGTATCGCGAGATAGAGGCGACTATAGGCATATGTATGACGAGAATTAATAAGATATTACATGAACACTTAGCTGTGAAAAAAATTTGTTCGCGTTGGATCCCGCACAACTTAACTAAGGATCAAAAAGAGGCTCGCGTCGAATGGTGCAAGGAAATGTTGAAAAAATATAACCGTGGTGACTCAAAAGCTGTTTATAATATCTACACAGGTGACGAATCCTGGATCTATGCGTATGATCCCGAAACTAAACAACAATCAACGGTGTGGGTGTTTCAAAATGAGCCGAACCCTACGAAAGTAACTCGTGCAAAAAGCACCTTGAAGCAAATGGTGGCCTGCTTTTTTGGTATTAATGGCCATGTGGCTACAGTGCCCCTAGAGAATCGTAAAACGGTTAATTCGGAGTGGTACACGACCATTTGTTTGCCGGAAGTATTTGAAAAAATACGGAAAAACAACCAGCGACGGAGAATCATTCTGCACCATGATAACGCCAGCTGTCATACATCACGTGAAACGACTCGATTTTTGGAAGGTCAAAATATAGAATTAACGGGTCATCCACCTTACAGCCCTGATTTGGCACCCAATGATTTCTATTTATTTCCAAATGTAAAGAATAAATTACGTGGTCAACGATTTTCGACCCGTGAAGATGCCGTCGACGCGTTCAGACAGCACGTTTTGGAGATACCTCAGTCAGAGTGGAAAAAGTGCTTTATAAATTGGTTTCAACGTATGCAAAAGTGCATCGATTATCACGGAGAATACTTCGAAAAACAATAAAACCATATTTAGCCATGTACGTTTGTTTATTTTTTCTATTCCGGTTACATAAGTAGCAGCCCTCGTACATAGGGACAGACAGCGGGAAGCGACTTTGTTTTATACTATGTAGTGATTATCGTCGAAACTTTCACACTCATACATACTTGACAAATAGGGACGAACTACAGCAATTTTTATGAGGATGTACCTACGGTTTAAAGCGGATATTTACGATATTACTCCTCAAATTAGGAATAAAATACAAAAATAATTCGCTTATTACAACAGGCCATTGTGATCCTTTTAGATGGCTTCTGTCGGGCTAGTACGGTAGGTAGAGTAAATGTACCATACATATAGCATTCATCCCTTTCTTTCTGGCAAATATGAAAGTGCGATACAGACAAACGCTAATATCGTCGATGATAATTCCAAATCCGTTATGTGTTCGATTAGCTATCGATATTGACAGCACTAGCCAAACTGTGGCAACATTAGTGTACAATGAACTGTCAAGTTAGTTCGTCTAATTCTGGACTCGACTTTAGCAACAAATAAGACGCAGGCAACTTGTTCTAGCTGCCATCCGTCCGCGACTTGTTTTGTCGCTGCTGCTAGTGCTATAGAGAAGAGATCTGAACGATAAATGCAAAGATAAAAGTAGGCTAGTCGAACAGCAAACGGACCAACTACAAGAGCATGCGTTTTACGTGTTTGTGTGTCTGTCTGTGGCACTGTAGCTCCTAAACGGACGGACCTATTTGGACGCTCTGTTTTGTTAGATACAAGAACTGACCAAGTGTGAGTCGGACTCTAGCGTCTAGTCTAGCGTGTACAGTTCATACCATGAGATACAGCCTGGTGACAGATAGACAGACGGACGGAAGGACAGTGAAGTCTTAGTTACCTGACGAAGCTTTAACATTACCCTTTCCAGCACTTAAAAATTACTTAAAAAAGTCGTTATAATATCTAAAGCGTACTATAGGGTCGAGGACTATCTAACAGATAAAAATGCTTGGCCTAAACCCGAAACTTAGTCATTCATAATTTGTAAAATTGCAAAGTTGTTTGTCTAGGGGACACCGTTGATGTGGGAAAGCATATCAAACTTTTATTTGGTTGTCCTGTGTTTTTTTTTTCCTCTCCTCTCTTCCCCCCCCCCCCCCCTTGTCTCTCTCGTAATATTTTTGACATGTTTTCCTGCTGAACTACGTATGCTATTTGCTATTTGATATTATATTTAATTTAATATTTATTGCTTTATATAATGCTAGATTAAGTACTACCATTGTAACATGTTTAAAAAATGACTGACTGCTGAGTTTCTTGCGGCGTTTCTTCTCGGCAGTGGTCTCCTCTTGGGAAGCGCTGGTAGATTCATGACGTGTAAAAGTGCCCGTGCGGCCTACTTACTGAATAAATATCTTTTATCTTTTATCTTTTTTTTTAGTAATGACAGTGGAGTCTTAGTAATAGGGTCCCGTTTTTACCCTTTGGGATACGGAACCCTAAAAATGAGTTTATCTCGATGGTCCTAAGGTTTCATGGAAATCGGTTAGGTTAGGTAAAAGATGTATCAGTTCTAAAAGTATGGGTCTCCATTAAATGGTGGGTTGTTACCTAGTTAATAGTACTTCGCTTTAAATTTTTAAACAGTACCGGAATCCTTAAGACCTTACTGATCATGCTAAACCAACGCTTATTTCATACGTAACGAAAGCAATGCGTAATAAATCGGCGAATAAGGAATGTATTACCCAAGTCATTGGTCACGGCTTGAACAACATTACTGTAATCACGTTGGGTGCGTGAGCGGACCGAGTGCGAACTGTTCTCTTGCAGGTATACTTATTAATTTATTATAATACTGCCACAAAAGTGCTGCTGGTACAAAAGTGTGCAGCTACATAAGTCGAACAAGATCGCTATCTACCGTCCGTCTGATTTTTCAAACTACGCAACGGGTTTTAATGCGTATGTAATAGATTCTGGATTATGATGAGGTGTTACAGAAAACTCACATAAACCGATGCGAAGCGAGGGCGGGTCGCTAGTTACCAATAAATATAGATTAAAACGAAGCACTAACCTGACAGGCTCCTGAGGTTTATCAGGGTTGACCTTCACGCTGTTGGCGTTCTTGAAGATATCCAGCTCCGCCAGCTTGGCGGCCGCCTCCGGGGCCCCCTTGAAGTTGGGGATGCGGTTGTACACGGGGCGGGGGAACATGGCCAAGCCGTTGCTTTCTAGGTGACGCCATACTTTCAGCCGGAACGATTGCTTCGTGACTTCTTCGGGCACGGTCTTTTGGGCTGGGGAGTGAGGCAAAAGTCAGGGTGCGTTGCTTGTTTATAGGCTACCCTATCAACTGAAAACCGATAACTTAGGCCGCAGTCTATCTAAACGCAAAACGTTATGTTATGACAAATATTTTTAGTCAACATTTGTTATAGGACATAATCATCGCAATTTTGAGATTTTTATAAATCAAACCTAACCTAGCCTTATTTATTGTGTACCTACCTTATTATGAGTCCCAGTTACTTAAATTAAATTAATTTAATTTTAATTTAATTTATCTACATGTTAGATATTGAGGAATTTTTAAATGAGTAAACTTAAATCTGTAATTTATAAGTAGCTATTAAGTAAACTTTTCTACAATGTATAAGATATAAGGCCAACGTCGTGTCGTAGGTGAAAAAGCCGTGATATCTACTGAGATCACCTGGTGGGGTTACAAAATTAATACGAGGGGGATCCTTCCAAAGGCCCTACTTTGAAAATCTAAGTTCGAAGTAACGTTTGCTCCATTTCTGTCACTCGTTATTCGAGACTAAATCGAGCTTCGAACTTCGATTTTCCAAGTAACGGCTCAGGTGACTTCAGTGGATACCGAGGAAAAATCTGGCAGAGGACTAAGAAAAGTGGCAATTACAATAGGTACTCCACCGACAAGAGCCTAGCTCTACGTTCAATGATGATGACTTTTTAGGACATTACGGGGAAAATGTAATACTTAACATGAATTTGGAAAAGTAAGTTTAAGTAGTATTTTTTTTTAATTCGTTGGTTATTTTTAATTAGATAGGAATAAGTTTTAACATTTTGCCATTTTAAATAACTATGTACTTAAGGCAAAATACTGTATACACCATTCTTCGGTAAACTGTAGCAGAACTAACTTACATAATAATTTAGTAAATCGCTTATTACTGGCCACCCTCTGGTAACTGGTCACTTTGCAATAAAATGTGTAAAACAAAACCGTAAAATAAATCCTAGATCCTGAGTTATTACCCGGAGTACTATCCAAGTAGGTACCTATCTTTACTCACAGCGTTCACTCGTACGTCCATGAGGCACATGTGCCTCAAACCCAGTAATGTAGGTAAATTAATAGTTAATATGGAACACATACGATCGCGTGTTTAATGTCATTATTACTAATGGGGACGTGTGGAAAGAAGGTTGCACATTGCTTTGGGCCTGTGAACCTGTTAAGTTGATTTGACTTTAAGACTTCGCCGAGCGTACGCCGGATGTACAGTGGCGCCCTCATTACCATTCTTCATTGTGTTTTCTAATAAACTTAAGTATTTTCTTAAAATTGGACGAAATGTTTTTGTACTACAAATGAAAACACAACTTATAGGGTAAATAACAATTCACCTTCGAGTTATTACTTAAAGATTGTAACGTATCCCATAAATTGTGTTTTTACTTGCACTACAAAAACATTTCGTCTAATTCCAAGGAAATTCTTTAGTTAATTAGAAAACACAATAATAGTAATGAGGGCGGCGCCACTGGACGCTCGGTGTTTGCTCGGCGCATTCTTAAGTAGTGTCTTATTTAAAATCCAGTTAAAATGTTTCGGATTTTGATGAACTGACTCCAAATTACAATAGGAGCGCGTCTTAATGTAAGAAATTATAATCACTGTTTATAGTAAATAAATTAAAAAAAAAAAAAACTTTATTCTTAATGTTTCCACCCTTAGCAGTGGCACTCGGCCATTAAGGTAGAAACACACTTGTCCCACGTACGCAACGTATGCAATGCATTATGAATTTTACTAGACCACCATTGACATGTAGGTACCCTGCTCAAGTTAGATATAAAAGAATCATTAAAATCGGTGGGACTTGACAGAAGCGTGTGGAGCTAACTAACCCCATGTGCTTCTGTTTAGTCCACGATAGAAAATACTCACCACCGCGTGTGATATCCACGACTTATTTCTCTAATAAGTCCATGGGAGTGTCTATAAATAAGTCTACTTTGGCGGAATACATCTTCCCATCCCATCCCAACGAAAGCCAAGAGAAAATTTACCTATAGTAAAATACCAACCTACTTTTAATAAAGCAAAAAAATTGTAAAGGTATTTTTTTTATTGTAATGATACCTAAGTCTATTGTAACTCTTATATACGAAAGGACCCTATGCGTAAATAATCAAAATATAGCTGACTAACTAGTTATGAATTCTCTTGTTAGAACAATTTATGAAATGCACGAATTAAATGGGCATATTATTTTACGAATTGATCATTATCATTGTGTTACTTGAATTCGCCTTCAACTCAATTCAAGGTGATTAATACCCACATTCAATGAAACCCAACACTTGTGTACACAAAACTAATCATACAAGTATACACCTGACATGCTTTTGTTTACATTAAAGTGATTATGTATAGGTTTCAATAGAAATAAATTAAATTATTGAAATAGTTACAGGTTGTCATTCCAGAAAAATGTGTTGGACAATGTCTAGCAGATAGCAAACATTACATTCGTTATCTAGTACAAATGAATTGGAAACGTTGAACTAAGCAATAAGTTATTCTAGAACAATCTTCCGGGTCACATTAAACCTTAAATTAATTAATGTTTGAAGTATACAAAGAAAAATAAATATCAGGCAATAATTGAATGAAATTTAAATGTATAAAAATAAGTACCTTGAATCCAGTTCTTTTAATCATAAGGAAGGGATAGGTTTCAATAAGATACTTTCTCTCAATAGTCGTGCAATAAGAAAAACGATCTTCTCTGGGGGTCTAGGTCAGGTCAAGCGGGGTTATTGTGACAGAGGTACCTCTCTATCACAATAGCCGCTGTCTCTTAATTTTTTCAAGGGAATTCAACATGTTAAAAATATCTATGCTTTCTTTTATTGAAATTAAGGTATTTAAACTACTATAAAAGGATGCAAAAATATTTTTAAAACATTGAATTCCCTTCAATAAAAATAAGAGTTGCATTTACCCCTCCGTCACAAAACCCCCGCTTGACCTCATACTAAATTATCTATAATGCCATTAAACATAATGGCTAATTTAGCATACCTAGAAAAACCACTTCCTGTTTATTTTTCTTTATACTTACCCGACTACCCAAAAAGTAATATTACGAATCGGAAAGTAACAACTATAAGCTTAACTTTTGGTATAGAGATAGCTTGAACACTGGGGAATGCCCTACAATATTAGTTTCCAGATAATTGGATAGTAATGGATAGTAAGTAAGTAAGTAGTAAGAAGGAAATAGACAAAAACCATTTCTGTGTGGACGCAGTCGATGCCAATACTAGTGATAACATAACAAAACATGCATTATTTTTAGAATTCTCTAACAAATTCCACACTTTGATAACTCAACCTCAAAACAAGGTGAATCATTTCTAATATACTGCTCGCATACACAGAAAGTAATAAGGGGTAAGTGGGTAGGTAGGAAAATGTAATAAGGGAAGAGGAAATCACAGTTAACCCTTGTTATATTAATCTTTCCTGAAGATTTATTTTCCTACCCACAAAGGTGGTAATTAATATAATAATTTCCCTATTTATCAAGCATAACTTGGATTCAGTAGGGATATGCGAAACAAACTTAACTGAAGGTTACCTCAAATGACGATGCATTTTTCATAGATTCATTAGTGGAGGGACATTCAGCCAGCGATCTCTTAATGTGTGATGGCTATGTATAAAATTGTAGTACTTTGTTTTAGTTACAGACCTTTTTAAAGGAAGCATAATGAAGAATGCTAGTAAAATGTCAAGGAGCCAAATGTCAATGTCAATTGTAATGTCTTGTGCATGACAGTTGCAAACATCTATTTTCTTCCTCTATTACACTCGTATTAATAAAGTCATGTTGGCTGAGGTGCCCGGCACAAGATACATCAAAGTAAACGTCACACCATAGAAACTATCATTTTTGATGCATCTCGAGACGAGCGTTAGAGTTGAGACGAGAGTTTATTAATACGGGCCTTAGACATGCTATCTGTCGCCTAGACTATGATTAGGTGGGTTGCAGTTCATGGAGGGTTTGGTGAGCTCGCCGCAGTCAGGCAGCACATTGGCTCTCACCGACACGCTAGGCGGGTCCATTTTGTATGAAAATCAGAGCCCTTCGCAATGAAAGTTTACTGGATTTGGCTATATGTGGGACAGATGGTTTGGATGAGTGGTCAATCAGACCAATTGTCAATCAGAGAATCAGAAATTGATAACTTGTAACTATAATAATGAAATCCATGATTATTATCTATTTTATGAAATATTTAAGCCAAAACCTCAATTATTCAACCCCACTTACCATCAGTTGAGCCAGCTGGGTCACCCTTTTCTATGAATAGAAAGAGAAGACATTTATTTTTAGGTTTTTAACACAAAATGCCGAAGCATTTTTTATCCATCTGAGCTTTTAAACATAGAACAAATAAACTTTTTCGAGTGGGCGGGAAGTAATCAATCGCTATTTATATTTAAGAAACATTGTCCCTTTCTTTTTTGTTTTGAGTAGATTGAAGGTAGAAATTAAAATGAATCATAGTTTAACCAAGTACCAGGCTGGATGCACTTTAACAGCTTTCTCCACTTTAAAAGAGCGGGAGAATCACAAACGTTCATCTAACGAAATTTATTCCAATGAAATATCCGTATAATTTTTTTCATAGCAGGTGGCCATCAAGTATGTGAGTCATGTTTCACACTCCAATTAAGCTACCAACAATATCAATTGCAAGCGCGAAACCAAACTAAATCGCTCCGATCAGTGCACGAAACAATCAAATGCAAGTGAAAATGAATGCACTGATAATTAGACAACGCACAATCGTTTTCTTATTCAAACTTTTTCAAGGAGACTTGTAACAGTTACAAAATGAGGGTACATCAAAATTGGATAAAAGTGGTCAGTAAATCAATTCGTACTTGGTTAAATGCCTTAGGAATGCGGCATTTTTACTAAAATAGCAAAGAAAACAGTCGATTACGATGATTGTTATTCCACTATTTTTGACAACAAAATGTGAAACTTACGTGCATCAGTGACCGCCGGGTTGTCGTCTCCGTTCTGCATCTTTAAGATATATCGCAATCGGGAGGTATTTTGCAAATAATTCGCGGATCTAACCGATAATCATCAAAATAATCTAGTAATTATAATCCTTTTCCGCCGGACGGCAAAGAACGGAACCGTCACACACAAAAATAGAACGCGAATAAAAAACAAATGCAACCAACTTCGAGACGCAAAGCGCAGGGCTACCATAACGTTAAGGAAAAAAGTAGGTTTTCAATTACAAATAAAATTATTTCTTATTGTTATGTTGTTATACTTGCAATTACGTACAATGATAATTAATTACATTTGAAGTTCAAATATTATTGACTAAAGCAATTAGATTATTGCGTTAGTTCTGCATTACTAATATTTTATATTGAAAAATAATTATGCCAGCTTATAAATAAAGATAATACAGGCCAAGGGAAGGGAAGACACATGATAGTAACGTGCGTTTTTTCGCATCACTCGCATTAAAATTAAATTAAATTGGTCGTCAGAAGACAATATTTATATAATTAACAGGGTAGTTACCAGGAACCACTAAATTCGAAACTTCGAGTGCAGAGTGTCGCTCGTCACTCGAGACTCAATCGAGAAAGAGATGGAGCTAACGTAACTCTGAAACCTTCAATTTTCAAAGTAGGTATAAGGCCGCCTTTACACCTGTAAGTTTTACTTACGTAAGTGACTTACGTAAGCAACCTACGATAAATTTTCAAGTGTAAACACTCGTTGTAAGTGACTTACTGTAAGTTCTTACAACTTACGTAAATTGGAAAATTGCAAGTCTAAACGCGTTCGAGTTTGTTTACGGAAGCGACTTACAACTTATCGAACTAAATTGTGACAGTCC
>OZ014460.1:9202834-9613834 GCA_963966035.1 Acleris laterana
AGTCTCTGAGCTAGGCTGCTGACGGACGGACTCTGTGAAACTATAATAAGGGTTCGTAGTTTGACTACGGAACCCTAAAAACTGGGTATAAGCTGTATCTATTCAAATATAATCCACAATCATATAAATCCATACAACTTTTTTGGCGTGAAAACGTAAAAAACTAACTCACACACGCATTCGCAAACATTCGTATTCAAAATATTCGTGTGATAGATAAAGACTATGTCTATCACACTACATCTATCTACGACTATATGTATCACACGATGTCGGTGACATAAGCGACCGACGCGACCGTATAGCCTTACGTCAGTCCTATCGATTTTCTTTGATTTCGCTTCGTTACGTTAACGATCGCAGTAGCTCAATCATTGACGTTTTTGAACCATTTTTACCATTCGAAAATGTGTTCTAAAATTTATTCATAAGCACACAATAACTAAAAAATGATTAAAATATGCTATGCTATATCTGTAACTGTGACTGTGACATTGGCATGTGACAGAAAGTGAAGCATACTTAAATACTACTAAAATAGGTTTATAGCGCGTTTATTAATGTGGGACTTACACCCGTATTTATAGTCAAGTAAAGTAATTACTTGAGTAAAAGTAATGACTAAAGTAACGATTTTTATATGACTTGTGACACTACTAATACTCAAGTAATTACTTTTCTTGACTATAAATACGGGTGTTAGACTGCGCACCGAGCGTCCAGTGGCGCCCTTATTACAATTCTTATTTTATATTTTTGTACAAATGAATACTAATCTTTATCATATTTATGTATTCTTCTTTTTTTGTATTATTTGTACAACAAAAAACCATCCTTCGATTTCAATACAATAATTTAGCTTATTAGAAAACACTATAATTGTAAAGAGGGCGCCACAGGACGCCTGGTACAGTCTTAAGCACGCTTTAGCTATTGAGTGTTTATGAATAAGACGGTTAGATTTGATCGATTGTTGCACAATTCATAAGATTGATTAAAAAGTCGTGATGCGGTAGTCAAACAATAGACCCACCATTTAACTGGACAAAGACTTGTTGAACGCTTCTTATACCCCGAAACATCGCTTTCATTTCATACAATACAAAGAGAACAGTAGCACAACGATGTCTTGTTAACTTTTTGTTTCAAGATTTGTTCGCTCTTTTGTTTTAATGCTGTTCAATTGTTTTTTAAATGATGTTAACAAATAAGCGACGCGCTGGCCTAGTTGGTAGTGACCCTGCCTTTGAAGCTAGCGGTCCTGGGTTCGAATCCCGTTAAGGGCAGATATTTGTGTGATGAGCGCGAATATTTTTTCCTGAGCCATGGACGTTTTCTATGTATTTAAGTATGTATTTCCCTATATAAGTATTTTTATCGTTGTCTAGTACCCATAATAAAAGCCTAGAGCTTAGTTTGGGACTAGCTCAATTGGTGTGACGTTGTCCCCTGATATTTATTTATTTATTTAAGCAATTATTTATATTCTTGTTGATGATAGCTGTAAAATATAATGTATCGATTGACAGTCTATCTGAGGACAAATCTTGTGAGTGCTGTTGGGGTCAGTTTAACCTGTAATTATTTACTTAGTTATTTATATTTAAACTTGCATTCTCTACCAGCCAACCAAGTAATCATACAGAAACTAACAAAACTACTTACTACTTAGAACTACTATACATACTTAAGTACTTTATTTTTGGAAATAAACTTGTACGTGTGAATAACGGCAGTCCTGGACACTGAATCTTTGTTGTTTTGCCCTACAAAAAAACAACTGCATGTTCACTTGGCCATTTAAATAAACATGTCGCTTTTCAATGTAGGAAGTACTACGCTGCAACTAGTTGAAAAAGATTAAGGATACCTACATACATACATACACTAAATCACGCCTGTTTCCCAGAGCGGTAGGCAGAGACCACTTCTTTCCACTTGCTACGATCTTGACAAATTTCTTTCGCTTCTTCCACATTCATACATCGAGTCATGCACGCACGTCGGTTTCGGGTACTTAAGATTCGGCCCTTTTCCAATATTTAACACGATTTGATTTTTGATTTTAGATGATAACTCCTTCTATAAATTACTGTGGATTAAGGGCCTGTTTCACAATCGACAAGTAAATTGATCTGCCATTTAAAGTTGGCTCTCTCCTTGTCTATTTTCAAGTGCAAGAAAGAGGGCTAAAATTGATGTGTCAAAAATACTTTACTTGTTGATTGTGAATCACGCGGTAAGTTTAATATTAAAAAAACATCGGAAACAATTTTAATTTATAAAAATATTAAAAGTTGAACAGCGTCTTTAAATAATTTTGATGAAATGACCACTTTTGCTTGTATGTTATTGCATCATCCCTACTTCTATTTAAATCCCTGTCCCTTAAAATTCTCTCGATAATGAACCTTCACTAAACCTTTTGCCATCAAATACAAATACTTCCAACGCGTTTGTTTACGGTGATTTCAAAAACTACGTTACTTTTAGTTACGAATATGTATTAATTATTTACGGAAAAATATGTACGGTTGTTACAGAAAACTCTAATAAACCGAAGCGAAGCCAATGCAGGTCGCTATTCTAAGTATAAAAATAAATCTATTACGCTAATAACAACTGTTTCGTCAGTAAATACAAGATCCACTGGGCCGGTATCATAGACGCTAAAAACCATAAATCGTCTTTGATCTGTTATCGTATTATCAACGTTTTGACAGCTCTTATTTCCTTGACAGTAATGGCAGCTGAAGTCAAAACAATACCGTAACAGAGGCTATTGCTTAACGCACTCGCATTCGCAATTGTTTTCATTTTGAAAATAGAAGGCTTGTCTGCATACAAAATGAAAACAATTGTTCCGCTTTGAAGCCAATTGAGATTGCGAGTGCGTTAGGCAATAGCGACGCAGGTCAAATACGATATGGTTTTTACCACTAGGAAAAGAGGCCCATTCTGCAGTTCAGTTATACTGTGGCACCGTATTTACCATTAAATGGTACTAGAGTTGGCGATCACGACTCCGAAGTCAATATTTCAGATAATGCGATGATCCGTATTCAATAAACGTCATTAACAACTTACGTGAGGGAAAATCGATTTGCGGAAGTGTGAACTAGAAAACGTTAAATTCGGTGAGGTTAGTGTTAGTGAAATGATGAAGAGGATGCTTCAAGAATTGTGATATAGTGGCAGACCTAGGAATATTCGGGGCAAAATTAAATGACAGCTAGGGTTTGCCTATATCGGTAAACTCAATTATCGATGCCTTTCCCATATATTAGTGATCGCTCCAAGTATTGTTTGTAAAAATAAAATTAGATTGAAAGTATGCAATGAAAAGATTTACGTGGGCCACCGAGTCGCCAAGTTAAAGTGGGCTTGGGCCGGGCACGTGTGCCGACGACACGACGAGCGTTGGAGCAAGCGCGTGCTAGAGTGGAGACCCCGGCTTGGCAGGAGAAGTGTGGGCAGACCACCTGCCCGTTGGTCCGATGACATCAGGGAGACGGCAGGCCCAGTCTGGACAAGGGAAACGGGGAACGTTATTTGGCGAAAAGGCAGTACACCTTTTTCGGTATTGTGAATTTCAGAATGACTGTCCCATTTACTATAGTTAAAATAAACGACTAGAATTTGTTAGGAGTAAAAACAATATGACGATGATGAGTGAAGGTTATAAATCCTTTTAAAATAAAGAATGACCAGAATTATGTTGCTGTTTTGTTTAATTTGCATTCTTTAAAAAATGAACTATTTTTACAATCAAAACTTGGAGCGATCACTAGTATATGGGAAAAGCGTCGATAATTAAGTTTATCGATATAGGCAATCCCTAGCTGTCATTTAGTTTTGCCCCGAATATTCCTAGGTCAGGGATGTGATTCTGTAAATAAGCAAAGGTGAACGAATGCACGAGTGATACCAAGCGGCGAGATTAAGTAGTCCCGTCAGTGCGAACAAAACACATTGTAGCGCGTGCATTTTCAATTTAGCAGTACGATGGGTCGAACGTATAAGGCTGCTTAATTGAAAATGCACGCGCTACAATGTGTTTTGTTCGCACTGACGGGACTACTTAATCTCGCCGCTTGGATATCACTCGACAGTCCGCACGACCGGCGTTGTTTACAGAATCACTACCCTGGTGGTTAGGCTTGTTGCAGTAAGTATAGCAATGGACAAGTTGGAATATATTCTCGAAATACTAGTACCGTAAAACGGGGCGAGTAGGGATAAAGAGGTGAGTAGGGATACAACCTATAATGAAGCATTATGTTACTAATTATAAGACTGAAATTATTTCCAAGAGACGTAACGTTATTGTCCATTTAATTTGTTCTTATTTGTAACAAGGAATTATTTTAGGTTCATTCTTGAAAACTTTTGGGTGCTGTGAATATTTCCTTCTTTTTTTTGTTTTTTTTCCGTTATACCTGTCTATGTGTGTGTAGTAACGTCAGATGTGGGTTAAAAAGCTTTTGCGCTTATAGACAAAAGTAAACAATGGAACTATTTTTGTAATATTTTGCTTAAAACTATGTATATCTTTAAGTGAACCTCATACTTCAAAAATATGAGAAAGATTAGAGTAAAGAAATTAAAAAAAGCTAGAATAAATAGTAACGTGAAGAAGATTCTCTCGTCAATAGTTCAAATATTGTCCCGAACCTTAATCCCAAAACCAACATGAAATCTAAAGTGTTGACATTCATTCGATTAGGTTTAAATTTGTACATGTTTGCTCTAACACTCCGCAGCATAAACCGGTAACCATAGAAATGCATACTTCAAACAACTAAGTCGGTCAAGTGCATAAGGTACAAGAACATAAGCACATCGAGTTTCGCCGGTTATCTATGAAAGTATCAAGATAAAAGTTGATACGGCATAGATAACCGTGATGTTTTGATACTTTTCGCATGACATTTGCATTAAGCTTTTCTCTAGTTTACGCTAGCATGGCTGCGTCTGTATCGCGTGTCAAATGTAGATAAAGCATCCGTCACTCTCGTACTTATTTACGTGTCAGATGGTGACGGATGCTTTATCCAAACGTTGCCACGCGATAAATGCAGCCATATTAGGGCCTCAGGAATAAAAAATGCTAGTATTAAAAACATTGATCCTTAATTATTGAGATACCAACGTTTTGGAAAATTAACAATTAAAGTTTTGTCTATACGGTTTTCTGTAAAAAACGGAATATTAGCATTTTAGGCTTTACTTATTTTAGCTAAAATAGATCCATCAAAAGATTAAGTGCGCCTTTTTTCATTTCTGTCCCGTAAATATTGTAATTGAATTTCTGTGTTTTTTACAATAAAATCTTTACTGTTTAATGTAATGAGGAAAATGTAACTATTGTTGCAGGCTAAGGCATTTGTTTTTATTTAAGTAAGGCGTCCTAGAGGCTAACAAATTACATGCACGAAAAGCTGATGGTCTGTGTCGTAATAATTATAATCTCACATGCCTGGATTAAAACTTAATACTCTTTCGTATTTGAAATCAATTCTTACACCTTATTATGGTTTTTCTTTACACATAAACCCACACCTTCGTTCCCAGAGTGGGGTAGGCAGAGCTACAAAATTACCTACAACTCTGGAGTCAAGTCTCCTTGAAGGGATCCAGGTCGTCAAGCTGTTCTAATTTGACAACCATTCAGATGAGGGTGTTAAGTCATTCTATTACCAGGAGTTCAGAACCTGTAAGGGTCTGCTCCGAGCTGGCCTGATGGTCAAACAGAGGTTCATTGAAAATGAAATAATTGAAATCTTGTTCATAATTATTTAACCACATGTTGCACAAATAGCCTAAAATGGTTACCAGTGTATTAGTAACAGGTAGCAAGCCCATCGAACCGCGGACAGATAGGCTTACTTCGGATTAAAATTTGACACATTTTGTATTGGCAAATGTCAAATTTTAACCTGAAGTAAGCCTTATCTATTTGCGGTTTGAATATAGGAACCCGACATAACAGTACTACAAGCCTATATTCCCTTAATCGCCTCTTACGTCATCCACGGGAAGACATGGAGTGGCGCTATTCTAACCCGGCAACCACATGTTTTACACAATCATCGTAAAATTATCTTAATCATTTAGGAAGCACATAAACTCGTAATGATACTGGTAGTAGTGTACACGCTCGGTTACCTGTTCGCACTCGCCTCTGTTACATCGCCTAATTCCACTTTTACTACAAAAGAAAGTATTTCGTAACGAAAAAACAAAATTAGTCTTTACGTGCTGTACGGCGAACGGGAGTTTGAGAATGATAATGGTGGGAAAACAGATAAAAGTGAAATGCTATTACACTTTAATTATTTAAATAGGCTACTTAGTCTAGATTTTGTTTGTTATTTATAATTATTTATAACCTTTATACAGTTTATACGTATTAAGGAGCTTAGTTTACTTTAAATTATCATTAAAATTGTAAAAATCTTGAAAAAATAATGTTGTCTGTTAGGATGACACATAATGACTGACGCAGAATAACTGTAGATATCGTGAAATGGGGTTACTATGATTTACGGGGTAACATGGCCAACCCCAAAAACTGTTTAATATTAATTTTTTCTATCAAATGTTACATCAGGACTAAACTACTTATACAGTTATACAATTATTTCAACAATTTGGGAAGATTACCATTAAAATATTAATCATTTTAAGGGTGGGTAATGCTACCCCGTGAATCAAAGTAACCCCGGTTTACCCCGGTTCGGTAAGTTAACCCGTACGTAATTTGTATTTAATTTACATCAAATAAATAACACACACTTAATTTCTTCTCTTCGAAGTAAGTCTGTTAAATCTAACACACAAAACACACACACACACAATCCTCTGAAGTTATTCATTGAATATCCTTCTCGGCATTATGTATAACACTTTCTTTAAGTTTAACATGCGAGATAATTCCCAAGGTATTCCTATTTTTTTAAAAAGGTAAAACAAAATGATACCAATTTAACATTAAATACGGTCGCGTTTATTGGTGTGGATAAACGTGGACAAAACATCTGTCTTTTTCTGACCAGTATGTAAGTGCGAAAGTGACAGATGTTTTATCTATCTATAAATTCAACCATAATACGGGCTCCGTGGGCTCTTTTATAATCGGTACAAGCATATTGCTTTTGACATGTTATCGTATTGTTCTAAACTAAGCTAACATTACTGTCAAGTAAATAAATAACGTTGACATGATAAAATGTCAAAAGCAACATGGTTTAATCGAGAGACCGGTTTGACAAAAAAATTATACACTTATTACACATACATACATACATAAACTCACGCCTTTATTCCCAGAGTGGGGTAGGCAGAGCTAAAGAATTACCAACAACTCTAAAAACTTGTTAATAATTCTGTAACCACAATTTGCACTTTTAGGCTAAGATTTTTACCAGTGTATACACTTATTAAATTTGTATAGTCACTTCTTTTGTGATCTATTTTCATTGTTAAAATTAAAAACAATGTTATTTAAATATTCAAATAAAGTACCTAAAACTTAAACTTTAATAAAATTATGTTACAGAAATAAAAAATAATTATCAGATTATTTTGTATATATATGTTACTTTTTATTAAAACACATCCACACATAGTGCTTTGTCATAGTACAATACTCCAGGCAAATATATAAAGCAATCACAATTTACCCAATGACATTTTGTCAAATCACAACGTTGTAAGTATGCCCTTCTATTTATACACTGTATTTCTTTTGTTTTAAAAATTACACAGCCGTCTCCATACTATATCATTAAAACAACATAATGTGCGATTTCTCACTTTATTATAGACTATGGTCGATGGAAATTATTTTCTAAGTGAGAGGGAAAATTAAGGGGGTTATTTTTAGACTTGATAGTTATGGGAAAATCTCACGATTGAATACAATACACGTGACGTTTAAAAACTTAAGTTTTGTCAAATTGAACGTCAATTTCAACTTGTCTCTATTTGGCCCAATGGTTTAAGGGTAAAGAATACCTTAAGGCATTAAGTGGATCATTTGTACTTACTCTGTGCCATAAAGATTAAATAAGTAAAAAAAAAATTGTTGTGTTGTTCATTTATTAACTAACTAAGCAAACCAATTTATTAAATAGTTAATTTTTAAGATTTTTCCGCATTTTTTTTTATTCAAGTGCCAAAATTATTTTTGTAACATTTAGAACCAACAGAATCAATTGAGGGTTTTTTTTTAAATTTAAATGTATTGTTCATAAAAATCAGTAGACGTTAAATTGTACACACTGTAAGTTTTGCTATCAGTAAAAAATCTTAAGTAAAATTACCATTGTCTTCATAATCGATGCGCCGGCGCATTCATCATATATCAGTAACGTGTGCTTCGAATTTTGAACTTGCCCGTTATGGCGTGTTGTGTAACTTTAGAAATCATCACATAAATATTAATTTCCGTAGAAAATGACCACTGTATCATTGAGAGGTCTCAACCAATGGAGTGCCCTGAGTGCGATTCGGAACCTGTGTCGTGGCGATATGAATGCGATAGACATGGCAGTATTGTAAGCGGATGATGACATCGGATGTGATATTTACGTGGATGATTTGGTTGTGAAATTATATGCAAAAGATAGGGTTGTAAAAAACTATAGGTACTTTCGAGAATTTTGAGAAAATTTATTATTAGAAATGTTTAAATGAAGGCTACCTATGTTCTTTAAAAGCATATCCTAAGAACCTTTCTGGGTTAGGCTAAGTTTTTTTTATCTGGAATGTTTAATAAATAAAGTAGATTTTTGAATAGTAGATTGTTGATAATCTTGATATATTTGATTTAATGTGACTACCTCAATTTGAAATTACAATAACTAGTTTTTAGAGTGGTTGGTAATTCTGTAGCTCTGCCTACCCCACTCTGTACTTAATGTGTATGTGTATGTAATAACTTATATAGAACACAAATTTACCAAACAAACTCTAGCAAAACTCTATCAAATATCCAGCTATAAAAGACATTAATAAATTCACAAACTTCCTAAAAATGCATAGTCTTAGTAACCCCCTTGCGAATCGACAACCGTCAAAAAAGCCGATGCCACCTCTACACCGTTCTCAACGCACCACTCTACGTACTGTAGCAGTTTGCGAGCTCGTTTTGGCGGGAACCCACAAGTGGGGGTACGCAGAATAAAACCGCTGGGCTGCGCTCCAGACATCACATTTCACAAACCGAAGTAGACGGGTTCAAAAAAAAAACAAAAAAAAATGAAGGCCTTCCTTCTCATACTTGTGAGTGTGGCAGTGGTGAGCTCCAAGCCCACTGGAGAAGACGACGTCTTTGGATCCCTCATGCGTTCCATCAAGAAGTGTTCTGAAGAAGACTTCTCCTTGTGCTTGAAGGTGTGCAGTGATGTGATCAAAGCCAGTTCCTTTGAAATCTTACGGGCTTCAGTCCAATTTCGTGATTACAAGTGATTTTACGCATCAAACTTATAATCAGCTTTTAATTTTTAACATTTCAGAACAGTGGTTTTTATTGTAGAAGTAAAATTAACTTCAAGCTAACTTTTAGCATTCAAATCTTAATAGACTCAATTTTTTAATTTACATTTTGACCATGACCCTAATTTAATCATCATAATTTTTCTACAGGAACGCGCCTTGAAGTATGTAGAGAACATTGCATCAGCTCGGTCGATGTCCATCTTTGATGGCTTCGAAGTCATTAGCACCGGTTCCCCGCGATCAGCCCGGTCCATGGAACCTCTCCCTGAGGACCCTGCCGCTCGGGAGAACGAAGTAGAATCCAGAATGCTGGACGCTGCTGCTGACTTCATGGATGGCCATTATTTCCAACTACGCATGCCTAAAAGCACTGTTCAAGATGTCAAGCGCGCCCTGGAGGAAGGTCAGTATTTTAATCACAAGTTGCATAAAACGTAATTTATATAATATTTATTGTTATTCAATGTTTTTTAAGAGCCCAAGCGCATAGTATGCCTAAATGTTGAGAACGTCAGATTCCGTAAAAATTCACACGTTGCTTTGCAAAGTTAACTGTTTTTTGTTTTTTTCGCATAACAAGAAAGTAAACTGTTCGAATCTTTTAGGAATTTGTAACGAGTCTACATGCAAAGTTTATAATTATATACCCAAGGCATAAAACAAAAGCTAACCTCGTTACTTTATAAAAATAATTTAATCGAGCCCGCAATTAAAAGTTATACAATACGAGAGCTCTTATGATTGATATTCGGAGCAGTTAATTATTATAAGTGATCAAAACTGGACCAAAAAGAGTGAAAGTTTGACACGAAACTATAATGATGTTGTTTGTACTTTATATGCCTCAGGTGTCCAAATAATGGAAATGAGGACGGACAAAGTATGGCCAAAAATGAACAATGGATTAGACAAACTCAAATTGTAACTAGTATCTTCAACAGTAGCAGCTATAAACATGACTAAAATCCTTTTGTTAGCTTTTGTATTGAATAAGATACGACATTGAATAGCTCCATAGTAAGGAGTTCATTGTCAGACTATTACGGAACATCTTTGTGAATAGCTAACAGCTAAATTATGACATCAAATAAAACAGCAAAGTTAGATCATAATTCACAGTTGCTAACTAAAAACGCTTGCCGACTATTTCTTATTTGAATAACTGGTTTGAAGTCTTGTTTCATTGACTAGCGTAAAAAGAAGGTTCAATGTTTGTAGAATCCGTTGGACGTAACGTTCGATGATTCATCCATCGGTTTATCATCTTTATTGATTACTGTAATAAATTTTAGACGGTAAATTAGAGCAGCAAAACTTTCTAAGTCATAGAATGATTTCTAAATCTCGTGTCATAAACATATTAGGAATAACTGAAATATAAAACTGCTTGCGTGATATGATATACAACTGCACAAAAAGTAAAAAGCTTGTTACGTAAAACTTTAGAAAGATTCAGTTCGGAGCACGCTCTCGCCGAATTTAATTAAAATCTGCACAAAAACCAGTTTAGCAGGTGCATATGTGAAAATTTTAAAATAGAAAGTTGTCGGTTGGGGCGAGCGCGAAATTAATTAGTTTATAAATGTGCAATAAAATTTAAACCAAGTCGCCGTTTGTGAATAGGGTAAAATAGTAAACGGACTTCCTATCTCGATTACCGAGAGAATGTACCATACGAAGAAGAGGCTAGAAATCGCAAAGGCCAAACGGGTCTAGCAGGAGTTTCTCTAACCTATTAACAAGGTTGATTATGGTGGAAAGCGGACGGATGCTTAGGTCTAGTTTTTGCAACATCTCCATAGTACTCGTGGCGAGTATGTAGGACTACCATGTAACTAGTTTTAGAGATCCGTTAACTCGAGCCGTGATCGAAATCTCGATCGAGGACCGAGTAAAAGTCTCGCTCCAGGCGTTGACGAAATATGGAAGTAGGCTCGAAGCTTTCGAATCGTAAGGTCCGGTAATCGATGCACTTTCTAGATGAACGAAACTGTTATGCAAACTGGACATAACACCGTGAATTACAATGAAAGCGACATTGTTTAAAAGTTCAGTGGCGCTCCGTGTTCGGCGCTCTGAATTACAATCAGATGTTTCAATTACAAATTTTCTTAGAACAAGTCAACGTTTAGGAATGCGGCACTCCCTGCTCTAGTTCCTTATTTGATACTTTTGAATTTAGATCACTTTAAACCTAGTTCAATGATGCAACCTTATTTTAACAACAATTGTTTTTAACCAGGCCGTGGCAAGAAGAAGAAGTTGAAGCAGCTGATGCCCATCCTCGGTCTCCTGCAGCTCAAGATCCAGTCCCTGATCCCTCTGTTCCTCGCTGTCATCGCCTTCGCTGCCGTCAAGGGTCTCATGCTCGCCAAGGCCGCTCTCCTCGCCTCCGGTTTGGTTCTTCTGAAGAAGCTTCTCTCCAAACATGACCATCACGAGAGCTACGAAGTGGTAGCTCATCCTCATCACGAGGAGCACTTTAGCCACGGCGGTGGCCATGGAGGCTGGGGCCGATCAGCTGACGCCCAAGACATGGCTTACAGCGCCCACGCCAACTAAAGCTAATACCTAAGATAGCCTAAAATTGTTGATTCCATCAACCAGTCTTATTATCTTCGGTTAGTCTAGTTCGGACCTCATAATGAGAATTAATTTATTCATTATTTATTTAACTTATTTTAATTAAATGCAATTAATTTAATTGTGTGAATGAGTGCATCTTGTCTTCTCTTTTTGTAAATTCATCGCCTTTTTCGCCTTCACCTTTACTTTCTTCTACATTGTACCTGTTTTTTATATTTACTGTATTTTTTCCTTAGTACAAATCGTTATAGCTTTAATCTTTACTACCTACCTTTTTAATTATGTACATATATTTATGTATAAGTAATATTGTGTTCATCGTTAACTAGTCGTATTATTATGTTATTTATAAACTATTATCTTCTTATTAATATTTCTTAGCTATTGTAAATATTTTTCGTATCCAAGTATTTGTGTATAGATTTTTTATTGCATCTTCATTTTAATATTATATCAATGTATATGTTTTATTTATTATGTTGTAAAACTGTAAATATGTTATATTATCTATAGTAGCATTTTGTTTCTCATATTTCTTATTCTCTTGTCTTGTATTCTCAATTGTACAAATCTTCTTTTTCAATTATCTTTTGTTATTTTGTCATAGTATGATAATGGGCCATGCATAAACTAAAGATGAAAATATATCAGTCATTCATATTTTACATTGAATTTTCATTTTTTTCCCTCACACAACGAGCAACCAACTACGCAATTTTTCCAAAACATTCTCTGAATATTTTCGAATATAAAATAAGTAGGTATTCAAGGTATTCAAAGCCCCTGGTTATAGTCATTTGTTGTCTTTACTTAATTTTATTTACAAACCGGGACTTTGCGTCATTGTAGAGACTTGTGACTTATAAGTTCCTACTTGCCACTTAGACACAGTAAAGTACCCTAATGAAATTGTACAACCCTTTGTCTCGTAACAAACTTTAAACTGAACACACAATGACAAGCATGATGAAGCCAATGATATTAAATTTATATTGACAGGGTTATAAGTTTGCTTAAACTTATTATCATGTAACATACTAATCATTATGCCTTGGTCTTTAGCCAATGATAGCTATTGACCATAGGCTCTTGAAAATTCAACTTTTACTTATTTAAATCCTAAAAGCATGTCAGCAGTTACTTTTCAACTTTTTCCTTTAATCGTTAAACTTTCATGCCTAAATAAGGTAACGAGTACGAAACAAACAGGTACATGCAAGTGAACTCTGCAGAAACCCTCATCCAGGCATCTAACATAGAAACTGCATTTAGCAGAAAGTAAAGCTGTGGCTACAATGCCACATAAAACGCTTTCGTTTTCAGCTAACCTTGATTTGTGGCCTAAGAAATGGGTTTTGTTATCGATCTGTATGTATGTACTAACGTATTATTATTATTACACTAATTTACAAATGCGAAAGTGGTGAGTGTTCTTCACACCTTATATTATAAGTCTTAAAGCAACCTACCTAATAAACTAAATATTTTTAATAAAATAATAATAATTTAGGTTAGGTATGTAATTGTATCACCCTGTTGGAAGTTGCTCTAATATTAAAAAATGGTGGCTAATGTCAGTTCTGCTTTGACATTTATGAAGTGAACAGTTACAAAACACACTTCAACTAAAACATGAATGACGATACTCTCCAAGAACGCGGAATAATTATTTCCGGGTCACCAAATCTCTCGTTTTGGAGATTTGCACTGGTCAGCAGGATCACCCGATTTAACAGTTCGAGACTTTTTTTGTAGGGTTTCTTGAAGTTCCCAGTCTATGTCAACAAGTCTCAGACTTTTCAAGCCCTCGAAAAGATCAGTCATCAATGCGAGTACCTATCGCCAGAAGTTCCGGCAAGAGTCATGGAAAATCAGACATCCAATAAACACAATCCAAAAGCAGAACTAAAGATTCTCCTTTAAAAAAATATTACAGCCAAAGAACATCGGGTGATAACTTTTGCACCACCCAGTACAGAACACCAGGAAAGCTGAGGGCCCAGACAAGATGCACTACGCTAGCTAGCGTTTCTCTTCGTTTAGTTTTAAAACCAATCGCGTCACTGGTAGATGACGTGATACGAAATGTCACGTGATGTGCCAGTGACGCGATTGGTTCAAAAACTAAACGAATATAAATTATAGTTAGCGTCATTACGCTCACTAGATGCGCGCGATTAGATGCATTCATCTTGTCTTGAAATGACTAGCAAAGAGACATTCTATCAATCTAAGGGTTGGCCACATTTGCAGTCTTAGGATTGTACTGTGGAGATTAATAATATATTGTATGGGATAGTCAAATCAACTTACAAGATAATCAACTTACAAGCTAAAGACAATGATTGAAAGATTACCATACATACATACACATACATATACCGTCACGCCTTCATCCCAGAGTGGGGTGGGCAGAGTTACAGAATGACAACAACTCTAACAACTTGTTGTTAATCCTATAACCACATTTTGCACAACAGGGTAAGATGTTTAGCATGTGTATATTAGGACAGGTTGCAAGCCCATCGCCTAACAATACTACAAGCCTTTAATCCCTTAGTCGTCTCTTACCACTTCCACAGGAAGACATAGAGTGGCACTATTCTACACCGGCAACCACACAGCAAAACCAATGAAAGTTAATCCCGAAAAGTGTCATTTCTCTGATAATTAACGAGTAAGGGCCTGTTGTTTGATCAGTAGTTAAACTAACTAATTGTTAAATTTTGAAAAAGGAATTGAAAATTTGACACATTTCCTTGAGATTACTTCAAATTTTCGATTCCTTTTTTAACAATTAGTTAGTTTAACTACTGATCAAACAACAGGGCCTAAAAGAACAACACAAACTAACTATAACAACAATTGATTGACCACCATAAAACAAGGACAGACTGTTCGTAAATTATCGTCAGAGTGCTCGTTACTTCGCTTGTTATTTTTTGGAAAATACTTTTGTTTGTCATTTGAAACATAATAGAAAAAAGGTCGTATGTCTCATAGAACCGCGTATGTATTAGTGACCTTATTTCCTTAAACGGAATGTTAAATTTAATTTGACTATCAAATTGCGCATTCTTCCTTTTTAAGAAGGCAGAATAGCTGTCATTGTTAATGGTATTATTTGCTTTGAAAATGAAAAAAGTAAGAAGCAGAAGTATCGAACAGCTCAAATTATCAATACACGCTCTTATTCTCTTAGCAATAGAATCGTGTATAGATGATTTTGAGCTTTTCAGCAGTTCACTTGCGTCTTCTGCTTGTATGATAATAGAATCAAGTTTGCTTTTGAAAAATCTTTCCTTTAATACCTTCAAAAATCGTAGAAATTGAACTACTTCTAAGGAGAGAGAAATATTATGGCATTTTGTATGTTTTTTTTTAACTCCACAATATTTATGAAATTCTAAAAGTTCACGGTTCCAGCGATTTAAAATTTGAAATAAGACCAAAAATATATGGGAAACAGTTCTTTTAAGTTCCTAAGTTTCTATAAAAGGGAGCAAAAACAGTTTTAGAACGCTTTGTCGCTTCAAATCTTTGAATGTCACATTATATTCCTCATAAAAGTTCTATTGCGCAACCAATTTCGGTAGCCGAGTTGTAGAAGACTCCACATAGTTCTGGAACATAACTGTTAAAGAAAGATCTACATTTGGTTAATTTGCTTTCACTAAACGGTCGTGCGCCCGCGCTTCAAACTAATGAGCAAAATTATCCAAACTTGCCCTTCTCTGCGTAACACATAACAATTACTCGTTGTTGAGGAAAGATAAAACAAATTACTTTTTAGGGTACCGTACCTGAAGGGACCATCTCACACAAATTTACCTAGTCCCAAATTAAGCTCTAGGCTTGTACTATGGACACTAGACAACGATATAAATACTTATTCAGATAAATACATAGAAAACACCCAAGACTCTGGAACAAATACTCGCGCTCATCACACAGATATTTTCCCGTACCTGGGATCGAACCAGGGACCGCTAGCTTCGTAGGCAGGGACACTACCGACTATTGTTAATTTAAATATAACAATACCTACAGTGCGGTACGGAACCCTTGGTGCGAAAGTTCAACTCCCACTTGAACAGTTTTTCAAATTACATACCAAGTATGTTTAGATTACGACTAAATTCCAACGTCAATTCGCAAAACCATATTTTCATATGTCCGGGTACTCCGGGTTGGATTCCCTAGCTGAAGACCAGTTTTTTTTTAAATATATGAATCAGGTTACTAAAATCGATGACAATGGTTCCTAAGAACAGAGGGGTCATTATGACGTAGCTATGCAGTTCATTTTACGTTGAGCGTACAGGACAGAGCTATAGAAGTTGTATAGCTCGGTCCTTTGCTCTCAGCGTTAACAGAACTTCATTGCTATGTCATAATAAACCCCCAGAGGGGTTTTCATTTTGAAAATCGAAGGCTTGTCTGCATACAAAATGAAAACAATTGTGCCGCTTTGAGGCCAATTGAGATTGCGAGTGCGTTAGGCAATAGCGATGCAGATCTTTTATAGTTTCAGATTTTCTCATACTGACCGATTTTAATGTGTACTTGTACGATTTCTTTTATCTATATGAGTAAAAAAATACCGTATGTCTGTCTCCAGGGGGCCTAGTATGGCTGCGTTTATCGCGTGATAAAATGTGGATAAAACATCCGTCACTTTCTGACACGTATGTAAGTACGAGAGTGACGGATACTTTATCCACATTTGACGCGCGATATAGACGCATATTAGCTCGCAATTGAGACGTGGAAACATGAGAAGGATTTATGTGGTGTTAAATAAAGAATATTTTGTATTGTTTAAATTCGTGTTTAGACTACTTGGAAGTAGCTACCCCGGAAGACGATGCTAGTAGTCCCGTAGTAGACGATGGTAAATAGTTTTTATACAGACGAAAGTATCTAACCTAAGTCTGGGAGGTATTTCATGTTAGTCTCTATATGATAAAGAAAATATGTTTTTATTAAGGCGTTTTTAATAAAGACCTCATATTTTGTAAAGTGTTTACATACACACATACATACATTATTTTATACGTTAGTGCTGACGCGTTCATATTTACTTTTATTTTTTCAAATCCTTCCAAAATGAAAGATTCGTTTTCCACAGAGATAAATACGGTATTTGACAAAAGTCAAATCAGCTTCTTTTTATGAAACATCAAAAACGTTAGTATGGAATTTATAGGGATTACTATCTTGTGACGTCACTATCAAAGTGTCCTTATTGTTGGATTTTATGAATTTAAAAAATGTTAAAATAGCAAACATAAATAAAGGATTGATGTTTTCCTAATATTTTTATAATGTTTATCTGTTGTTAATGAAAAACCAATTTAATTTCACTCTTGTCAAATACCCTATTGTACATACCTACTTAGGTACATCTAATCCATAACGATAGGTATAGCTAAAAATACAATTGGCTCAGAACTTTTTCATTGTTAGTCAAAATTTAAAAGGCATTTGTTGGCAATTTTATGGAAAAAACGGAAGCGTTCCTTATTATGTGACCCCATTTTAAGTACGTTCCACCCGCCGTACATTTTGTTGCTCGTTTTTTACATAAGAACTAAACATGGCCTAGGTCAATTTGTTTGAGATTGTCACCTGATATTTATTTATTGTATCACAGATGTAAGTTTAAGTTCACATAGCTCACCCTACTCAAGTCCAATGGGTAAGTGACACAAATACCTCGAGCTAAACCTAGTGACCTACTACCATGCTGTCAAAATGGTCATTTAACGTCTGCTATGGCATCGTCCTTAATGCATACAAAACGCTGTGTGCAAGAATTTGTAAGTGATTATGAAGGAAAGTCAACACCGGCATGAGCGGAATTATACTTTTAAAGTAAGTATAGCTTATCGTTGTTGATACCTACTACAAAACCGCATATAATTAACAAATTTAATAAGAAGCTACTTATTAAGTTAGTAAAGTGTATTTTTCTTCATATTCAATTTGTTAGTATGTCCTTTGGCAGTATCGCCGACGTTATTAAAATCTATTCTAGAATGAAATAACGTTTTTTTTTCATAAATTAAACTTTTCAATTAGAGCTTTTTGTTATTCAATATTTGCTTAAAGTTTGTCTCGAAATGTTAAATGTAAATACTAGTTTTTAGACAAGTCAAGATTTCGTTTCGGTTAAACAAAAAGTCAAATCGAACTTGAAATGTTAAGAAGTTTTAGATGTTAAGTATTTATTAATTGGATTTTCCTTGACATATACATCTATAACATTTACAAAGCAATATCAGATAAGTTTAATAATTGTCATAAATCATTTTATTTAGAACTGAACACATCTCCTGTAAAACATGCATCCACGTAATTATTATTGTAAGGCAAATACATTAACTGGGAATTCTGTTAAAGATAAGACCTTCTCTGCACCCACTTATAAAAGCCAGTCTCTCTATTATTATCAGGAAAATATAATTAAGGAAAGTGACACCTATGTTGTAGGCATGGGAACTAAAACAAAAGAAAGCTTTCTAATGTCAAGATCTTTCGATAGCAACGAAACTACGTTTTACAATTATTTCATATTTTCTAATCGTTTTAGTTTTTGTATTTACAATAAGATATAAAAAACAATTTCAATTCTAAAAAGATAAATAATTGTTATCTGATAGTTATTTTAATACAGTCATTGTGATTTTGCAAACAAAATCTTATAACAGCGCCCTCTATTGAAAAACCTTGGAACTAATATCACGGCCACGTTTGTTTACAAAACGAACAAAAGTTCAAGGTTTTGCCGCTTGCACCAGCGCAGTAGTTTTATTTGTTTCCGCATGCAGTGCATGTCAATTGTGTTCCAAATATTTAGTTTCAGTTAACTCGCCGTGTCAATGCACAACTAGATAAGTAAACTTTACATAAAATAAAGGACATGTCAAGCTTGGAATGTCAAGTTCAAGTCAAGGTAATAAAACTTCTCTTATTTCCCAAAAACAAACAAATACATACGATATTGATCGATAAATTGATCTATTAATGTTTGTTTCAAAAATCGGTCTATATCTAAGGTCATTGATACTAAACTGACTCACAAGTTCAACAAAACTAGCGTCAAGGCTACGTTTACGCAGTTCATTCAGTTCGTTACGTGAGTTGTCGTTTTATTTCACCGACCGCGGCCTAGATGTCGTAACTGTGCAGTTATCGTTTTTCTTTACATTGAGGTTAAATCTTGTTTCTTTTTTATGATGCTGCAGTTTTATCGAGATTCAGCGTGGTTTAATAAAAGGTTTGATGTGAGTGAGGTTGCTGTTACTATAGTTTTTTTTTACAAACTCTGGTGTAAGATGTATTACCGTTATGCAATTTACAAATTTGTATTTAGGTATCTTCCTTGTTTTTTATTTAACTTGTGTGATGTTTTAGTTGGTTAACAATGCGGATCTACGATCTGGGGAAGATCGAGTGAAGGCGATGGATGCGAGTAGCCTTATATCGGGCATCCTAGAGAACTTTGTAGAAGGTCTTTATTGTTTATCAATATTCATTTTAGGTGATTATGATGATGAATTATTTTAAGACAAAATCAAATAGGCTAGCATTTTTCAAGATGTTCAGGCATTTTTAGCTTTAAGGGGGAATATTTAATGTCCAAAACTTGAATGTGTTTACTTAATTTGAAAAGGTATCTTACTTTCAAAATCAATAGATTTACTGAAATCACTAAGACCTACTTAACAAGTCTAATCTCGGTGGATCTATAATAAGTACAGGAGAGGACCTATTGCTACTTCCCCTTCCAATAAATATCAGGGGGGAGGGGGTATTCATTTATACGATGCTACGATATTAAATTTAGCCGATTTAAATTTAAAACTGGTTTAATAATCGTTTTTACTACTTAGCAAGATTTTAAATAAATAACTGCATTTTTCACTTCACTTGCAAGATGTTGCTTTTGATAATTTTATTTGTTTTAGTTGTAAATTTAAATAAAAACTTGTAAATGACAAATTTTAAAAATCATGCTTTTTTGTGCTCGTTTTATTTTACATTCTTCAAAGAATATTAAATAGTTTCAAACTTGACCATAAACATACTTTTACAAGGAAGTAATGCGTATATTTATTTTGATGAACGCTACATTAATTACTGCATAAAAAGAAAGCAAAGTCATGAAAACCACATTAAACATGTTTCTTGTATTTTAAGTAACCATTGCATCAAAAGTGGTTTTGCAAGTTAGTCGAAATATCTTTATTGGTACCATTTAAATTGGGCTTTAAGATTTAATAGTCTGTACTGTCTCAACTAGTTTTCGCGGGTGTTAGGACCTTGTGCAGGGTCCGTCCGGATCGCTACCACCATCTTATCCATTAACCTACCGCCAAACAGCAGTGTTCGCATTGTTGTGTTCCGGTTTGGGGATAAGACAGCCGGTGAAATGACTAGCATAGAGGCATTCCATCTTAGTCTTCAGGGTTTGCAACGCATTTGCAGTCTTAGGATTGCATTGCAGTCTTGTGAATGCGAATGTCTATGGGTCACAGTTTCCACTTACCATCAGGTGGCCTGTGTGCTCGTTTGTCTTCTCTATGCCATAAAAAAAAAATACATCGTGTCTGTATCTCTGTCTGTCTGTTTATCATTCAACGACCGCGACTTCGTACGCCTTAGTTTGCCACTTCTCCCCTATTTATTTCCAATTTGGGTCGACTTTCGGAAAATCCTTTCCTAGTGCTCTTTTACATCATGAAAGGATCTGCCTCAAATTTCAAGTTTCTAGGTACAATAGTTTCGGATGTGCGTTGACATATAAGTGAGTGAGTCAAGTTTGCCTTAATTTTATATATTTAGATAATATGTATATATCATTTATAAAGATACTCGTACTCGTATACATAGGTACGATGTAACTGAAATTACCTATAGGTAGCTACTTATAAATGTCTATTGTTCTATTCTATAAGTTCTTCATTATTTTACTAAAAGTGACTTAAAAGGCTTATCAACTGTAGCTCTAGACCAGCTCGTAGGCCAAAATCTGGAAACCCAAATACCAACCCAAAAGAAATCTGTTATGACATGTATTCCTTCCCCAGCAGAATGTCACGGGACACGGTACACGAATTGACCTACTTTGCCCAAATTAAGCTCTAGAATGCGTTGTAATGGGTACTAGGCAATGATAAACATATTTGAATAGAGAAATAAATACTTAAGTACATAATAAACATCCAAGACTCGGGTACATGGGACAGTTGATGAGTTCGCCTTCTAGATCATCATCATCATCATCAGACGCTAGATGTTCACTGCTAGACAAAGGCCTTCCTCAAGGTTTTCCACAACGATTGATCCTCTCCTGCTGTCATCCAGCGGTATCCCGCGACCTTTACCAGATCGTCGTTCACCTTGTGGAGGGTCTGCCGACACTTTGTCTTTCGGTTTGCGGTCGCTACTCTAAAACCTTCCCGCTCCAACAGCCATCTGTTTTACGACTGATGCGCACACTGCCTCTTTAGGTTTGCTATTCGGTAAGCTATATCCGTTACTACAGTTCTCCTGCGGATTTTCTCATTCTTGATTCGATCTCGCAAGGAGACACTCAGCATAGCTCTTTCCATCGCCCTTTGAATGACTTTGAGCCTCTCTATCTCTATCTGTGTAGATCCTTTTATGCTTCTACCTATTTTGTCGTTTGTTATTTTCCCGTTTGTACGATAAAGTATTTTACATACTAACAAAATATCCGTGCTCACCACGCGAATACTTGGCCCCGACCGAAGATCGAACGCGGAACCTCAGACTTCGCAGGCAGTGTCACTACCCACTAGACGAAGCGCCGCGCCGTCAAGCAACAAGAATTAAATTTTAAGATAAAAGGACCAAACATTTTGGAATTTTTAACTGGGGGGTTATTGTGACATAGCAATGGCAGTTCTGATGACGCTGAGAGAAAAGGACAAAGCTGCCTATAGCTCCGTCCTTTACGTTCACCGTAAAATAAATGGCATAGCCAAGTCATAATAACCCCCCTGCTCGTTTTCGGACGTAACTCGTCAGCTGCCCCAATTCAACGTAAGATGTAATATTTTTACGAAAGTTAACAAAAAAAAGTACACGATGTTTCTGCGAAACGAACGGTACTCGCGCAGAAGAAACTAAAACAGATTGGCGTGATAAATATTAGTAATTATTCAAAATGAGTTCCAGAACTTGTTTTGATTTTGATTGATTGTGACAAGATGGCGGAGTGGTGTTCTGACATGTAATGAATAATAAGATTTAAGCTACTTTAATTTGTGAATTAGACGGAAGAGGTGATAACGATGCTGGAGAAAGAGGTGATGAAGATGTAAATGAAACAGATGATTAATGTATTGATGAAAATGTTAATGATGAGAGTGCGGTATTTTTCAGTAAAATGCGTCTGTCAAGAAGTCAAAAAGAGTTGATCACCAAACATGATTAAAGGGGTATTCATTTAGGTCCTAAAGGACACAAATTAAATAGTACATTAAATGTAAACTTATAACTAAACAATAAAATTAAAGTCGCTTGTCATAGTGCCAATTATACTAGCCAGCATTAAGAATAAGATTATAACAATGTTTCAAAGATACTAAAGAGTAAATAGGCCAATACTGTAGAACCCAATTGTTTAATGCATAAGAATAAATGGATAAATTGAGATTAATTGATACCTTGCTTCTTCAAATACTGGGTAGGGCATGATGGGTGTTATGAGTGCGAATATTTGTTCCCAAGTCACGGATGTTTTCTTTGTATCTATGTATTATGTTTCTCTATATAAGTATTTATATCGTTGTCTAAGCCTAGAGCTTAGTTTGGGACTAGGTTAATTGGTGTGACATTGTCCCCTGATAATTTTTTATCATTATTTAAAGTATTATTTTAACTAAATACCAGTGTCAATAACAAGTATACATAAACATACATACATACATAAACTCACGTCTTTATTCCCAGAGTGGGGTAGGCAGAGCTACAGAATTACCAACAACTCTAAAAACTTGTTGATAATTCTGTAACCACATTTTGCACACTTAGGCTAAGATGTTTACCAGTGTATTAGTGACAGGTTGCAAGCCCATCGCCTAACAATACTATACGCCTTTATTCCCTTAGCCGTCTCTTACGACATCCACGGGAAGATATAGAGTGACACAACAACAACAACAACAAGTAATAGTGACATAGTAATCTTAATAAATACGAAACATGATATGATATTCATGATAACACTCTGTTACATCTAATATGAGTCCTGTGACAACAGTATTTCGTAATTTCACTCGCTTACTATACTCACATGCGAGGTACTCAAAAATTTACAAATAGGTAGTTATTTAAGTTCCTGAATCGCGTTGCGTGTATACCAATGTAGTATGTGTAATACGTTTGTATATTATGTGCTGTCACAGGACTCATCTTAGATGAAAAAGAGTGTAGATGTTAGGATTCTTTAATACTACAGGACGCTTGCGATTTCATACTTGTCCCTTTTTTAAACCCTTAGGAGATGAATTTCCAAAAAGCCCTTAATGCACTACTATGATATCAAAGGCAAATTCTCTCCATTCGGCTGTCCAATAATTCAGTCAGACATTATTTTCTTCTTTTATATGCTTAGATTATTCGCGGCTAAAATTTATTAAATGGTTTAGGCAGGATTAGATGTCCGCGAGTTTGTACAAAAGAATAAGTTTGTCTCCGTATTTTTTCCCGTCAAGAATTCTTTCCCAAAAAATCCTATCTTAGTGCATGCACCCTTAGGGTCCCCACAGAATATTCCCTCCAAATATGTGGTCAGCCAGATTGTCCGCGAATATTTTCGACAAGAAGACGAGTTAAAGTTATCTTTCAATTGAGATAGTTCTCAACATCGACATCGAATCACGGTACTAGTGCCGCTATACTTAAACTAGTGTCTTTCTTCCCGTTCATCGACCCAAACGATGACTCACAGACTTGTGAACCAGAGCAACCATAACACGCAGCTTTCATACAAGTCATGTATAAAATGCGCTTTTAAAGATCAGTTTTAGTGTTCCGTAGCCTAAGAAGAAAAGCGGAGATCTATTACTGAACCTTTGTTGTCTGTCTCTACGTATTAACTTTAAGGAGATGTATCTTTTGAACCGTAAAATATAGACCGTTGATTTTAAAACAAATATTTTAATCAAGATGTTTTTTTTGAGGTCAAAACGGTAAGAAATTACAAGCGTCTTTTTTAATTGCTTGGATAAGGTAATTAGGATCTGTGACTTATAAACCATTTGCATTCTCAAGAGCTCAAGACTGACATCTGAAGGCTCCTAAATCAGCAAATGCGTTGCCAACCCCGAGGACCAAGATGGCATGCCTCTATTCTAGTAATTTCACCGGTTGTCTTATACCCACACTGGAACACAACAATGCAAACACTGTAGCTTGGCGGTAGGTTAAGGGATAAGGTGGTGATAGCAATCTTACCACCACTAAATTTTAATATGTGTGAGACGGTACGGAACCCTCAGCGAGTGAGTACGCTCTGCGCTTAACTGGTTTTTATGCTCTAAGATGATCAAATCACGAATTTCGACGAAATATATGTCTATATTCATAAAAATGTTCTCAACGTGACTGATAACGATTTCACCATTACCTTTCTCTGGTGTTAGAGGGCAAACGTCCGACCTGAATACAAGGAAAGCTGTACAGGTAGTGCTGCAAGTGAAAAGAAAATGGCGACAGGATTTGCAACTTAAAGGGCAAGTTTTTAAAGTATCTTATCTTATCTTGTAAAAATATTTTGGGTCTTTTGAGTCTTTAAGGTTTCTTTGCGACGATTTTCTTTTACTGTAAAAGTATCTGGTAATGATCGGAAGTTAGAAACATCTTTGGCACATGACATGAGGGTTTAACTTGGTATGTTACGATCATGATTGAGTCGATATCTTACGGGGCTCTAAGTTTTTAGAGTAACTGTAAGGTTTGATTCTTAAACTCTAATGTTGTACCTTGTTTGAACTGATCGTAATTTTTATAATGATCTAGTGCATTGGATATGAAAAATGAGACTGTCATCGCTGTTAAACGTATTGTATGAGTGTGAAGAACCTTTTTTTTTAAATATCTTGTGTCTAGTGCCTTTATATGAAATGAATGTTTTACTATAATAATAATATTAATAATAGTGGGCAATAGTCAAATAATAAGATATTTGTGAATCATAAATAAATACAATGTTTCACTATTTCGTTTAATTACTCAGGTTCAATAACAATTTATTTGTAACTGCCTCTGTATTGGAATAAGGTTCTAAATTGTAATTTACAAATACATCTATGTAAGGTGATAGCACCAGTGTTGGACACTTTACGCTAACAGGCACCAAATACTGGACACTTTAAATAAACTATTTTTCATATGAATATACTGAATTATAAACAGGCACCTATAACATAAGAATCAAGTGTCCAATATTGGTGCCTTGTCTTTTACTGGTCCCATCTTATCTTAAGGACCATTTCATAAGTTTAATTTTTATATTTAAAATTATGCAAACATTACACAAAATATTGCAATTTCCAAAAACGCCTTCCGCCTGTCACTTTTACACATCAATTATTTTCTCATTGCATGTGTTATGCATTGAAAGCGCTGTTTTTGTTGCAGTATTGTGGTCTGTCACATTTTGAGCCTCCGTGGGAAGACGATGTTCATCTAAATGCAGGATATGCAGTACATTTTACGTTTTTTAATGGATGTATGTCAGTATTAATAGGCTATTTGATTCTATAGCGGTTTCTTGGTTTAGCGGTTTGTCTTATTACTCAGCAAAGTTGTCTTGTTAACCGTTTATAACAAGCCTAGTATGGTTAAAACTTTTTAGCATTTTAATATAATTTTTTGTTGAATGTTTGAAATAAAAAGACATTGCATGATTTTATTTTTTAATAACAACAATCAATTGCTGAAATGTATAAATAAATAACTTAAAAAAATAAAGATAATGTCACAACTTGAATACACACATATTTTGTAAATAAATTGTATAGATACAGTCATACAGTCATAATTGTCACATAAATATTTTAACAAATAGGATATTATTTATTTATCGTCACAATATTTAAACATAATAATAAATATGTACAAAATAAGTCTTCGTATGCTTAAATAATACTTATAAAATATTAAAGCCAAGTACTGGTTGCAATGAACCATAAATATTTTATAACAGATAAATATTCTAAATACACAATAAAAAAATCACTATTAATCATAGTTACTCAAGAACCTCATACGAGGCTTACTTAGAAGAGAATGACTTAATAATATTGAGCGAAACAAAACCTAACAAATCAGTCAATAAATAATCATTCACACAATAAATAAATCGATAAGTTAACGATGGGGACAAGAAATCTCTACATCTTAGAACTAGGTTTTTTTACTGCGGCTTTTGCCCGGAGTAGGCTAGGTTCTGTGCTTCTATAGATCTTCCCCATCCACCTCCATGGCTGCTGCTTCCACCGGTGCTCGCGGCGTACCCTCCACCAGAATCCCCACCATATCCACTGGAACCAGCGTAATCATGGCTTGAAGTATGACTTGAAGTGTGATGAGGATGAGCCACAACTTCGTACGTCACGTGTTTCTGCTGAGACAACAATTTCTTCAGACCAATGATAGCCGAGAGCACCAACGCCAACTTGCCGATCAGCAGAGCTTTTCCAGCAATTAACGCGATGGCTCCAATAGCCAAAGGCAACAACGCCATCATCTTCATAGCCAACGCCATCATCAGCGGTCCCAAGATCTTCTGCGCTTTCTTCTTCTTCCCTCTGCCTTCCTCTGAGATCTCATTGTCTTCAGTAAACGATGAAACAGTGTCCTCCAAAGCTCGTCCTACACTTGACACGGTATCCACAACGTCAGATCCTTTGACTTCCACTTGGATGGAGTGCGTGTCCAGGTATCTCTTCAATCTTGATAAAGGATCCAAGGAGCGCGGTGCACCGGTTTCTTGAGGAGCATCGGACGCTCTGACAACTGTGACGCCGTCTGATAGCGCGAAGCTCTCTTTTTGTCCGATCATTTTGTCGACGAACGAGAAGAACTTGTATTTGAGGCATGATGTGGAGTCCTTTCGTAAGCAGTCGTTGATGCCGTCTAGATCGTTTTCGGTGTGGCCCGCGTCTTGGGCCGGGAGCGCCGCGCACGCAGCCGCGAGAGCTAGAATCGCGCAAGTCCGCCACATGATAAGTTCGTTCACTACACTGGTGCGCTCGCGGCGGGCGTCACTATAAATACCTTTCCTTACCCCTCGCCCGTTGAAAAAAACTCACCGAAATCACAGAACGGACTTTCTTTGGTGTCTGGAAGTAAAAGTGTGGTCCAGGTTTCATAAGATGTTGCATTAATGTGAAAGGCTGTGTTATTAGGTACTGTAAACGTAAGCGGCCATTGCAAAGGTCGCGGGCTCGTGACGGCCACTTGTTTGAGGTGTTTTATTTTCATTCATGAATTCTTACTACCCATTTGAGTTATATCATCGTTCGTCAAATGCACCATTGTAAAATTGAATAGGAATAACTGTAAAAGATAACTTTTGCTAACGATAATATCGGTTACTAGGTAAGTCGGTGTTATAGCTCTTTGTTACCAGACTACGAACAAATTCTATTATTTATCCAACTGCCGAATAAGGAAGGTAATGTTATTTACTTTTACAATTTTATTGTGTATTAATGTAGGTTAGTATATACTGCGAATAAGTATATTATGGCGAATGGCTGTTTGGTCTTTCGTAGATGCTGCACAGATGACCTAATTTCAATAAACGAGGTGTTATTTTTATCTTAGCGTTGCGAGTGTTACCGGATAAAATGATTTATGAAAAAATACTAAAATTACACGTTGAAATATTAATATGCGACAGTCTTACAAGCGCTGTCAAAATGTTAAAACTTTTAGTTAGAATTGTTTATTCTTTTTGTGTTTGTTTCATCACAAACATAATATGTTTCAATATTCCAAGACGCAAAGCAACATCTGGTAATGATACTCATTTTCCGTTTTCTAGTTAAATGCGTACCAATTTACAGAAAGACAGTGAGTTACTTATTTGTTAGTTATCTTGGAATGCTAGTCTAGAGGAAACCCCTGCTAGACTGGTTTGCTATACAGGAAAACGGTTATACGTTGCCATGAAAGTTAGAAAGTACTCCAAAGCTCTTATACTTATGTTGATTATTACGGACAATTAACTTTATACTTACTGCTATTAGCCTTTGGGTCTCGATAATTTATGATTTTATAAGACAATTTATCACTGTAAACCTATTTTAGTTATGACTGCGCCGAGCAAACGCCGAGCGTCCAGTGGCGCCCTCATTACTTTTATTGGGTTTTCTAATTAACTAAAGAATTTCCTTGGAACCAAACAAAATGTGTTTGTAGCGCAAGTATAAACACAATTTATGGGATACGAAACAAACTTTAATAACAATTACCCTTTGAGTAGTCAGCTTAACGGGAAAAGGTGCCCAATTTTTTTCGTTAAGTTAATAACTAGAAGGTGAATGGTTATTAAACTATATGATATACCCGATAAGTTGTGTTTATACTTGCGCTACAAACACATTTTGTTTGGTTCCAAGGAAATTCTTTAGTTAATTAGAAAACACAATAAAAGTAATGAGGGCGCCACTGTACATCCGGCGTACGCTCGGCGTAGTCTTAAACTACGTTGTTCTTTTCTGTCAAATATAAAGTCAAAATAATACATATTAAATCACGCTTGTTTAACAGAGGGGTAGGCAGAGACACTTCTTTCCACTTGCTACGATCTAGACAAATTTCTTTCGCTTCTTCCACATTCATACATCGAGTCATGCACGCACGTCGGTTTCGGGTACTTAAGATTCGGCCCTTTTCCAGTATTTAAGTCAAAATTATAGATAAGGACAAATCATATTTCAAGCACACTTTAGCTATTGTGCTTTTACGAATAAGACGGTAAGTATGTGGATAAAAATTAAGTCCCTTTTCTGTACTATTGAATTTGTTTAGTCCTTGGCCTCTATTCTAGAAGGTAAAAACCATATCGTCTTTGACTTGTTATGGTTTTGTTTTTAACTCGGACATCATGGATTGTTGTGTTCCGGTTTGGGGATAAGACAGCCGGTGAAATCACTAGCATAGAGGCATTCCATCTTAGTCCTCAGGGTTGGCAACGCATTTGCAGTCTTAGGATTGCATTGCAGTCTTGTGAATGTGAATGTCTAAGGGTCACAGTTTCCACTTACCATCAGGCGGCCTGTGTGCTCGTTTGTCTTGCATATGCCATAAAAAAAAACAAAAAAAAAACATTACAGTCAAGTAAATAAGAGCGGTTAAAACGTTGACAATTGATAACAGGTCAATAACGATATAGCTTTTACCATCTAGAATCTCGGCTCTGGTCAGAGACAATCTAACACACATTGGCCTAGTCCCGAACGTACAATCATCCAATAAAAATGTTGAGCATACTTAGGACCTTGTCATTGTGACTGCCATTGTTAATGTCATACTTGTCTTTTGATGTTCAGTTTCAAATTTATTAGGACAGTGCACTAAAGTGCTTAGCATTTTCATTGGGGTACTGTACAGTCACTTGCCACTCTTCTTAATTTAGCCGTGTACTACACTCGGGTAATATGTCAAGTCTGCTGTCAACCCAAAATTCATTACACAGTTAAATTAGGAAGAGTGGCAAACGGCTTAAACTTTCCGGATTGTGACTGTACATCTAGGGTAAGTGAGGGTAGGTAGGCTGGATAGCAATAGAAAAATAACTTATTCAACATTCCAGCTTTTGACATTGAGTTATAAATTTATTGTTATAGAGACCTAACTCGAAATCCAAAATTTGTTAAATAGGTCACTATAATGCTAAAGATGCGTACACAGCGATGCTGTAACCAGTTAAATCCGCCGTCCACAATATTACGAAATGACATAACAAAGCCAACAAATACCACGCAGTGCCCCAGTTTAGTGGAAAATAAAAAGGCTACCACAAAACGGTGGATGGAGTTCAATGCCATTACTAATGGTTTTGCACTTTTTTCAACCACTGGCGTCGTCGGTGCCTTTGTGTTATATTTAGAGTTAAGACTTTCGGTGGCATATCGTGGTTCTAGAATCCATGGAGTCGCTTTTTCCTTATTATTATAATACAATGACAGTTTGATTTTGACCTTCAGTGTTTTAATATTTCATTAAACCGCTAAATCAATTAAAATGATTTTTAATATGGAGGATATCTCTCAAACAAGTATCTAAATATATTTTGGTATGGAATAACCAAACTAACTGGACTGACCTATTTTATTTACCATTTTACAAGAAGTTCCTTTTTTCGTTTTTGAAGGCGGTTTTTTGTTTTTTAAAACATTTGTTTTCATATTAAACTTCAAACTAGACATAAAACTACCAGATCGACTTTGACGATACGTTAGCTTTGTTGGTAGTGACCCTGCGTACTAGCGGTCCTGGGTTCAAATACCGAGACAATATTTTGTGTGATAAGCGTGAGTATTTGGTTCCTCAGCGTTGGATATTTTCTATGTATTTCTAGTACCCATAGTACAAGCCTAGATCGTAGTTTGGAACTAATTCACCCGCACATATTTATTTATATTAAGACATAATATGTACCATTTTTGTCACTGACTTTATAGTGACAAGGTTCTAAGCATGCTCAACTTAACACAACAATTTTATTGGCCGATGTAACTGTACATAGCGACTTTAAGTAGAACGTATGAGTCAGTGTGAAGAATGTTAGTGAAATGCCAGGGAAGTTTAAGGAAGATGGATTATGGTAAACAAGTGTTATCTGGCTGTGACACTTTTGATTTTATCAAATATTTACTCTATTGTTTTGAAAACAATGGAAGAAAGAAAGAAAATATGTATATTTGGTAGGCATTTTGCACAAAATTACAGATAACCGGACAAGTGGTAGTCAGACACGCGCACCGAGGGTACCGTATCGCCATGTAGTAGGCATTATTTTATTCCGATTTCGATTCGATTTTGAATCGAATCAGCGTGAGTCCAACTGACACTTGACCATTTTTAGTATTTTTTTTTCAGGGCCTGTACATACCAGACGCTTGTACAGTTTACCGTTTTTACGATACAACATAAATAAAAATACAATGAATTTGGGATAGAATAGATACTCGGCAGTCGGGTAGAAATAAACTTGTACAGTCACGAGATTTATTTTGGTACCCACCTTAGGTCCAAAGTCAATCTGACATTCTACAACAATAAGGTTGAGTTTCCTAAAAGTTACAAATGACTTGACAACTCTAATGACATTGACGTCTTGAAGCATATTTTTCTTGATATGGGTCTCAAAGTATCGAATTTTCTTGTATGGGTATAATATTTTTTTTTTTTTTATTTGTTAGTTAATCCGCCTTAATAACATATTATATTCTGAACAAATCAATCCGCTATATTTTACCGTTTATTTAAAAGAAACAGCACTTTGTAGTTAAAGCTAGGATGTCGGACGAACGGACGGACGGATGGATGGATGGAGAGCGTGGGCATACCTGTTAATAATTACTAAGACTACACTGTCTGTCTGTCACCTATATCTCATGAACCGTAATAGCTAGATAGTTGAAATAAATAATAAGAACAAATAAGGATAAATACTAAAAAACAGAATAAAGTAAATATTTAAGGAGGCTCCCATACAACAAAAGTGATTATTGTGCCGTTTTTTCCTCGATATTAATAACGACCACAGGACGTTTCAAGTATTCACAGAATGTTAAGTTGTATGTTCGCTTTAAAAGTATATAATTAAATTAAAATAAAATAAATATTTAAGCGGGGCCCATACAAGAAACGTGATTTTTTATAAGTACGGAACCCTTTGTGCGCTACTCCGACTTGTACTTGGCCGGTGTTTTATGTATTCAACATTTACAAGTGAAAACATTGGTACAGTTACTGTTGTGCACAGAGGTGCGCCATCAACCAATCTCGTAAACAAATTTTCCTGTCATTCATTACAGTACTTTCAGTTTCCCCAGCGCTTTCTTTCGATGATAATTCGGATGATAACATGCAAATAACACTCACAAATCAGTCACCTGCTTCTAACGACCGACATCATTCAAATTTGGTAACAATGGGTATTGGCAGTAGAGTATTGAAGGCGTTGGAGATGACATTGCAGGCTTTTGATTATAAATGAGGTATAACTCAACGCCGAGCTGGTTGCGAAAGTTTAAGTTAAGGGATTAAGGGATGAGTAGGGATACAACCTAAAATGAAGCATAATGTAACTAATTATAAGACTGAAATTATTTCCAATAGACGTAAGGTTATTGTCCATTTAATACTTGTTCTTATTTGTGACAAGATATGACTTATTTTAGGTTGTGTCCCTACACACCCCTTAACTCCTCCTTTCCCTTTACATAGGTGCTATTTCAGTTTCATTTATTAACTTAGATTTTTTTAAGCTATTCAGCTGCGAAATAGTAGTAATAGAATGAGTCTTTCTGGTGACTTCAATAATAGATTTTTTAAGTCTAAGTTTAGTATACACTAAATTTAAGACGCCTATGATTTTTTCATCGTCACAGAGTAAGTTCAACATTACTTTTCTAACACCCAACACCCAACAATAGTAAAGATTTTTTTAGGCTGTTTATATTTACAGTACATTTTTATGTTTCACAATTTTATGTTTACGTTAAGTACTTCTTTTATCGTTAAATTAATCCGTAGAATACATCGAATAATGTAATCTATATTTGTTTTCCTAGGGTATTACGCCATAGCTGGAGAATAGCTCGTCCGATTTGTTCTTTTTGTTGTGTTCGTAACTATCAGAACAAGGTTTATATGAAAAAAATTGAGCGGCGGGCGGAACGGACTACTAATATTCTTATAAATATACTTCATATTTAAATAATAATGTCAAAGAAAAAGAGAAATGTGTAATAAAAGAAGATGTAGTGACTAAGATTGAAAAGATTGACGAAAGAGATATACAGATCGAAAGTGAGTGGAAGTGGGCGTACTTTTTCGAGTCAAATCGGAGAAATACTCGAAAAGGGCCGAATCTTAAGTACCCGAGACTGACGTGCGTGCATGACTCGATGTATGAATGTGGAAGAAGCGAAAGAAATTTGTCAAGATCGTAGCAAGTGGAAAGAAGTGGTCTCTGCCTACCCCTCTGGGAAACAGGCGCGATTTAATGTTTGTATGTATATTTATATGATCATTGGCTTTGAAAATATCATAGCTACTCCACGTTTACGTAGTCCGTGAGATGTCTATGTAGTTAAAATAAAACAGAGCAATACAATGTTTTGTTTGAACACGAGAGTTCCAAATTATATCGCACGCTTTTACTTGCCATTCAAACGCCCATACACTAAAACTGTATGATTTAATAATAGGCCATTAAATTCTCGCTAAAGTCATTTAGAGGAGTGATATCTGTGCCCTAGCATATCAAAACAATAATTATACTATTTTTCTTAGGCATTTTATATTTTGTTTTTGGCTTAACTTTGCAGTTTAATTGCGGCACTTTAAATATACCTAAGTAAAAAAAAAACTCAAAAAAACTGAACTTAACTTTAGTAAGTAATGGTTACTAAAGCAAGTAAGAATTGGTAATTACCCTCGGTTATACTAACGTGGTTGGTTGTGACCCTTTCGACGAACCTAGCGGCCCTTCTGCGGAACCTAGCGTTTTCCATTTAAATTTCTCAATATAAATTACTATTTTTACCACTGTCTAGGTGCCATAGGTAGTAGCTATTTATTTTATTTATTTCTAAATTCAAGAGGGAGGCCTTTGCCAAACTGTGACACGTCATTGTAGGCAATAAAAAAAGAAAGTAACAATCCAGCAAGCTTACTCACTAGTCTCGTGGCGGAACTATTTTAAGTAAGTTTCGCACGCATTTGGCCGCACACCTTTTTGGGATTCTCATTTGCTATGAACGATACGCGTATCTATGATCTTGGATTCGTTTTGTTGCGTTAAATTGGGGTAAGTTGAGGTAAGTTTCATTTGAGGTAAATTGAGGTGAGAGGTTTTTATGGCATAAAGGGAACAAGCAAGCTGGCCACCTGATTGTAACTGAGATCTTAGACCCTGTAATCTTAAGACTGTAAAGATAGTGTAGGTATATACATTTTCTCGGAACTCGTTGAAATGGACAATAAATTATTTATTAAAGGAACTGCAGTAAATTTAATAAATGTACTGCACTTTTTTAACGTCAGCTTTCTGACGACGAATTAAAAACAATATTTATTCTATAAATTTTTCATTCACATATTACTAGAATATTAATTGTATTGCATGGCAAAAAATATGATACTACTTTGACATCGTCAACATAAATACTCATAATAAAAAAAATCAAAAATAACAATCAAGTATTAAAAAAACAAACAAATGATCACAATATATAATTAATTATAGTCATCCTTAAAGTACAATGAATTATCCAACAAAAGGTTTCTCTGCTGATGACTTCGTTGGATGGTACATTCCTAAGTTTTGCGGGTAAACGATCACAGTCCGTGGGACCGATGATAAGCGGACATTTACCTGCAAGTACTACTTAGCTACTCTTTCTATAATTTTTTTTGTCCGGCAGCATGAGCATGTCACGCTCACTCAAAAGTCTTTGGTTGTGGCGGCGTCGTTGATCGGCTCGCCACCTTTCCGAACAACAGGGAGGCGATGGCTGAGAAACGCGTCACACTCGTAGTGCTGTCTGTGGGGTCCTGTTTGTTCACGCTTTGAAGAACTTGTTTTCCCGTTAGTTACTACTAGCGTTTCTATTCGTTTCGTTTTTAAACCAATCTCGTCATTGGTATATCACGTGATACGTACGTAGAAACCTTATCATGTCGTTTTCTTAGTCATTATTTTTAATTTACATTTGTAATTATTGTATTTGTGCTAGTTTAAATAATTTTTTTTTTTGCAAACACTTGCATTTTGTCATTGAAAAAATGACTCTCTGCTGAAGTTTCTCGCGGCGCTTCTTCTCTGCCATGACAGTGTTGTCCAAAAAGCTAGTTATTCACCCCGTATAATCGACGTGTAAAAGCCAAGAGACCTTATGTGGCCAATTTTCGGAGTAAATATTTTAAATTTTGCAATACGATATCCATTGATTTAAATATCTTCAATATTTCAGAATCAGCTGATTTTAAATGATCTCTATTTCATTACTAGTCATCCTGTATTTATTTTTATTGTATATGTTATACAGAAAAACATCTAAGCCTTATTGTGCAAAATGTGGTCACAGAATTATCAACAATTTTCTGAGTTGTTGGTAATTCTGTAGCTCTGCCGACCCCACCCTGGGAATGAAAGCATGAGTTTATGTTCTTATGTGTATGTTATGTAAAGTGATCACCTCTGCCCATAATAAAAGGCATACATAAAATCACTGAGCTCATGAATATCTAGCATGGACACAGAACCCTCATCATTTGAAGTACACGACTTGCCAAAGCTTCCACCAGGCTCCTTTCACTTTTAGGTACTCGCAGGTTCGATGACTTCTTCACAGCAATTTGTGTATGACTTGTTAGTCGTAATTTCGAGAAGACAGGTTGATTGGCTTTGAAATACTAGTATGGAGAAAGTACTCTAATATGAGATACTCTTTGCAATGAATTATGTAATTTTGAACAGTAATTATACCAATTTGCAGAAAAATATTCCAAATTCAAATTGAATTACGCATTGCATGATTTAAATTTCCAAGGTGCTGTTTTTTTTTTAAATGACACAAGGGCTTCGACAGTACAAATAGGTACGTACATTCAATTACGTACTTTATAATACAGAGTGGAAAGTTGAAATTATGGGTCAGTAAGGGCAACAGTTAAATACTTAACTGGTACCCTTGTCGCCATGCAAAAGTGGCCTTAGAGAACATCGCTGACTTTTTTTAACCTCCTACAAAAGAAGAGTAAGGTATCTGATATCTGTGTGTCTGAATGTGGCATTGTAGCGCCTAATCAAATGAAGTGATTTGGACGCAGTTTTTTTCTAAAGATAGCCGGTTTAATCGGGTTGGTCCTTAACTTCGTTTTATGAAAATTGGTTGAACCGTTTAAAAATATCAGCTGTGGAAAAAGCAGTTACCATTACCATGCCAATGCTATGTTGTGGAAATCCTACCGCTCTTCTATACAATTGGCATTGCCCAAAAAAAATAACTCACGGTTTTTACTTTCTCATTCGAAAGAATAGGAAATTTTAAGACATTAATTTTGTATTTGACCCAATAGTTTTGTTTTAATATCTTTATTTATTTAGCAGACATTTTATGGATGACATGATTATTTTAAATTTAGGATGGCAATTTCTAATAAATTACAACAATTAAATGATATCCAATGAAAAAAAGTGATTGTAATAGTGTATTAAAATATACTATTTCAAGCTGTTTTCGCCTAACTCGTAACATACACCTAGGAGGGCTTCAAGCCGAAAACAAGTCAAATAAAGGTTAAATGTACTTTTGTCGAAATATCCGAAATATATAAATATTTCAAAAACTTAATAATGCAGAACGGCTTTCCCTATTCCTCGAAATGGTTTTCGAATTGGAGTAATTGTAAAAATATGAACAATCCCAATTGCTGTTGCAGCAATTTTTTGACAAATGTATACTGACGATATTATCCAAACAGCAGTTGTTTTTTTTTTTCATGGCGTAGAGAAGACAAACGAGCACACAGGCCACCTGATGGTACCTAAGTGGAAACTGTGACCCATAGACATTCGCATTCACAAGACTGCAATGCAATCCTAAAATGCAAATGCGTTGCCAACCCTGAGGAATAAGATGGAATGCCTCTATGGCAGTCATTTTTCAAGCTTGCTTTATATTACACTTGTTAGTAGGTATAACGAAAATATTATTATCGACCCGCCCTCGATTTGCTTCGGTTTAAGTGAATTTTCTCTAACACCCATGTATAAACGGTACATTTATTACTAATGAAAACCTGCCTCTTGAATCTATCCATTATTGAAAACCGCATCAAAATCCGTTGCCTAGTTTGAAAGATTTGAACGTGCATGCCCGAACACGACGTCGGGAGCTGACTGCTTTATACTAAACTACTTATAGCGACCCGCCCTCGCTTCGCTTCGGGTTATGTGAGTTTTCTGCAACACCTGTACATAAAACAGAATTTATTACACATAAAAACCTTCCTCTTGAATCACTCTATCTAATAAAAAAACGCATCAAAATCCGTTGCGTAGTTTTGAAGATCTATGCATACATAGGGACGGAGACAGACAGCGGGAATCGATTTTGTTTTATACTAGGGTAAAGTCACTAGTGGTCAGCCAGAGACCATTGTCGACCTGATATGAGTGCGAAGAGTGGGAAATATATCTTTCGTACTCTTCCCACTTATACAAAGTATAGGCAGAGGCCGACTACAGGTCTTTGGCCGACCACTGGTGACTTTACCCTATGTAGCGACGTAAATATTTTGAGTATTTTGACTGTCCACCTTCTTCTGATGCTGACTGTACAGTACACGATGCAATTATTTACCATATATTTTTAATGTCAACTTAACCCTTCAATCATCTTGATGAGTATAAGGCGTGCGAACACCAAGGGAGAAAGTGAATTGTATGACTACCCATACATACAATAGTGTTGATTGTGAATGGACTTCAATGACTTATTCGAGATATGAAAGTGAATTGAATCAATTATAAGAAATTACTTGCTAAGTTGCGGTTGCTATTTTTCATTAAGCTTGGTTTATGAGATAGTAGGCGTTTAAACAGAGCGAGAGAGAGCTACTTAGTTTTATAGTTTAATAGCCTTGCTATTAAAATTTCCGCTCGTAAATTACAGAGTATTATAATTTATTTTCTGTTGTTTAATAAAGCTTTAGAACACAATAAATAAGTTTTTGTGTCAAAATGACGTATTAATCTTTGTTACCCCCTCCCAATACAGGCTACAAAGTTGTTTTTTTAAGAAAAAAGAGTTAGAGTAAAGCTGGTTTACAACGTAAGTATACTAGCTGTTTTTGAAAAGACCCCCCCTCCCCCAAAAAAAATTCACAAAAGTTTTAATAGGGCAATATTTTTTCAAGGGTTATAAAGAATTGCAGTCACATAACTTGGAAGATAATCTCAGGGTGTCAATTTTCTTGATTTTTATATGAGTGATTTTTATAAGTAACCTACCTGACATATATTTTTTTCATTATTATCACCGCGTACCCTATATCTCTTTCGGCTTGACGTTGATTTTTGGGATAACCTGTATAATAACACTGACTTCTGCAATCCGTAACCATTGTCATTAACAACCCCACCTTTCATTTTTTTTGCTTTAATAGGTAACCTGGATTGACTTGACAGAAGTGCGTGGAGCTAACCCCATGTGCTTCTGTTTAGTCCATTGGAGAAAATTCTGTTTTACCGAACAATTGTCTTCGCGTGTGATATCCACGGACTTATTGCTCTAATAAGTCCATGGGAGTATCTATAAATAACTTGACATTGGCGAAATACACCTTAACAGGAGTGAAAGCCATTTATTTAAATTTAAATTTAAAATAAAAATAGGTAACCTATGCCTAAAGTAGTTGACACCTTATTATTGATAGGAATTGTTAGAAGTATCATTAATTCTTTGACACTAAAATACTATGATTATAAAACGTTGGGTTGGTATATCTGTTAACAAATACACAGCATTATAATTATGTGTATACGAGTAATTATTACATGTGGCAGTGAGATCAGAAAAATTGAAGCGCACCAAGAACCTTTTATTAATATAATGTTCTATGGCATTGTAATGGCAGAAAATAAAATTATTTGAGTAGAATTGACAGAAGTTGTTAACTCCGTACATTTTGATAGATTTTTTTTATACTGTTATCGAGCATTACTTGGGTTACTTATGTTCTATTCTTAGATGGCTTACTAGACTAGGTTTTTTGAAAATCCGTCTGCCCTCAAAATAATTGTATAGCCGCCACCGGCTTATTTTGCCCAATATTGGGTCCTTACCTATGAAATTGGCGTTTTATATGGAGAATTTTATGAAAGCAGTGGTTTTCATACATTTCATTTTGAAACTTCTAAGCTATATTATACGTATCTCAATTACCTAAAAATAGTTAGCTTCGTAAAACTCTACGTAATTGAAACACTTGAACTCGCAGCACATGAAAAGAGTGGAGTTCACACTTTAATTTTAAACATTGAGAAATAAATTTAACCATATTATTTGTATCTAAAACCTTTGTAACATTATGTGTTAATGAAATTTAAACGTAATTTGGAAATTCCTTACGAAATAAAACACGTAAAAAAAAAGCCAATTTCATAGGTAAGGACCCAATATTGGCCAAAATACATTAATGTACCTATGGACATATTAAAAATAATCTACATTAAATAATAATAACACAGACTTTTCCAATCCTATAATCGGTAACCAATGTGTACAGCAGGCGAGACTTATTATTTACCTCTACTAGCGACCCGCCCTCGCTTCGCTTCAGTTTATGTGAGTTTTCTGCAACACCCGTTTATAATTTTTTTTTCTATATACATACATACATACAAAACCTTTTTCCTGAATAACTCTAGCTATTGATAAAAAACCGCATTAAATAGAATAGTATTAAATATCTAAGATGGCCGGAAACGACAGTGTTTTATACTACGTAAAGATTGGTACTATTATTGCTCTCGGTGTACCGCAAACTTTAAATAAATTGTATAATCAAACAAGAATTTTGGTCAAACAGGTTTTTTTGTCTATCAGTAGTCTACCGAGCGCGCGGATATGTAAATTAATTCCAAGGAAGTGTCAATAGAGACGTTATCATTAGGTTTATGCTAATGTGTTTGAAAGTTATCAATCATGTTGTTGGAATTAGATCTTCAATATAGGGTAAAGTCACCAGTCAGCCAGAGACGAGTAGTCGACCTTATGTGAGTGCGAAGAGTGGGAAATATTTATTTCGTACTCTTCCCACTCTTACAAAGTATAGGCAGAGGCCGACTAAAGGTCTCTGGCTGACCACTGGTGACTTTACCCTATATATGTACATATATTTTAAAGTAAATAGTTATAGCTCATTTTTTTTTATAAATCACAATGTTATGAAAGTATAAATATTAAATTTATAAAATCCTCTGACAGAAAAACAACCTCTTTCTTTTAGAGCTGATAATTATTATCCCTAAAATAACCAAAAACCACCCTAAAAATGCCCATACCGGGAATCGAACCCGGAACCGCTAGCTCCGTAGGCACGGTCACTACCAACCACTACCACTACCAACTAGGCCATCCATTCATACATACATACATACATACATAAACGCACGCCTTTATTCCCATAGTGGGGTAGGCAGAGCTACAGAATTTCCAACAACTATAAAAACTTTTTGATAATTCTGTAACCACATTTTGCACACTTAGGCGAAGATGTTTACCAGTGTATTAGTGACAGGTTGCAAAGCCCATCGCCTAACAGTACTACCAGAGATGGGCATTATTCGAATAAATTTTTATTTGAATAATCATTCGAATAAACAATCATTCGCGATAAATTTATTCGCGAATAATTTATTCGCGAATAAATTATTCTACCACTTCTTCGAATAATAAATGAATTATTCTTTATTTTATTCGAATAAATACCACGAATAATATTATAGTACACTTTCAAATTTACCATTAAAATGCAACTGGAGCATATTTTAGGGTCTAGGGATTGTCTCGCAGGTAGCCAACCAGAAAGAGATGGATATATGAATGAACGAGATAACCACGTAACTCAATTTTCTTATCGGTTTGTTTACCCGTGTTCATTATTATTTCACAAAAATTAGTCATTCGCATACTTTGGTCTAAACCAGTCGCATCTCTGAAGTCTGTGTATTACTTTAACAAAAAAATGAGTAAGGTTAATGACGATGACGATAATATCCAGTCCAGCAAGGATAGCTCGTTAAACTCCACGGATTTGAGTGAAAACCGTGATGTGGTATCACAAGACCACACAAAACCACTATATATTTTTCATTTCTTTATTTAATTTAATACCCCTGTCGATCTTATAGCGATTGACTTTTAAACAAGGATAATTTATTCGTAGTATTTTATTCGGGAATGATTTATTCGTGATACAATTTATTCGCGAATAATTTATTCATCGAATGATTTATTCGCGAATAATTTATTCGCCATATGTACGAATAAGAATAATCATTCGGAAAATTTATTCGTTATTCGCGAATGATTTTTTTATTCTCAATCGTTATTCGTCATTCGAATAAATTTTGCCCATCTCTGAGTACTACACGCCTTTATTACCTTAGTCGGCTTTTACGACATCCACGGAAAGATACACGGAAAGATAGGCCATTCATCGAAAACCAAAAAGGTTTTTATCAAATCGTCACTCATTAAACTGTATTTATAGAAGAACCCAAAAACATGGTGGAGAAAGTAATCATACGCACAATAGTTGGAGATGACAGTTATTACTGTGGCAAGTTCTCAAGTGAAGTAGGGCGAGCTTTGTATGCGCGGGCGCTGATTACGAGGCGCAACTACCCGTTACCACAGATGCGTGCAGAGAGCCTAGCCTAGTTGCAAACGCCACAAACATTTTCTTTTCTATCACTCAAAATGTACGATAAAAGTCTCGTGCGTTGCGATAAACCACGTGGTCAACTGTCATGCCATACATTATGAATGATAAAACAGAAAAACGTAAATAGTGTTTGCATCTTGGCCCCAGCGTCATTAATGTACGAAGGTGACTAATTTTCTTAGATACTTATTTATAAACTGATCTAGATTGATATTTGTCCATCCTAAGACGGGTTAAAATAATGACGTCTTTCGATGGCATGACGTCGCTACGACTATCTTGCCTTTTAACATGCAGCTCTTTACGTGGTTATGTTTTATTGTGGAGGTAAGACAACGGAAATGAGATGGAATACAGGTATTGTTTTCTTAGTAATGAGTATAATATTCGTAACTGAAATTTGGCAGCCATGAGGCCTCAGACACACTTACCATCAGGGTAGTGATTCTGTAAACAACGCCGGTCGTGCGGACTGTCGAGTGAAACCAAGCGGCGAGATTAAGTAGTCCCGTCAGTGCGAACAAAACACATTGTAGCGCGTGCATTTTCAATTAACCAGCCTTATACGTTCAACCCATCGTGCTGCTAAATTGAAAATGCACGCGCTACAATGTGTTTTGTTCGCACTGACGGGACTACTTAATCTCGCCGCTTGGTATCACTCGACAGTCCGCACGACCGGCGTTGTTTACAGAATCACTACCCAGGCCTGTATGTTCACTTGCCTTCTTCATTCGACAAACCAAAATCAAAACTTTCGAGACGTTGTAAGATCATAATTTGGGTTTAAAATGTTAACATCAAATATTAAGAGGTTTTGAAAATATCTATAGCAAAATATTCCGTTAAAATATCGCATTACAATACAATACAAAACACTTTATTGTAAGCCAAACAAAAACATTACAGAGAAACAGTACAATAAAAAATAACACAAATAAATGACAAGCGGTCTTATCGCTGATTATCGATCTCTTCCACTCAACATTAGTAGGGATAAGGTGTCAAAAGGTTGCATTGTGCATTACCTTGCCCAAAATCATCTTAAGAGCTCTTTTAAACGTTAATTGTAACTAAAAAAAAACATAATTTCATTCATTATGTTGTGGTGTCTATTACCGGCATGGTAAAATGTCAAAGACAAAACAAGTGAACGCCGAGTTAGTCAACGATGAATTTATGTGAAATGTATGTTATTGCGCTGGCTGTTTCAACCTGTGACATCCAAGATCCGTGGCGAAGCGCAAGCGCGTGAAGCGGCTCGGTAAATGTTTGCTGATTATGTTAGTTTGTTCAGTAAATATTATTAGAGTTAGCACCTTAGTGGTAATGCCCTTGAACTACTAAATAAAAAAAAAACGTGACATAATCTTACTAATACTAAAAATAGTTCCTGGAAAACAGAGCGTCGCTCGGGTCGAAAGAAAAATTTCCCGAAGATGACAATTTAACAGATATATCTTACGCCCCCGTCAGAGCCGATTTCGAAAACGTAATTACCGTAATACGGGGGTAAAAAATACAAAAACACATAGAAAACATCCAAACCTGAGTTAAACAAATTTTATCCTTACCAGGGATCGAGCTTAAGCTGGCTAGCTTCATAGGAATAGTCACGAATCATAAATGGATGTAAAAGATAAAGTTCCCATTTTATATCCATACCTGAAGCTTTATTTTCGAATAATAATGAAAAAACAATTAAAACAATCAATAACAATCATTTTTCCAAAAGGAATTTAGCCAAATGTACCAAACAGCAATGAACTGACACCTTAAATCAATGGCCCACCAACGTTTTGTTTACAAACAATCAATAGTTTTCTATTAGTTGACTACTGTGTCGAATAGACAACATAAATAAAGCAGTTTTCGAAAAACAAACGACTCATACATTTAATTCAAGACTCATTTAAGCATTTCAAATAAATTACTGTGACGCAATAAACTTTCGTGCCGATGTTTACACGAAAACATAAAAATATTTACCGTTGAGAGGAAATTTCATCTGAGATAACGTTGATTATAACGCTCTCTTAGTAAGAACATCGTAAATAATTAATTGAACAAGTTTTTTTGTATTATTTTTAGCTTTTATTTAACTTACTTAAAACTAAGCTAATCTGACAAAACGCTACCAGAGGGCATTGTTTCTAAAATGCTGGCAGCATTGCCATGTTGATTGGCAAGGCTTCATCTTTGTGCCAAGTACAGGCCAGCATTTTGGTCACTGGTTGCGTCGATCAGGCGCTTTGATATATCTTAAAAATACGGTTTATAATTCATTGGTTTGAATCCCAGTAGGGGCAGATATTGGTGTCATGAGCGCGAATATTTGTTTCTGTGTCATGGATGTTGTCTATGTGTTTAATTATATATTTCTCTATATAAGTATTTATATCGTCGTCTAGTACATAGTACAAGCCTAGAGCTTAGTTTGGGACTAGGTCACATGGTGTGAGATTGTCCCTTACATTTACTCAATGTTATGGGTTTTGCAAGATCTTAATAATAACAAAGCATACAATACGTCCCAGCGTAAACCCTGTCAGGGCACAGCAACACAAAACTTATTCTACATAACCTAACCTAAATCGCACCATTCTCTTACTCAGTCATACATTGTTATCTTTAAAACCGTGTGTCCAAGGTTCTAAAGTTTCGACCCCAAAAGGCTCAAATATGTAACTTCTATCAAGTTGACTGTATTTTCCGCCTTTGGGTCTCCGCTGATTCCGCCGCGAAACCAGCCCTAGTACAGTCAAGGACTCTAATTGTTGAGCCACTATGGAACCCTATCGTATAACGTTAATCATCAATGTTGGCGTTATTTCTTTCATGTGGCTTGACGCTGTCATTATGACAGGGTTCCATCGTGGCTCAACAATTAAAGTCCTTGACTATACTTGTTTCGGTACTTGTACCTACTTACTTTGTTATTTATGCAACTGTCAAATAATGAAGCCTCTTACGATTCAAGTGGCTGTAAGGATCACGAGCCGGAACTAAGTGAACATAAACTTTTCTACAAGCTAAAAATAGAGATTACTAAGATAAATATTTTTTTATTTTTCTGCTACAAAGTCAGTCACCTTTCAAAGCCATATTTAAAATTTTGGACGTCTTTAATAGTTTGTCAATGATTACTGATAAGTTACACCTTTTCAAAGAATTCAATAATAAGAAAGTAAAAATATTTGTGGTACCTATCCGTCCGTTTTTTTGATTACTTCATAAATACCGTGTAAGTAGCCAAGTAGGTTTTACTTTTTACAAAACTTTGCGTTCCTATTTTCACACATTTCAATTATTTTGTTACAGTTCAGACGATGTATAGACGAGAAACTTAAGTAAAGGACCCCTGGCACGTAGTTGTGTACAATACTATTATGGAATTTACGTCAATTTTCAAATGTAGAATGTCGAACGGTCTATACAGAATGTCTTACAATTACATGCAAGAGGTTCCTTACTTAAGTTTTTTACCTATAATATTTAAAATAACAGGGATATATTTATAGTTAAATTATATGTGCGTAATAAGATTTACCATGGTAACCAATATGGTAGCAAATGAATCATACATATATATTTTTTTTTAATTAAATTCATAATTGATGCTCTGTAATATCATAACATATTGAAACATATTATGTAAAAACTACATGTTAATTCACCAAACTAAAACTATACTGGTAAATATAAGATGCGAGTGTGTATAACAATGTTGTTATGGTTATAACAGAACTGGTATCACCACGACAACGTTTTGGACATGCTCTGGATGGCATTCACCGTTAAAGGAGATCGATATTTATACGGTTGATACTACGCTAGTAGAAAAAAATATAAACAGTTAGGGTTTAGGCAGGTAAAGGTTTATTCAGTCCAAATCAAACTTAAATTTTAATTCGTCACTATTATTTGAAGTATTTGTTCCGGATCCGGACGTTGTGTTGCATCAATCAATTGGTAAAATTGATGTCAAGTCACGTGTTTGTAGAAAGCTTTTTTTATTGCAACTTTATTTAAAGCTTAATATGGTGATGCTTTAGGCCAATAACATGATGATAACTTGACAGAATTTTATGTCTATTATTTTAAGTAAAGGTTTGAATTCTTACATTACCTATAAATAACTAGCGACCCGCCCTCGCTTCGCTTTGGTTTATGTGAGTTTTCTGTAATACCCGTACATAAAACACTTCCTCTTGAATCACTATCTATTTAAAAAAACCGCGTCAAAATCCGTTGCGTACTTTTATGTATGTAATTCATAGGGACAGACAGACAGCGGGAAGCGACTTTGTTTTATACTATACGTAGTGATGGTAAACTGATTGAAGTGGACCATAGTTTGGTATCACTGCAGATGCCGTGTGTAAACTTTCAGTGTATTTCGACTGCATCTCGAATGTATCGCTGATTCACCCATTTTATGGCCAGTTTTCTTTCTTTACAGACATACGGATATACACGTTCAACTTATAACCCTCCTCTTTTTTGTAGGGGGTAAAAAGAAGCGCTACAAGACACTAGGTGGAAGGTGCAGTCAAAAGCACGAATATATACGAATATTATGTATGTATATGTATAAACATTACAAACCTTATTATCACTGGCATATAGTATGGATATTTTTGACGCCTTGGGAACGTATATAATATTAATGACTTTGCACGTTCAATATCGTTCTCTCGTTATGAATGACGTTGAATACCTTTTAGTAAAAAGTAAACGTTATTATTCATTCCAACTTTACCTCGATCAGAAACCATATTGTTCTGTCTTGAAAATATGCAATTAACGATACAAATGTCTTGTTATAAAACAATAGTGAAATTTAAAACACGAATTTTAAAAAGCCTGAGAACTAAAGAAAGCGTTTAAGATAATATTCATTGGCTTGTGGAGATAGTAATAGGTACAAGAACTTCGACATTTGTCAGTATTGTTGAAAATACATGAGAAGTTTTAGGATTTAATGAAAAAGTCAGAAAGAAATGTCGAATAAAAGAAGATGTAGTGACTAAGATTGAAAAGGGCATGCTTCGATGGTTCGGTCATTTGGAAAGGATGGATGAAAGAAGATTGACGAAGGAGATATACAGATCGAATGTGAGTGGACGGGTCGGAAGGGGCCGCCCTAGGCGTACTTTTTCGAGTCAAATCGGAGAAATACTGGAAAAGGGCCGAATCTTAGTACCCGAAACCGACGTGCGTGCATGATTCGATGTATGAATGTGGAAGAAGCGAAAGAAATTTGTCAAGATCGTAGCAAGTGGTGGTGGTCTCTGCCTACCCCTCTGGGAAACAAGCGTGATTTAATGTATGTATGTATGTAAGTTTTAGGGTTCTATAATTTCAATAGTGATATCTTAGTTCATCTTATTTACAGTAAATGTGTGTACAATCTGAAAAAAAAAAAATTGGTCAAATTTAAAGTTGAAAAGATATAATAAAATATAGACAGCATATTAAAATATAGTCCATCTTCCCAAACAAACAAATGTAAGTACAATCTCTTGAGATTTAAAATAAGTAATAGTGCCTTGTTTTGACACCGTATAATGTATACATGTATATTAATATGTATGGATGGGCTGCTCTAGTTGTGTACACTATTATTTAAAAAAAATAATTTAAAAATAGAGTCTCCGCTACTCTGACATCGTAACTTCAAACTAGAGGGCTATAGTCAAAATGCAAAACGCTAAGTTATTAATTTTCGAAAATGTATCAAATGTATAGGGTTTACAATGTCATCGATTGCTTATACAGTTTTAACTCGGCTACCATTCATTTCAAGTAAATAAGCGCTAATAAAAGTAATTGTATAACAGGTCAAAAGCCATATAATTGTAGCCACAGTAGAATAGAGTCTCAGAGGGCCCAGAGAAGATGCATTACGCTAACTATCGTTTCTATTCGTTTAGTTTTTAAACCAATCGCGTCACTGGCACATGACGTGAATTTTCGTATCACGTCATCTACGCCAACGTAAACGATGTTCGAAAACTGTAATTTACTCAAATAAGCGCTCTACGCTACCATCCGGCAGTTAACGTCAATCCTATACATTTTCGATAACGATAACACTCGTCGAATTGTCTAAGGCCACTGCAACGTTAGCAGCGTTTGCATTTTAGCTAAACCAACTGATGTCAACGAAACCTTGCCACATTCTCAAGGTTTTTCCATCAAGTCCAGATCATGTGAACAGGGGTCGGGTCGCGGGAACCTTTGTTTACCTGCCAGGTTTTCGCACGATTGTTGATAAGCCAGGTTACTGGGGCTAAGTGTTTCTGGGACGATTTTTTACACTTGTTTGGAATGTAGTCTACGAGCTTAGACTTAATGATAGCTCTTTTTGTTTCCTACGTTGATTTATTGAAGATCGTATGTGCCAGGGGCTATATTCCTCAGTGGACTAGCCCAACTTGATTGGATATCATAGTCAAATTGATGGCTGGATAATTGATGGATGTCGGCATTTTAAAGAAAAAAGTACTTATGTTAAAAATATTAAAGCACATAAAATTCGCCATTTTAATTTAGTGTAACCAGTGTCACTCCCACTAGATGAGACCAAACTTAATGACGAAATAATTTATGTGAGCTGACAATCATAGCAACAGAAGTACATACATACATGCATACATGCGCTGACCTTAAATCATTCGAATAAGGGCAAGATGATGATGAGGAGAGATCTTACTCACTTGAAAGTATGAAATGTCTTAAACGCCAACAGTGTAATTACGATATCAAAGCAACATGGGTTTAACCAAAGTAGAATAATTGCAAATATTGATAACAAAGAAACTAATTTGATCTTAAAGATATTCTGATAATCTGTCACTTTCGCCTTGCCTTGAAGATAATATCAACGGAATGAGATAGAAGTCAACTTGATTTCAAATTACGATTTGGTATAATAATATAACTCAAAGTTACGAGTAATGCTAAAACTACATGTGTACTCGTATGCAGCCCTTGACCTTGGTCAAGCTTCTTCAATTTTTTTTTGTTGATGGTGAGTAGGTCTGCAGCTATTGCTTCCGAGGCACGTTATTCCGCTTACTTTCGCCATCCAAAGACAGTATAGAGGTCAGAAAAGGTCCAGTCACTGTCTCTTTCACTCCCTGGAACTTGGCAGGTTGTAACACAGGTATGCCATGAGAGTTATGCACCTGAAGGGCGAATATATAATGTATATACGTAATTATTTCAAGTGGCTTCTCTTACGTCGTTAAAAACTCAAATATCCAAGTTCCAGGACCACTATTCTCATTTTGCTTGTAAAGTTAAGGGCAAAAATAGATATCCGCATCAAGTCGTAAAAATATCGCTCCTTTAGAATTATAGTGACCTAATTCAACATTTTCAGTTTTCGACTTTGAGTCATAAATTTATTACTGTAGAGACCTAACTCGAAATGCAAAATTTGCTAATTAGGTCACTATAATTCTAAAGATGCGATATGTACACAGACCTTATTGTCATAGTTACAAAGTCAGGTACATATTTTCGTCACTTCGTGGTGTATACATATAGGTTTACTTTGCCTATGTACAATTTAAAACTTAGCCACACAACAGGCAGATACGAGCAACACCATTACCATTTCTATACATATGTCTGTCCCTTCACGCCTGTCTCCCAATGGGGTAGGCAGAGACTATGGAACGCCAGATGCACCGGTATAGACCTACAACTTTCGCTTCCCATACATTCATGACTTTTCTTCCTCCTCATTTCTATCTCCTAATAAGTCTTGACGGCATCCATCCTAGCTTGATTAATTTATAATATTCCTACTGCATGACGCCCACAACTTTGTACGTGTTGAATAAATTTTCCGCTGCTTTTAGTTATTTTATTTACATACATACATACACACATACCATCACTCCTTCATTCCCTGAGTGGGTTGGCCAAGCTACAGAATTACCAACAACTCTAAAAACTTGTTGTTAATTCTGTAACCACATTTTGCATAAACTGGCTAAGATATTTACCAGCGTATTAGTGCCTTATTTTATTTATTTAATCTCTATTGCAAAAAAAGGTTATATTGTACAAAAGGTGAACTTAACGCCCAATGGCATTCAATCCCAGTTGACTACTCAGCGTTTTCATACTAAAAGTTGTTTTTTTATCACCCACAACCCAATTTAATAGGCCTTAGTTGAGTGGCTTAGTTTCATAAGCCACATTGAAGTTAAAATTATAATTGTCGGTTATTAACATTAGGGCAGTTGTTAAAACAATTTACTACTCCATACCCGTATAGTAAATAGTGTAATAACACTTTCTTCAACACACAAACATACAAGTAAATGCTATATGGCTGCAAAGCACGCGCCCAGTTTCTGTGTTTCGAGGTAAATCGCTTTACTGTACAGTGGTCAACAAAACGTAAACCACTATCACCCTTCAGCTAGAGCACTTAAGAGTCATGCACTTTGCTGGCCGTAGATCTTACTTTCTACAGAAATTACTTGAACAAAACCGGATCGATGATGGCGGCAACGATTTAGGGTTGCAATGTGAATTGTACTTGCATGTTTTCTAAAGATATTGAAGTTTCAACCATATTTCGGTGGGGATTGGGAAGGTTTTTAAATAGATTATTGTTGGAGAAGTGCATATACTTGTCAATGAGGTTTTTTTTTTTTACAAAGTATGTCATGGTTCTCATTCGACAGGAAGATAAGAATTAAAATCTCATATAAATTGACTTATTCGTGGCATTTGATAAAGACGTCGATATGACAATTAATATTCATTGATTACGACCTTCCCAAGACAGAATATTTACCTATTCAGTCTTACTCTCGCTTGCGATTTTTACGCTCGAAACGCACTACGCGCTTTTTCGCGTACAAATTTCAGGGCATCGTTAAGAACCTAATATTCTTGGGAGTAGTGCTATATCAACCCACTCGTCTACTCTCTTTGCGTTACCAGAATAAAAAAAATCATGACACTCTTTTAAAAGTGAAAATCTAATTTTGAAATTGGAACGTGAAGTTTTATTTCAAATCCTTACTTATAAAGCCAGTAATTGAATCAAGATAAATTGAGATTACTTTCGTGGAAAGCTGTGCTCAAATTGTTCTGAATAATCTAGTTAAAGCTGAGCTGAGTGTTACTTTTTCTTGACTATTTAAGTGAAATGGAGCAAATTTCTCAACAAGTTATTTGTTCACTTTGTTCATCTGGCGTATTAAATTTTGTTTATACAATGATACATTTCGTCACGATATACTTAGCCTATACGGTAAAGTATTATACAAGCAATTTCATCATATATTATTCATTTATTTGTAAGCGCATTCTCGATAACGGCTGAAACGATTTGGATGAAAAGGGATTAGTGGTTTTTGAATACAGTCCAAATATTTTATGGAACACGACATACACCAAGGATTGGATATACATAAAATAAATATTACATAGATAGTCAACAAGCGATTTTATCACAATATGGTTTCACCTAGTAGGATAGACGGGTACCTATTATTTTATCGAAACATAGTTTAACAAACGTATTTACACATAATTTTCATTTCATCTAGTTTTTTTTTGGTAGTCATAAGTCTAACCTTACCTAACCTACTTAATAAATGTTAAAGATATCCTGAAAACAATATACTTTCAGCAGAAAATACCGTTCAATAGGGTATTTGACAAGAGTGAAATTAAATTGGTTTTTCATTAACAACAAATAATTATTACAAAAATACTAGGAAAACATCAATCTTTTATATATGTTTTCTATTTTAAGATTTTTAAATTCATAAAGTCCAATAATATGGACGCTGTTTGATTGTGACGTCACAAGAAAGTAATCCCTATAAATTCCACAGTAACGGAGCGTTTTTGATGTTTCATAAAAAGAAGGTGATTTGACTTTTGTCAAATTAAATACCGTATTAGATAAATGATAAAATCGATGAAGTAAAATTCAATAAAATGATGGGTTACCAGCGGGTCTAGAATGGCTCCGTCCATATCGCGCGTCCGACGTGGATAAAGCATCCGTCACTGTCGTACTATACGTGTCAGAAGGTGACGGATGTCTTATCAAAATTTTCTAGCAAACGCAGCCATATAAGGGTCCCAGAACAAACAGATACCAATAGGATAACCAATGCCTTTTCTAGAATTAATCCAAGTCACATGTTAAACAGTAGCTAGAGGAAAAGCAACTCTAATTTATATAATAGTCACGCCAAGTCGCGTCGGATTGGATCATTACAGGAGAGAAGCGGAATTTCTAGCAGACATAACCGGACGCTATTCGTTGTATAGTCAGCTACAAATTATTCCAATGTTGTCCAATTTTGACCTTGAAATTGACAGTTTGGCTTATTTTTACCTGACACTTATTTAGATGTTACCTAAGCCTAGTTGGTAGTGCCTAGGAAGTTAGCGGTCCCTGGGTTCGATTTCCAGATTAAAGCGGAATTTTACTAAGGGGATTTACCTATAACGAAGCATTTCATCTTAAGTGGCTGTCTTGTGTTTGTAGACTTGAGAATGCAAATATCTGAGGATCCCACTTACTGGCTTTCTGTGCTCGAATTGCCTATTCCATGCGAGAACAAAAAACCTGGGAACCAGCTTATTGAAATTTTCAATTTCTTTCCAGGTGTTTTGATTGTGCTTAGGTAAGCGTTTTTAAAAGTAACGAACTTGACAACTTGTTAAAAAGTTACTGCTATGACCAAAGATGCGTGAAAGAAATGGGGGACATTGCCTAAAAGTAGCATTTTACAGTAATTTAAGAGTATAAAAGAAGAAACTGAGTGGCTCGATCGATCGATCGATCAACCATGAAACTTAGCATAATAGTGAATGTGGTCAAAAATGTTCAGAATGACCCTTACTATTATCCCGTAAAACGCCGACACCCGAGTGCCAAACACCCTGTAGATTTAGATTTAGATAAAATTTGACTCACAGATAGTTTAAGTTTTTAAACAAAAACAAAAGAAACCACTTATTCCAATAACATACATAGTTTCCGTTCGATTAACGATTCCGTGTTCAACACTCGATAAAAACGCGGGTAAAGTCTATAAATAATTTAACCTAGTTGACTGTACTCCACTTGTATCGCTGCACTGGCCTTGTTGTAGAAACCCCGCTGCACTCGTTGCACTTTATTAGATCGCCGGTCGTTGCGTATAACGACTATAATTCTATAAGGGGCAGAAATACCGAATAGGGGGGAGCGAAGGAATGATTCGCGTATCGGCGTAGAACCCTGTCGTTATAAGAATTAAACGTGTGTCATGTAGTGTTAAAATAATGCATCATTAAGACAGGATTCGAGGTTGTAAACAGATAAATTTCCTCAACTACACGTTAGAGTAAATGAGAGCTATATTTTAGCTGAAGAGTTGAAAATGTTTACGTATGAATCCGTTTTTTTTTTCAAGTTACAAGTATGATCCATCATAATATTTTATTTTTTATTGTACTATGTAATATGCATTCAAAACCTAATAAAAGCTTTTCTATAGTCGAGTTGTGTTTGTTCCATACAGACGACGTTTACAAAATAAACGAAATTGTTGTTTTTAAGGTTTTGTACCCAAAGGGTGCGGGGTCTTATAACTGGACCTCCACTGTCCGCTTTTCTGTCTTTCTGTCAACGGCTGTATCTCATGAACAGCTTAAATTATCGCAGAGGTATCCCCAAAACTAACGTCAACCCGCCTAGGGCTGATAGGGCAGCAAAAAGCTATCGATTTAACCCCTATGTATGTTCAGCCATTTTTACTAGCTTTTTTTAAGATATTCATAAAATTTGTTGTCATTAAAAACAACTTTATACTAAGACAGTTGATTAAAAAAACAGGAAAATAGGTTCAAAAACTTTCTAATAACGTTAAATACCACTGAAAAACGTCTAAAATAAAACATGAAAAGAAGGATGTTTCATGACCTGGGCAAAAATCTCCGAAACCAGTAAATATTTATGAACATACAGGGGTTAAATCGATAGATTTTTAGCTGCTCTATGAGACCTAGGCAGGTTGACGTTGATGTTAGGGACACCTGTATTTCTACTGCAGCTGTAGCAAAAAAAATAAAGAAAATTGACTTCAAAAAAAGATTGCCGTACATTTCTTGAACTTAAATCGGTAGACAACAAATTTCAAAAAGTCCCTTATTCTATTGCCACTATAACAACAAATAAGAAAAAAAAGCGGGCCCCGAGACAAGAATGTTACGGAAGCCGGAATCCGCATGCACTTGGCCGGTTTTTTCTACTCATTTGAATGACAAAAAGCTATGACACCTTTTTGCTTACGTTGTGACTATTCGCAATGACTATTAACGATCTTTTTTACACGCTCAGACAAAGCAATCAGACTTCCTCGTCTCACCTTCTAACCCAAATCTCAAGAAAATGTTTGGTCCCACTGCTAGCGGAATAAGTGAACATCATAAATACAAATGTAATAGGGGATTACATACAGTCAACCAATTTGATTTCTAGGCCACTTTGGACTATGTTAAAGTGACGTTGTCAACCAAAACGTAAGAGACTCCCTATGATTTATTTATGATTTGGTTTTGCGGGTGGTAGGACCTTGTGCAGGGCCCGTCCGGATCGCTACCACCATCTTATCCATTAACCTACCGCCAAACAGCAGTGTTCGCATTGTTGTGTTCCGATTTGGGGATAAGACAGCCGGTGAAATGACTAGCATAGAGGCATTCCATCTTAGTCCTCAGGGTTGGCAACGCATTTGCAGTCTTAGGATTGCATCGCAGTCCTGTGAATGCGAATGTCTATGGGCCACAGTTTCCACTTACCATCAGGTGGCCTGTGTGCTCGTTTGTCTTCTCTACGACATTAAAAAAAAAAACTTGACAAAGTCCATAGTGGCCTAGGAATGAAATTGGTTGACTGTACATAAACTCACGCCCATTCACAAAATGGGGAAAACAGAGCTAACAGGAGATACAAGATTGATGTCATTAAATACGTTCCTATTTTTTTTTTGGGTTAATAAGAAAATAAAATGTATCAACTTATTGGCATGTTGAACTGCATGTAATAGGTACATTATAATTAATTCGTAAACGAATGTAACCATAATCTACCCCAAGGCTAGTAAACGAGTATCTTCAAGACAGTTTAAAACAGGCTGGTGGTATCTGCCTACCCCTCTGGGAAACAGGCGTGATTTAATGTATGTATGTATGTATGTGTTCTAAATAAATAAATAAAAAAACACGACATCGACGAAACATCGAGAACTCGCCGGATTTGGTAGCCTAAAAATAGGAAATACAAAACATTACTAAAATGTCGGAATATAGATAAATGGTTGCTTAAATACAAAAGCGACACAAACCAAAATCTGTTTGTGTTGCATTTAAAATCAGAATGCTATTTACTTCAAGATCTCAAACTACATTTGTTTTTGATTTTGTGGCGCTTCTGTATTTAAGCAGCGAAATGGTATAAAAGCAGGCCTTCTTGTTAATTTTAAAAAACAACCTTTTGCTATTTTTCAAAGTAAGCAATACAAATGAAGTTGCAATAGCCGATACTCGAGGCACACTTTTGTTGTATCTTGATAATATTCTCACTCGTACGTCTTTTAACGATATCATGACTTACAGTTCTTTACTGAGGCCTCATCGCACGGAATAGGAGCAAAACTATAACAATCACAGATACTCGTAAAAAAACAAGACCGTTGAAATTTCAAAATAAATTACCGCTGCTTTAAATCGAAAAAACCTCTTGCTAGGGTATTCAAGTCAATAGAAAACTTTTGTCTTGTTTTAATGAAATTTGCTGCTTTAAAATCAACTTAAAGCGCCATCTGTGCACACTCTCGAACACTGCATAGTTAGTTAGCAGAAACGGCGGTGAAAGTTAAACGAGTTTTCTTACGCTACACGGGTATGCACGAAAAGATTAGTTTATACCGAAAGATGGCGCTATGTACAAGTTGTGTTTTAGTCTTATACAAGTAGTAATTTAACAACATTTAATTTAAAAAATTACAAACAAATCAACGATAAATTATTATTTTGATGCAGAATGTTAATGAAGTTTAAAATTTTATCACAAATTTAGTAAGTAAGTACCTATGTTTCGATTGAAAGTCATTTACAGTTATAATCAATTAATAATATTATTGGCTTATAATATCTTTGTTATTTTTACAGCAATAAAAAAAATACACCTGTTGTTAGATGAATCAGCTTTTATTGAAGTTGTGAAAAAAAAACATGAATATTCCCTATTGTTAACGATAGCATTGTCAATTGTATACTTGATGTATGTAGTCGTATACGTTTGTAGAACGAAAAAAAAAAACTATAGAAACTCAAAGTGGTTTCAATTTATAATGAACTAGCGACCCGCCCTCACTTCGCTTCGGTTTATGTGAGTATGATATATAGCCTAAAGCCCTCCTCGATAAATGGGCTATCTAACACTGAAATAATTTTCCAAATCGGACCAGGTTGATCCTGAGATTAGCGCGTTTAATCAAACAAACAAACAAACTCTTCAGCTTTATAATATTAGTATAGATAATTAATTACAATGGTATTAATAATTAATCTATAGCATTAGTCTTATTAATTTTGAAAGGTCAGTAAAGATAAATAAACTCAAAAACAGTGATCTTATAAACGTTTGTTTTTATTAAATAGCAGCGTACCGTTAATTACATTTAAAATATTTCTAAGTATAGTTAAAATAACAAAAAACACAAAACAGACTTATCTCATTCTTCAAAAAACACACTATAACAATGAAAGCATTCGCATCGTTTCGCTAACGCAGTGGTCGGAATAGGTAATGCGTAACCTATAAATTGACGCATGTTCAATCATGCGTAAATGGGAATTACTGAATGAATATGCGTCAAGTATAGATTAAAAGGCACTTCCTATTCCGACCCCTCCTAATGACCACAAGCATTCTCTATGATAAATGACTAAATAATTACACCTGCTGTACCAAAACTGGTCCATAATGAACGTCGATTTACTATCTTATAAGTAGACTGCAAGGCTCGTCACCTAAACTTCATGCATGTTCATTTAAGTAACACTCGTAGCTTATTTCTATTTCACTGACGCATGAATGAACATGCGTCAAGTTTAGATTGAAGAGCACTATTAGCAGACGTGTGCTAACTCGGGGCACGAACTAAAGTGATGAAGCAAAATAATTTTGTGACAAAAAAAAATCAATGTTACTGTCAAGATCAACGTGTTAGTCAACATAAATAAATTTTATTTATCGTCTCAATATTTAAAAAAAAAAAAGATTTTTTATTATTTTGAAATGGTTTTCTCAGTAAACAATCAATATTTTATCTATATTTATTTTATCGGTAATAAAGTAAGTAATTTAATAAATTAAATTACTAAATGTTTTCTCAATCTACACTGTGGTCAACTTTGATATTGCATTTAGAGCAAAACATCCTCGACTCACATATTTGTATGTCAGGATATTCACTAATTCATGAGTTAATATAATATTCACGCACGTAATTACACGATAACGTAGGTAACGAAAGCTACAATTTCAATGCGTATTTTTTTAACATTTAATGATAATATTTTTTTAATGTAAATATTTAAACACGTATATATAAAGATAAATTAATTCTTCCATTATGCAATATAAATATTAAAACAAACAAAATGCAAGGAATTGGTAACTTACGTTACTCTCTGCCATGGAATTGCCCCGCGTGGTTTTTTACTAGGTGACATAATTATTATGGACTTGTAACGGAATTTCACCTCAAATATTATTGACTCTAGTCAGTCAATTATATGAGTGACACTAACGGTAAATCATCGTGTTTAGTTTGAAATTACATCCACATACTTATATTATCACGTGTGATATCGAGCCTCTTTGTAGCACATAGTACATATTTTTTAATGAGCACATATATAAATCGATATCTTATCTATCCCCGAGTTTGGACATGTTGCTTATAATCAAAGGCCTGACTTCTTAAAGTGATCCAAAACACTAATCATAAGTCGGAAAATATTCCCCTATAAAACCCTGCACTCCTTGCAATCCTTCAAAGTTGGAATGTTCTCGCACAACCAATTTAGCTCTTGAATGAAGATCATTCAGCTTCAAACGCAGTTAAAAGGGCTGGTCTACTCAGATTGTAATTCTGCGCGGTACTACTGGACCATGTATTCGTAAACTCCAGTGATGTTGTGAACGGACTTTTTGGACGATTATCACTGTCATTCTGCTGAAAAATAAAAAACAAACGATTTAAAACACATTAAATTTTGTTACATATAAAGCTAAAAATTTTTACCAATAATAAAAATCGTCATCGAGAATAATATCTACTCCTTCCGTAAAATGCTTTCGTAACATCGCATTTAGAAACGGTATACAAGTCCAGCGTGCCTTATAGGTATGTCTGCGTCTATATCGCGTGTCAAATGTGGATAAAGCATCCGTCACTCTCGTACTTGTTTACGTGTCAGAATGTGACGGATGCCTTATCCAAACTTGGTCACGCAATAAACGCAGCCATATTAGCGCTCCTGGTCTTTCATACCTGTAAACGTTGAAAGTCTCCAGATGCCAACAGATAAGGGAATGTTACGTTTTTTTATAAGTTATTGAGTAAATTTATGATTGACTCTCGAAATCATGGTTAAAGTTTTTTTATGTGAAAAATAGGGCAGACTAGCAAGGCGAGCCACCTGATGGTCAGTGATCATTACGAGCCATAAACACCCGCAACACTTAGAGGAATTGCAGGTCCGAGGCCGGGCAGTCCCGGGCTTTGAGAAAAGAGTAGGCAATTTAGTCGTAGTCGTAGGTAGTCGTATCGTCGAAAACTGATTACACTTAGATAGCTTCCGTACTCGGGCCACAGAATTGCTTTTTCAATCAATAAAATAAAATATTTACGATTCAGGAGTCTAAGTTGGTTAGTACATTATGTAATAGAAACATTCATCTTGTGGCGTCGTATATTGCACAGAATCCTAAATTGATGTGTTTGGTAAGAGCACTTGGCAAGTTATTTTAAATTGATACCATTTTCTAGGACTGTACGTTTGTAACATTCACGCATATAAAATTAATTGTTTCAATTATGTCTCGGCTATCGCAGTTTTAAGTTGATCGTGATTTTTTCACCTAATTAATAAATACTAATATATCAAAAGAGAATAATTTAAATACATACGTACTTCGTCGTCGTTTGGTAGTGTATAACCACGCATCTTTTCGAGTTTTCTTCTCAAATTATTTAGCTTGTCCTGGTAAAATTTTCTTCTTATTGATCCTAAAAACGCATCAGCATCGCGAATGGCGAAGTCTCGTATCATCTCCCGATTATTTGCGCCTGAAGGTTTGTTACTTGCTTGCCTTTTATAAAATTCATCTATTTTATCATCTAAACTAATTTTATCATCCCTATAGAAACTATCGTAAATATCGCCTTTTCCAGTGCTACCTGCAAAAGTGCTTGTGAATTTTGTTCTGTCTTGGCGCATATCATCTTGTTTTTTTTTTATAAGACTCGTTGACTGTCCCTCTGTTGTTGATGTGTCAGGGTCAAAAGTCTGATCATCTCCTTTGCTATTGCTATCAGTCGCAATTTCTATAAATTTTGATGTGTCATCTCCATTTACATTTAACAGACTAGGTAAATGAAGATCAGTTACTGTTGTTGGTGAGTCACCGTCGTAACCCGTCTGATCATCCACGTTTCCATAGCTATCAGGAGAATTTTCTGCGAATTTTACTCGGTCCGTACGCATTTCATCTAGATTTTTATTTAAGAGACTGCTTAATTGAACATCAGTGGTTGGCATATCAATGTCTGCCTTATTATTTAATATTTTAATTAAACCATTAACTACATCACTTTGTTCAGGTGTCATTAAGCGTTTGGATTTATTAATAACACTGTCGTAAATTCTTCGCATTTTCTTGTCAACAATCTCTTTGACGTGTTCATTCAGTTCAATGTATTTCACTTCCTGTTCTAGTTTGTCTAGTAAGTTGAATAGATTGTTACTTTCTATTTTAGTATTGTTTTCAGGCTCTCTTATGGTACGACGGTCTGGTTTTTTAATTATCATCGTTTCTGGGGTAGTAGTTTGCTTAAAAACCACATTCTGTTCAGATTTTGCTTTCCTGTTTTGACTTAAGTAGTTAATCACAGGTAGTGATTTTCTGCTACGCTTTTTACTGACATACTCAGTAACCAATTCAGTCATTTTTGAAAAGTCTTTTCTTGGTCGAACTTGATGAAATTCATTATGACTACCTTCGGGGATTCTAATATTTGGAGGTGGTTTTGTACGGAAGGTCCGCAGGAGATCTGTGCTCGAATGTTGAATTGGCAGCGCAAACTTGTTTACCCTGGAAAATATACTACTTTTCCTTAGGTGAGGTTTCTGAAATAAAAATATCATTTATACCCTACAAAACAAATACTGTGTAAGCACCATAAAAACAAAACAAAGAACACACACACAGGTTACCACAGATACAGGCTATTTACAACATCGGTGACAAACATCGTGCGTTTTAAGTACTTATTACTTGCACACGTGTGTGAAAAATAGGAATAAAAATGAAGGGAATAACAAGGGAATCTAATGGCTGTGTTCATAAACTGATCTAAGCTAAGATACCCTCTTGAGACACGTAACAAATGACAGTTTTCTAAGACGTGACGTGTTTTGCGACTGATATCTTTCCCAAAATCAGTTTAATAATTCGGCCCTAAGCAGCGGCGGCGGTACAGACCTCACGAAGCACAAAAGTGATTCATGTTCAAACGTGGTCGAAACAGAGAATGCTTCTTCAAAATAATTACCGTAAAACGGGTTGAGAAGTGAGAAGGGACACAACTTAAAATGAAGCATATGTTACTAATAATAAGAACGAAATTATATCCAATAGACGTGACGTTATTGTCCATTTAATACCCTGTCTTATTTGTAACAAGTTATGGCTTATTTTAGATTGTGTCCCTACTCACCCCGTTGCAATGAAATAGGTCCTTAAACGACCCTTACTTTGTAATTATCGTCCTCTTGATCTGTTATCTCTTATGCTTGTCTAACCGAAGACTAAGAAGAAATTATGGACCAAATCAGGGAGAAGGTGCATGTCATCTTGAATAAAGAGGTCAAGGATCTGGCAGAAGAGAGAAGATTGGAAATAACTCTACGTACAAGAGCAAAGCTCTTAAATTAAGAGAGATATTGCACTGTATTTCTCACAAACAACAAAAAGTCCAGAGAACTATCATTTTAGCACGTTATTATTAACTTACTTTCTAGTCTGTCAGTATATTTATCTTGTTTGCTTGTTAGTCTGTTCAGTGCAAAATGAAATCATTTTAAACTCTCCAATGTCATTTTGTGGCAATGTAATTAAAGAGTGTAGTTATCAGTTTTTGGCTTTAAATTGTTGTGAACTAAAATCGTCTAACCTGAAAACCTAGACCTATTAGACCCCAAGCCGTTATTATTAGGAACAGGCGTCTATTCATGACAAAAGAGCTCAAGTGACCTTAGTGTAGGTTAGAAGCTTCACACAAAATATTGAATTGCAATATTTTTCATTGTTAATAAGTACTACTTATATTTACTTTTTTATACGTTATTATGAAGAGCGGTACAACGTACCGGAGATCTGCTACGGCGATATATTTGTTTCGGTACTTCATTAAGTTTTATATCTACAAACTCGGGTGTGATGTCATGTTCGATGAATTTTCTAAAACAAATTTAATGTTTACTTAATAGATGTAGCAAGTATAACCAGTAATTGACTAACCCAAAATTCGAATTTCATAACATTTAGTCACATATCAATTCTCATCAATTTTGAAGATGAAACGGCGCCAGAAACTCTAGCAGAAGACCATTTTTTAATTCATTATATTAGTATAAGTTCTATGATTGAAAAAAAAATCTTCTGTCGTTAATTACATTATGAGGTAATACTTAGGTTTCTAACTTTCATCATTAAAATAACTAAATTTCGGTTCATTAAAACTACGAGTAAGTAAAAACGAGTATCCCCTTCTTTCACTGACACTATTTTCATAGAAATTAATTTCTTAGACATTGTTTCGCAAAATACCTACTAGCAATCCGTTTCTACTTTAAGTAACGAACAACCGTGATTTTGCTATAACATAAACGTGGCAACCCTTAAAGTTTCGCCAACTGAAGTACACTTACATGCGGTGCGCAACGTTTTATACCTAAACAGTGAAGTAAAACAGGCCTGCAAAAATAGCTGGTTGGTTAGTGATCAATAAACTTGTAAGTCCTTGAAATAGCTATTCCCTCGGGAACTGTTCTATATTCCGGGACAAAATTACCCTATAGGCTATAAAATACCCCATATAAAATTTTTGATCGACTGTTTACGAAAATTCTCAAAATATTCATTTTGTATGCCTAATATCTTACTAATATTATAAATGTGAAAGTTTGGATCTTTGTTACTCAATGGCTACACGGATTTGGATGAAATTTAGCACAAAGATAGATTATAGTCTGAAATAGCACATTGGCTACCTTTTATCGTGAAAATTTGAGATTTCCGCGCCAAAGTTAACTTGTAATATTTGTAAGGAAAGAGTAAACTGCACCCTTAAAATTATTTTCTTACCTTAATTGTTTATTTAAAATTCTCTCCTTCAACGATGACAGTTTTGCCTAAAATGAATGAAATACAGCTATTAAATTTCAAGTATCAGACCGCCGCCGTTCGGTAGTTAAATAAGTGTATCATAGTACCTACTTATTAAAAAAAGAAGAGTGCCAAATGTAGTGTCAGTTGCGAGTGCTAGTTTGACAGCCAAGTACTATTAAGACTCTGCGTTTACTGTACATTACTACCAGTTGTTTATTAGTTAAGACTACGCCGAGCGTACGCCGGATGTACAGTGGCGCCCTCATTACTTTTATTGTGTTTTCTAATTAACTAAAGAATTTCCTTGGAACCAAACAAAATGTGTTTGTAGTGCAAGTATAAACACAACTTATAGGGTATATCATATAGTTTAATAACAATTCACCTTCGAGTTATTAACTTAACGAAAAAAAGTGGCCACCTTTTCCCGATAAGCTGACTACTCAAAGGGTAGGTAATTGTTATTAAAGATTGTTACGTATCCCATAAATTGTGTTTATACTTGCGCTACAAACACATTTTGTTTGGTTCCAAGGAAATTCTTTAGTTAATTAGAAAACCCAATAATAGTAATGAGGGCGCCACTGGACGCTCGGCGTTTGCTCGGCGCAGTCTTAATCGCAATCCACATATGCCAAATGTAGTATCAAGTGTAAAAGCTAGCGTAAAACAGCCTATTACTATTAAGACACTGTTATTATTGTACCGTACTACCAGTTCTTTAATAGGTTTCCGCTTTCCAAAATGTGCCAAATGTAGTGTCAGTTGCGAATGGAACTGACGCTTGTGTTAAGCAGTTTAATACTACTAAGACTCTGTTATTATCGTGTAGTCGAAGTCAAAAAATATGTTTACACTTAAGTATCTTGTCTATTTAACGTCATGTTTAAACTTTCATTTGAAATTGTCACAATGACTAAAGTGACAAGGTACTAAAGTGTAAACATATTTATGACTTCAACTGTACTGTACTACCAGTTTTTTAATAGTTGTATGAATTTCAAAATATGCCAAATGTAGTGTCAGTTGCAAGTGCCACCGTGAAAGCTAGCGTAAAACAGCCTAGTACTATTAACCTATTAAGACACTGTTATTATTGTACCGTACTACCAGTTCTTTAATAGGTATCCGCTTTCCAAAGTGTTCCAAATGTAGTGTCAGTTGCGAGTGCCACTCTGATAACTAGCGTTAGGTGGTCTAGTACTATCAAGACTCTGGTATTATGGTACAGTACTAACAGTTTTTCAATAGCTGTCCGAAATCCCAATGTGCCAAATATAGTGTCGTGTTGTGAGTGCAAGTGTGACCGCGTTAGACAGCCAAGTACTATTAAATACTTTGGTTTTACTGTACAGTTCATACCATTTTCTTAATAGTTCTCCGCAATCCACATGTGCCAAATATACCATCTAATGCGAACGCAAGCGTGATACTTGCAACAATAGCCAACCAAAAGTTATTGAGAAGCTGGAGGCACTGTACCCACTGGACACGGCGCCAGACATAGCCAGTATAGTGATTAGCAATGAACGGAATAGGTAGAGCTAATTTGCCTAAACTTAATGCACCTTCATTCAATAATGTATTCCCATTTCGCTCACGCATGAATGAATATGCGTCAAGTTTAGGCAAATTAGCTCACCTATTTCCGATCACTGGTGATTAGTGACACCAAAAAGTTCAGCAAGTTCCTAAGCAATACACCATACATATTTTCACGATGACGTTACGTTAATATTAAATAATCAAGAAAAAAATCGTGCTTAAGCTACAGCCCTACAGGCATGGACAGATGAATACTACACTTTTGGGAAAGGGTGTTAAAAATAGTAATAAGAATATTATTAGTACTACTCGTACTTAACAAACAATTACATTTCTACTCACCTCAAGATGTGTATCGTGAGGAGCTTCAAGTAAAATTATAGCATCGTTTTGGTTTGGTTGTGGTGTTGGATTAAATCTGCGAGCATTCCCTGGTGTTACTGGTCTGAAAAAATAAAAAACAATTTTAATGGAGTTGTCATGTTAGGTTTGAGTTTTGGAGAAGAATGAAAGGAAGTGCATGTGTTGGAGATGCGTATGGTTGTATAGCGTCACGAGAATGAATAAGATGAGAATAAAAACATTAGAGTTAGCTTGAAAGTAGCGCCAATGGTAGAAAAGTTGAAAAGTAATAGATTTGCTTGATATGGACAAGTAATGAGAAACTAGGGAAACACAAATAGAAGAGTGATAAGTATGGGCGTTAATTGATCTTAGGGTAGAGGAAGATCGAAAAAGTTGCATGAATTGTTTGAAGCCTGACCATGTGTGTGAAAGATGAGTACGGAGTTAGAGCGGATAGACGAGAGAGAAAGAAGAAAACATATTGTGCCAACCCCACCTAGTGTGAGACAAGGTCAGGAGGATCATGATGACAATGTTGTACTATTATGGAGATTCAGGTATCCGTTGGGTCCGATCGCCTACAAAGCTAACCCTTGATCAAATAGTTAGCTGGTAGTTTTCTCGCTTAACATATTACGAGGCCACATAACATTATAATACCGCGACTATCAAAAACGTTGGCTTCATGTGTTTTTGTGCAAAGAAAGTGACTTAAAGGTTTACCAGAATTAACAAATGTTAATGGTTAAACATTAAATTCAAAATAGTCGTTAACAATCGTAAGGTTTCGAAGATTTAGCCAAAACCAGCGGAAAAGGAGTCATGCTTTAAAAATAACAAATAATATACGGTATATGGTGGTGTGTGGTGCTTTTTGTATGTGTGGCCATTTTACGTTTAAATAATTTCAAGGTAACTAAGTACTACGTGTACTAAGTTTACTTTATTACTTGTTTGAATATACAAAGAACAGACACGTAGGAGTTACAGGTATTGAGGACATCTAGATCACCGAACACCACTGGCTTGAGCATAATGTGGAATGTGAATACTCTTCAGGGAGAAAATTCAGCCAGGCAGATCAATTCAGATCTTTGGCACGACGTGACGAATATCCAATTTTAATTTAATTTTAAAGCTAGAAAACGATTGACAACGAAACCCCCTGTGCAGGACGTGTTGGACGGCAGAGGAGACATCTGCCCATGTCATATCCTGAGGTAGCAACACACCGGGCGCAACACCTCAGAGTAGAGCCGAGATCGCTACCAGAAGTCGTCAGCAACATCAAGGGTCTGCTAGGCCTCTTGATGCGATTGGGTTGGCAAGAGTAATGCCATCAACCCCATGGGCAAAATAGACATACATTTAAGTCGTCAAGTTGTGGAAAAGAGTCACTATAACCTATAAGCTATAGAGTAAACGATTTTAGGAAAACAACGTTTAAATGTATGACATCGAAGTAAGCGGTCGACGCGACAGTCCGATAAAGGGCCCAGACAAAATACATTGCGCTAACTATAGTTTCTATTCGTTTTGTTTTTAAACCAATCGCGTCACTAGCACATCACGTGATTTTTCGTATCAAGTCATCTAAAAGTGACGCGATTGGTTTAACAACTAAGCGAAGAGAAACGCTAGCTAGCGTAGTGCATTTTGTCTGGGCTCTCAGGTCAAGTCAATCCTAAAATATTTTCGATATCGATAATTCTCATAATGCATCTTTACTAAGGCCTCTGGACTACTTAGGTTTGAATGAAATTGATAAACTAATGAAAGCGACAAGGTATGAAAGTATGTATGTATGTATGTATGTAAACTCTTTATTGCACAATAAAAAAAAAACAATTATTAGTAAATTCGTACATAAACTTAAGATTAACATGTACAAAGGCGAACTTATCCCTTTAAGGGATCTCTTCCAGTTAACCTGACCATTATTGAGAAAACTGTACGAGGATAGGCAAGATTACAAGGATGTGCACAAAAATAAAGAAACTCCACAGCTAAATATCCATAAATTATACATGTAAATACACATCACATACACAAATATAAATATACATGCATACACATAAAGGGTGGTCCAGATATAGAGGCCGCCTGTGAAAATGTCGATTGCGTTTAAACAAAAAGAATGAGACAAAATATGAATACCGGGTATTTTTCTAGTTTTATTTTCAGGAAATACGTAAATAATATTATAGCCCAACGGTTCCTGGTTTGGCACATTTCAGCAATTTGGAGCAAAAGCGTTTAAACAGTGATTTTCCAGATTTTTCCGCGATTTGCTTAGAAATCCGTTTCCAGATACTCTTCATTGCTGGTATGGTGGTAGCTGGTTTACTTAAGTCACAATATCTCTGCTTACAAAGAGCCCAAAACTTATCGATCGGTCGAAGCTGTGGCACATTTTTCAAGTTGTCTCGTTTTGGCACAATAGGATTCTTGCCTTTTTGAGTTCCTTAAGAACAGGTTTAACATAATGTGACGTAGCGAGATCTGGCCAAAACAAAACAGGCCTTGGGACATTTAGCTTTCGAATTAAAGGCAATAATCGCTTCTTGAGACACACTTCTAAGTATATTTCGCCGTTTACAGTTCGGTTAGTCATAAAGGGCCAGAAATGTGCCCTTCTTCCGAGATGGCCTGCCAAATCATGAAACGGCTTTCAAATTTCCCAGTTGGGAGTAATGTCTCTTCGATAGGAGTCTCCTGTTCATCATCCGACATGTAACATTTATCTCCTGATACTTGCGACGGATCTAAAGGCACGTAGGTTTCGTCATCTAAAACGAAGAAGTAATTTCGTCCGCTCGGAATACTGTCCTTGTAAAGCTTAGCTGCACCTTTAATACACCGATCAATTTGATTTTGACTGTATCTCGGGCTGCGTCTCTTCTTCCTGCTCCGAATTCCAGCAGCTTTCTTCGCTCGCCGGTACGTAGATAGACTCAGTCCCAGCTCTCGTGACGCGACGCGGTCAGTTTTGCTACGATTCTGTCTCGCTTTCCTCAATCTTTTTTTTTCAATCTAGGAGTATTTACAGTCGGTTTTTGACCCGAAAACCGCTTGAATCCCACTTGTTGACCGTCTACGTACCGATTGATCATATTTCGGATAGTCTGGTCAGGTATATTTTGCTTACGAAAGTGACGCAAAGTTGGTAAACGATTTTCAGAGTGATGTTTGTAAAACTCTACTTTCAACTTAGTTCGGTATTCGGGCTCAGCACGTTTCATTATTATATAATTTGTCGAATAATGCTACTGAATTGCAAACTAGGATAAATGGTTATTAAAATGCATTTGACAGTTATTTCAATTGTTTATTCACGTAGTCATAGTAACTGCGAGAAAAAGCGGCCTCTATATCTGGACCACCCTTTACATTAAATCACGCCTGTTTCCCACCACACCACCGCCTGTTCACCACTTCTTTCCACTTGCTACGATCTTGACAAATTTCTTTCGCTTCTTCCACATTCATACATCGAGTCATGCACGCACGTCGGTTTCGGGTACTTAAGATTCGGCCCTTTTCCAGTATTTCACCGATTTGACTCGAAAAAGTACGCCTAGGGCGGCCCCTTCCGACCCGTCCACTCACTATCGATGTGTAGTCAATACATCTTCTTTTATTCCACATTTCTCAATATAAATATAATGATAATATATACACATACTTACATAAATAAATAGTTATATACACATGTACATACATAATACTTACATATAAATAAATACATGATATCGAAATGGAACATTACTGACTATTTTGCCTAAAAGAATGAAACCTGTAAACACTACTCATCCAACCACAACTTTTTTAAATTCCCTTTAAGCGACATCGCTGACTGAGACTGCCTTAAGTCCAGCGGTAGCCCATTCCATAGTTTGACAGAGTGCACCATGAAAGATTTAGCATAACTGTGTGTCTTGTTAGGAGGGATAGCAAGAGTTAGATTGTGGCTTGACCGCAAGCGGTGTCCACTACCAGCTGAAGCCAAATAACTAAACCTTTTAGAAAGATAAGAAGGAGAAGTAGGAAGGAAAAGGAAAGTGATCATCTACTTAAGACAATGACTATACCAACTCACAGGTTGCTATATAGTTTCTCTTCTCTTGTAGCAAAGGATTCTAGCAGTGAGATCACGCGAGCAGCCCGTCCACTATCGGCTACATCTTTATTTCCGGCTCCATCTGAAAATATAAAACCTTTGTGTCACCTTTTTAGGGTTCCGTACCACTTTTACATGTCATAAAAATGTTCCAGCGCTTCCGAAGAGGAGACTTCTGAAACTCAACAGTCAGTATTTTTAAACATCACTGATAAACCAAAGAAAATAAAATGTATCTATTAGATAGGTATAAACCCCCCATAAAACGGTGACTACTGTTTTCAGAGCTCAAACTTAAATGGTTTAACAGATTTTCAAGAAACGTAACTGAGAACTACCGCTTAAAAAAACAGCCTTAAATTAAAAAAAATCATATTCAAAATCGGTTCTCCCCTTTAAGAGCTATGGTGCCACATACAAACACACTGCCACACACTTTTTGTGTCGGGGGTTAAAAAATATATACCAAGTCTCATTGAGCAGAAACTGAACAGAATTATTACATGAACAAGACGTTACTTTATAAACCCCTTTTTGTCACACTAAGGCCCGTATTAATAAATTAATCTCACCTCCAATGCTCGTCTCGAGATGTGTCAAAAATGACAGTGTTCTATGGTTTGACGTTTACTTTGACGTTTCTTGTGACGCGCATCTCAGCCAAGATGAGTTTATTAATACGGGCCTAAGTTTTTGGGCATCCTCAACCTCATGCACTACCTACCCATAAAAAGAAAACGACGCATGTTGTGACATATCACGGCTATGGACGTAATGGCCGTGGATGAGCTGCCACACGGGGATGATTTTTACTGTGGGAAAACATGCATATTTTTCCGTTACAATGTTTAACGAAACGTTAAGTGTGACAGTTCGTCCATGACCGTCGCAAATGTTGCCGTATCTTGAAATTTTGAGAATTTTGCTGTGACCGTTTATAAATGTGTTAAGGTTCTTTACTTACACTCCACGCAAAGACAGTCCTTGTCTTCATTAAAACCAGGAGGACATCCACACGTGGTGGTCCAGCCTAATCGCATGGGCCGTATGGTCTCATACACTGGCAATTCTGGGGTAGGCTCCCCAGAAAAGTTGCAGGTAAGTTCCAAAATCTAGAAAAATACAGTGACAGCTAAGCATTTTTGATTTATTTTCTTACCTGGCCTATTTTAGGCTAAATCTCGAGAAATGAAAGGCAAAATTATGTTATCAACTTCTGTTGCAAATGATTTATACAAAATATTTGTGACAATTTCAGTGACTAGATTTTGCTCTCGACTCCATCTAATAAATATTTATTCTTCTTCCCTCAAGAACTGTCAAATTTTCTGATAAAATAAGTAGGATGTCCATCTCCAGGTTTTAAACTTAACTACCTTTGCACAAACGTAGATCAGTTACGCGTTATACCGTGAAAAAGAAACAAACAAAACACACATTTACATTCATAACATTCATAGAAATAAGAATAAGGAGAACTTAAATTGAATATTTAAATTTAGAAATTACTTACAAGTGGAAACAAAACATAAGAACGAACTAACGAACTTACAAACCTACTTTAAACTACACTAATCTAACAAACCGCTACCAGTGGGCATTGTTCCCAAAATACTGGCAGCATTGCCACGTTGAATAGCAATGCTTAATCTTTGTCCCAAGTAAGGCTGTGTTTTCACCAGAGATGTGCGAGGATGCGCTGCGAGGGATGTGTTTGTCATGAACATAGCCTCGCTCTGTTCGAAACAGCTCAGCGAAGCGAGGTTTTTGTACATACAAAGTATACAAACGTACCGTACAAAAGAAGGGAATGATGTGTGCGAGGAATGTGTTGCGAGGGATGTGCTGCAAGGCGGCGTCTGGCTGACGGACGCGAGCGCAGTCACTGGACAGAATCAGAGGTAGTTAGATGTGTAGCAAGGATCAGCGGGAAAAAATACTTTTATATTTATCAATTTGCGATGAAGAAATAGAGACAGAGAATACAGAATTTAATTCTGCTCTTTTTAAAAGAGCTACACATCCTCGCTACGCATCCTCGCACCGCTCAGCTACCTCGCACATCTTTAGCGGAAACATTCACACCGTTACACCTCCTCGTTACACAGCCTCGCACCGCTTAGCTACCTCGCATATCTCTGGTGGAAACGCAGCCTAAAGGCCTGAGTCGCCCAGTTGATTTGAAAGATCTTTAAAAATACGGTGTGTTATCTGGACTTACATTGTAAAAACCATCATAAGCTTGATCCTTAATATTGCCACGATTGATGTAAGCGGATATACCGCAACCAACGTGTGACGTGCCTCCGTGGATGATATTCAAGTATGGTCTGATTTTATAAAGCTGTTTCAAAACAGTCGCCCTATCAAACAGATCCGTGTGTCTAGTGCTAAAAAAAAATAAGTTGCTGACAAGAAAAACATTTTCGAGAAGAGATTTTGTAGCTGTTCATCATCATCGTCTTTTAAGAAATCGAGAACTAGAATAAGAATAATCTTTATTGCCACAACCTCAAATGTAACTTACATACATACACATATACACGCCTTTATTCCCAAAGTGGGGTAGGCGGAGATACAGAATTACCAACAACTCTAACTTGTAGCTAATTCTGTAACAACATTTTGCACAAACAGGCTAAGATGTTTACCAGTGTATATTTATAGTGACAGGTTGCAAGCCCATCGCCTAACAATACTACAACCCCATATTCCTTTATAACCGGTTTCTATATTCAAACCACGGACAGATAGGCTTACTTCGGATTAAATTTTGACACAATTTTTACCCGAAGTAACCCTTATCTATACGCGGTTTGAATATAGGAACCCGACATTAGTCGCCTCATACGACTTCCACGGGAAGACAAATCGCATCTTTAGAATTATAGTGACCTAATTAGCAAATTTTGGATTTTGAGTTAGGTCTCTACAGTAATAAATTTATGACTCGAAGTCGAACGCTGAAAATTTTGAATTAGGTCTCTATAATTCTAAAGGAGCGAAATGTAACCTAAAGAATAACTTAAGCGAACTATACGTATGTAAGCAACCAAAACACTTGTAATAGCTAGAAAACTAGGTAAGGCAATGGTCCCGATTCGCAGCATGTGCTGGGCGCTTATTTTCACACTTGTCCCTAGAGACGGGACGGTTAAAAACTGAAAAAAAAAAAGTGTTTTTCTATGCTCAGTGGAAACTGATGAAATATCACACTTCTTCCACTACAGAATCTTCCCGATCTCGATTCCATCATCAGAACAGCTTCTGGATAGCATAGTATTCCGTTGCCCTCGAGTTTACTTATAAATACATTCCAAATTTCAACCCATTTCGAAAACGGAATGTTATTCGAAATTGACATGCAAGATCTGGGGGGTTATTGCTTAACGCGCTCGCAATCGCAATTGACAACATTTCATTTTGGTGACACCTGCAAATTACTATACGAATCGAAAGGGTACCTCCTGAACACGGCAAAATATTTATTTAGATTTATTTTTCTTTATTTTCAAAATTACAAGTAAGTTAATAAAAATATCGAGTTTTACCAATACTATGCCTGAATAGATTATAATACCATTGCCTTTTTCACGAGAAAAAAGCTGTCATACTTCAACTTAGACATTGACACTATTGACAGATGGATAGAGACTTAGGGCCATTTGCACGCAGAATTTAACCCTGGGTTAAGGCACTAACTCGAGTTAGTAGACGTCAGATTCATACGATAACTGTCATTTTTAACTCGAGTTAGTGTCTTAACCCAGGGTTAAACTTTTCGTGCAAGTGGCCCTTTATCGGTTGACATGATACTTTTTATACAGATTGGACTAACGTAATAACATTGTGTCGTAGAAATGAAGTTACGCCCTTTTAGAATAAGTACATCTTAATAAATTAATAATAAAATAATTAAAGTCTTGAAAATATGAAATCTTGTCAATTGTTTTCATTTTGAAAATCGAAGGTTTGTCTGCATACAAAATGACAACAATTGTTCCGCTTTGAAGCCAAATGAGATTGCGAGTGCGTTAGGCAATAGAGACGCTGAACTGGAATTACGTGTGTTATTCCAAATATGAACGAAGCAAATTTAATAAAATGCTTAAAACTATTAAACACTATAATTAACTTAGTTAAGTACATACGTTAGAACATTTGGGTAATTATGAATCAACTGTTTCGTCACCAATTTCTTGAGAAAATAAGCTCTCTTCAGTATATTTTTTAAGGCAGCAATCACCTTGTCTTCATGCAAACCTATGGTGAAACAAAAGAAAACTTAAAAAGTTCCAGTACCTATTTATCCTTTTACTTCCTTCCAGTGGCGGATCATCCGGTGACTTAGGTCACCAAAATGGTATTTTTTTATTGATTTTAAAATTCGTAATTTTGAATCTGACCGGGGACTGATATTCGCCTGATACGAAATATATTTTATTATTAATCACAATCATCATCGAGAGTCAAAATTGACTCTCTGTGCTTGTCTTATTCTCAGTAAAACTAGGAGCCATCCACAAGACAGACGTAAATCTATCAGGGCCCCATCATTATGTACATACAACAGTGTGCTTGTCAGCTGTTTTTGATACTTACGTCCTTTACTTCCTCTACGACGCGCGCGTAAAGTACCTACATAATTATTTGTTTCTCTGTCCCATCAACTCATCAACTTTTCAACATCAACAATCAAGGGTTGGCAATTAAATAAAATATCTATTAATTAGGCAATTTTACATTACAGATATTAAGACTTACGTACGCTACGTGCAAATCTTGACTCCACTGATGGCTAAAAATGACAATTGGCGTAAAGGACAACTAAAATTTACTCTAAATTTGACCTAATAAATATTAGCGTAAACAACAGCTAAATTGTAATATAAAATTGTCCTATACGCCAATAGGCTAAGTAAAGTTTTTGGAAGATATGTATATTATATTTTTTTTCGATAGTCGTCATCCTGAAGATCATGGAACTGCGGCTCTTTTATTTTTATTTCCTCTAATATTTTAGAAATGTTTTTTTTAGTTATGAAGTTGACATTTGTACACTTTAATGACCGACTAGGTTGTTGCCTTCGTACTTAATGAAAAAGAAAAAAAAACACTTCTATATCTGTCATTGTCAAATCAAATCAAAGTAAACAAACGATTCAATACAACGGCTCTTTTCTGTTTGCTTGTGTTTCATGTGATCAGTGTTTTTAGAAATATTTTTAACGATCTCAGAACGAACTCCGGACTTTCGTTTTGCCGCTTTGCTCTAAGACCTTTGCACGATATTTGGTCTACGATTTATTTTCGAACCCTTTGGCACTTCTTCTTGGACACCGATTTCTTCCTTTCTCGACGACTCTTGCCCTGCTTTTTGATAGCCACGAGAGCACTTTTGAATTGTACAATCCACGCAATGAATTCAGGCAATCCCACACGGACTGTGGAAATGGAGTATTACAAAGATTTACTTGAATTTACTTATTTGAACTGAACTGTTTGTTTACTTTGATTTGATTTGACGTTGACAGATATAGAAGTGACAGTTTTTTTTTCTATTTCATTAAATATGAAGGCAACAAGCTTGTCGGTCATTTAAGTTTACAAATGTCAACTTCATAACTAAAAAAAAGATTTCTAAAATATTAGAGGAAATAAAAGTAAAAGAGCCGCAGTTCCATGATCTTCAGGATGACGACTATCGAAAAAAAATATAATTTACATCTCTTCCAAAAACTTTACTTACCCAATTGTCATTTTAACCATCGAATATTTTGTATCCTCATATACCAGCCGGTAAGTAACTATAGCGACGGCGAGTGACATATGTTACGAAGTAACTAGTACACAGCCTGTGCCATTGCTTTTGGCATGGTTATTGTGTTGTCAACGTTACGATAGCTCTTATTAACTCAATGGCGGCCGAGTGAAAAACCCATACCATTACACGCCAAAAGCAATATTGCAGCGCAACGTTGACAATACGATAACATGCCAAAAGGAATATGGTTTTATATGTCTAGGGCCTAATATGGCTGCGTTGATCGCGTGAAATAATGTGGATAAAACCCCCGTCACTTTTTAACACGTATATGACGGATGCGGGCACGAGAGTGACGCATGCTTTATCCACATTTTGTCACGCAATAAACGCAACCATGCTAGGCCCGCATATCAATTTATACCGACGATGTCGCGGCCGGGGTAGAGTGTATCATGCCAATATTAATTTATTTATTTATCAAGGGAAACAAACAGCACGATATGTTATGACAAGTGAATGAACAAAAGTGATATGATCTAAAAAAATATTTCTCACCTTCTTGATTAAGTTCAGAAATATCCCAATCCGGGAATTTAAACACGTTTACGCCTGTGAATTGACCCGGAGAGGGGAATTTTGCTGTAATAAAAAAAAAAATCAATTGTGAATAGGTAAGAGTAAAAATAACACACACACACACAGACATAGATTGGTAGGATTTGAACCAGATAACTCGTCAGTTTTCTTAAATATGAAATTATATTGTAACAAAATGTACGTATAGAGAAATTGTCGTGCGTTACAAATGTCACAATAAACCACGTGGTTAACTGCCATCTCATACATTTTGAGCGGTGTTTGCATCCGGACTAAGACCCCAATAGGCCAAGCCGAGATGCCAATTCCGTTAACGTTTCTGTGAGGCTAGAAAAGATGCATAACGCTAGTTCCTCGGAGCGGCGAGCCTAAGTATTGGCTTTTATCACGTGTCAAAACTCTCGTACTTATCAGAACTGTCAAAAAGTGACGGGTGTTTTACCTACATTTTATCACACGATAAAGGAAGCCATATTAGGTCTCCTGGCGTGCGGACTAATATATATCACTACTTTTGGTTTAACATGAGATGTTAACGTTTTACATTTACGTCTATGGTGGAATATAGACTTACATGTTGCTCTGCAGAAGTCTCGCGTCAACGAACATTGGTTGGCAAAGACTTGCGCAAACATCGCAAGATCGTCGTCCCATTTCTGGAAGAAGTTGAATTATATAGCTTTATTTTAAAATATGGGATATGTTCTCACTTATATCCAAACACCGGATTGACGGGGGCAAAAATGTACCAGAGTGCTAGTGATTCATCAAATGTCGACTAAGTTTATCGACATCGATTAAAAGCAATTTTTAATCATCATTATCATAAGTAATGGCCAAGTTTGAACACCTTGTAATTATGTGCATACGTCTTTTATTTATACTTTTCGCAACTATAAAAAACCGGTATCTGACATTGATCCTGGACTCGAGTCACTTTTGACAACCATTGAAATTACAATGAATAACAAATTCATTCTGTACAACATATGTTCATTGTGTTCTGTGTGTATGTTTCTTCTTTTCGGCGTCAGCTTAACTGGCTTCCCATACGTCACCGCAGATCTCTTAGAATATTGTGTAAGTACTCTTTTTTCTATCCTGTTCGAGCCTTCTACTCCTGGTTATCTTAAATGTAAATTCAATTTCAATACCCCCCGTCCAGGCTGTGAATTGCGTTCCTCTCGTTCTCTTAAACTTTCTATTCCTCCCCACCATACTGGTTTTATGTCTAATTCGTTTGCCCTTAAGGCCATCCGTCTCTGGAACGAGCTCCCACTGAGCATCAGACAAGCCCCAAGCAAGTTAGCTTTCAAGCGGATGCTTCATAAGCATCTGCTGGAACAAGCGCAGTCGTAAATCGATTTAACACACATCGCCTTATCTGTTTATATATTATATATATTATTATATTTATTTAAGTGTGAATATATGCTTATTAGTCATCTGTATTTACGTATATTTATATTTAATACACCCGTATCTTGTATATATTTTATTGAAACAGTTTTTTTTTTAACGCTTTTTTCTTCGCACCGACCTTAGTTTTTTTTCTGTTTTGCCTACTGGTTGACTGGTAGAGAATGCCATTGGGCATTAAGTCCGCCATTTGTACTTTATTGTATTTTGTGCAAAGAAGTTTAAATAAATAAATAAATAAATAAACAATATTCTTTAACTTTCCGACGAATTAAGAACCTTTTTGCTTTTTAAGTCGGTTAATAATGCGTCGAAAGAAAAAATATCGTTTATCTTCATAGAAAGCTGAAATGTGAGATCCATATGTCACGAAAAAACTTGTCGATAAACTTAGGCGATATTTAATGAATCACTAGTACTGGTACATTTTTGCCCCCGTCAATCCGGTGTATGGTTATTAACGTCGTGCTTGTCATGAGGGACTCATTATTTAGTCGGCATACAGATATAGAGTCAGGCTAACGCACTGAGGGTTCCGTACCGCGATACAGAACGTATTATTGAGTCAATTTGGAATCGAATCAGCGCAAGCGCTGCAATTGACAATTTTTTTAGTATGTTTTTTTTTCAGGGTTTTTATAATAATCATACCAAATTACACTATTACTAAAGATACAACTTTTTAAAGTTAGGACGGACGGACCGCGTAGGTATATTAAAAGGGTCCCGTGGGGCTTTCTTCGGATGCGAAAGTATACAAAACAAAAACGTGTACTTACTCCGATTAAGGGCTAAAATCAAAGAACTTTGAAACTCAGCCATACATTTACGCCCGCAATGTGAATCGCTACCATTGTCAGTTTACGTCAAATTAAACGTCAAACCATAGAACAATGTCATTTTTGACACATCTCGAGACGAGCATTAGAGTAGAGATTAGTTTATTAATACGGGCCTAAGTATACAGAAATGTCAATGACGTCACAAGGAAATGTCAAATTAATCCCTAGAAAACGCACCAACCGCTTCAATCCGTATGCCTTCGGTAATAGTTTATCATCTTTTCCGGTCTCCTCTCCGTTTGCCGCCAATTTTCGTATTCTGAAAGATGATTAGAAATCTGTCAGTATAAGTAGTTAAAAAACATGATTTTAATACTTTAATTTGCGGAAAAATACAGTACGTGTACGATTTAACATTTATTTATTTATTTAGGATTGTCAACAGTGTATACAATGCTTAGTGTTTAATAATACATGTAAGTACTAGGTTTAAAACTAAATGCTACATAGACTAATGAAATGAATCATTTAACCGTCGACTAAAGAACCTCTTATTGGAAAATGCATGTTATTCAGTTAAAGAATTGGTTGACATTAAACTATAGGTTCCCTAAATTGTTGTTGTATTTGTATCACTTGACTAAGTATAGTTTTCCTGTTCTCTGTTATTTGTCAAATTTCATTATTTATGTTATGACTTCTACATTTATTTTGTTTTAATTTTTGACGAAGATAGATCAATGCATGTAAATTTTAATGTAATTGTTTTATGCAATAAATAAACTAAACTAAACTAAACTAATTACAGACAACCACTACATGCAATAGGCCACTTTACAGCTGGCGTACGCTCGGCGCAGTCTTAATGTATCTACGGGTGTTACAGAAAACTCACATAAACTGAAGCGAAGCGACGGCGGGTCACTAACTGATTTTAAAACGTAGAGTTGCGTTACTTACTCATTAAAAATATTCAGAAGAAGGTTTTTGTATCGCTTTATGACTGCCACTTCTGTAGCATTTTCGGAACATGCTGGGCCCATGGGTTTGTACTAAAATGTAAACATGAACACTTATACAACACTTGTAATACTTTGTAGCGATGTTAAACTACACACATCAAAGATGTCCAGGGATAAAAATATAGGTACTTGTTTTTTCATACTTTTTGATTGCGATACATTTTAAAATACGAAAACAATGTAAGAATATTTTTTATCCCTGGTTTCAAATATTCTTCTATATTATAAAGTAAGAATTATTCAGCTACCATGCCACTTTTTAGGCACTTTGGCTAAAAGTTTTCTGGGGGTTATTATGACATAACTATGCAGTTCATTTTACGGTGAGTGTAAGGGACAGAGCTATGGCAGTTATATAGCTCTGTCCTTTTCTCTCAGCGTAAACAGAATTGCATAACTATGTCATAATAACCCCCCTGATCTACAAACTACCTTTTATTTAAAATGTAAAGACATAAAAAACATAAAAACCATTTCCAATAAAACAAACGATTTTGTTTTTTTCATGTAGTTACAGCAGTACATACACATGAATACATAACTTCACGCCTGTAATCCCAGAGTGGTGGAGGCAGAGTTACAGGTAGTAACCAAAGGTTTTTTTTTGCTACACCATAATTATTATTAGTTGCATGAAATCTTGTTTATAGATAGTTAATAGTACATTGTAGCCCAGGTACAGAAAGTAAGCAATAGATGGACGAGTTAGTTCGCGGGCCGAGCCGCAGGTGAGGACCGCGAAGATACGAGTCCATCTATTGCACTTTCTACCGAGGCAATACTATGTGCTTTTCACGCCTAATGTAAGGAAATAAAACAGGTTAGGACATAATACACAGTTTAATTAAAAGTAATATTGATATTAGCATTAGGACAGTTGCTGAATGACAAGGAAATGTTTTTTCCCGGAACATTTATATTAGTATTTTGTGTCATTTCGGCCGGTTGTACTTGTATCACTCATTTTTGTTGAATATCGTACAAATTTCCAATCAAAAGTTCAAAAGTTTAGCGTTTGTTTCCAATTAAAAGAACAGAAGTAATTTTCATTCCCGCCTTTTTAACTTTTTTAATTTTTACCTTATTTAAAGATGCAAAGGCGTTTTTCACGTACGCCTTAAAAACTTACATAAAAACACGTTTACAATCGCAAAAATACACTTTCACTGAGCGGATTTGACGTTTTAATTTTTTAATTAAACGTTCTAATGTCTTATTTGTCAAACATTTTTTTATTTATTTCCGAACGAGTTACTAATGTCATAAATAACCGACCAATAGCAGAGTAGAAAGTAAACTGGTCTAAAAACACTCCATTTTACTTTGCAACTCAACATTGTTGGACTGTTTTTGTGTTGTACTACTAAGAGCAACTTTCTATTCTGATTTCGATCCTTCTTTGGCCATATTTCCGAGCAGTGGCGTGAAAAGTATATTTAAAGTACTTGAAAATATCAAAAGTGAATTGATTTCTAATCGGAAAATACAATGTAGTGAAATCCCCAACAAAATCGCAAAGGAGGTCGGGCTAATTGGCCTAATGACCAATAAGGACAAGCGATATGTCCCCGAATGGGTAATTCTAAGTTGTAAAACTATTACTGTGGCAAGTCGTTCGAAATCTTTGTGTAAAAAAAGTTATCGCGATGCAAAGACAGCAGTTTTTCAAAGTAATTATTCTAACGTCGTCTATGTAGGCGTGTCCCGATGCTCCAGATTTTTAAATATTTCACACAGTTATTTGAGGTTTCCCGTTACACAAAATCGTTATAGAATTAAAAATGATATCCGATGATATAGTGCTTATTACTATTGGGTTTTAGGCCAGTGTTCATACGTTTCTGCTCATTCTCCTTTTAACTAGATATATAGATGTCATCTCACTAGTAACTGACGATCTTTGGGGAAAGCGTAGCATGTCTATTGGTGGACATTTATGACTCATTGATGATAATAAGGCAGACGTTAATAAACTAAATGTAGGTACTTACAGGGTCGTAATACATGCACATGACGTGGGTTCCTTCAGCGCAATCCCTTGTTCTGGAGCAGTAGTCTTGAAGGGACAAGGTGTTGGACACTACGGTGCACATTGTAGTGACCGCGACGTAAACCAGTCCAGTGAATTTCTAATTAATAAATAATAATAAATAAATATCAGGGGACAATACTATGTCACTCTAATTATCTACCCCCTTACTAACAAACGTTGAGTAAGGCTGCGGCTCCACTGAGGCGGAGATAAGCGGAGCTGTGCCAATATTAACCAATAGAATCTAAACTAACGTGCGCAAGGCGCGCTCGACGTGACCGCATGCGCCTTCTATTGGTTAATATTGGCACACCTCCGCTCCTCCTCATCTCCGCCTCAGTGGAGCCGCACCCTAACGGTGGTATAGCTATACAAAGTTTTGTCCTTATATCTGTCACTGTGACATTTGAATTTGACAGATAAGGACAAAACATTGTATAGCTATACCACCGCTACTCGACGTTTGTTAGTAAGGGGGTACGTCTGAAACTAAGCTCTAGGCTTGTACTATTGGTACTTGACATTTAAAAGGTAGAAAACATGACTCAGGAACAAATACTCACGCTCTTTACACACATATAGGCCTTTACCGCGACTCGAACCTCTAGTATGGCTGCGTCTATATCGCGCGTCAAATGTGGATGAAGCATCCGTCGCTCTCGTACTTATTTACGTGTCAGAAGGTGACGGATGCCTTATCCAAACTTTGTCACGCGATAAACGCAGCCATATTTAGGACCGCTAGCTTTGTAGGCAGGGTCACTACCAACTAGGCAGGTTATCGCGTCGTCAATTATGAAAGTAAAGACTTATCAAGTGAATAGTCGGCTATAAAATATGTATCCACTTTTGAATCTTATGACAATTCAATAAGGTAAAAAAATATACGTCTCTCTGTCGATGACTAAACTGAAGCTAAGTAAGGGCTAACGGCCTCACTAAAGAGTCCGATTTTTTATACACAAGTTTGAAAAAGGAACGAGATTTAATGGCTCTGATTATGGTGGTAAGAGTGAACAGGGGGGTTATAATGACATGGCTATGCAGTTCATTTTACGGTGAGCGTAAAGGACGGAGTTATAGCAGTTTTATAATGTCCTTTTCTCTCAGCATAAACAGAATTACACAGATACGTCATAATAACCCCAAAGAGATTATTGTTCTACGATAACTTGCGTATTGTTGGTACGATTTTCATGAAATTTCGTTAAGAAGGGTATTCGAATTTTCGATGTTCGAATATGAGCGGAATCAGGCAGGGGTTATAGATTTAGGGGAAAAAGCGAGGTCTCTGTTCGGGGTAATGTATGATGAAGTAAACAACACAAAAAGACAAATTGACCAGATAATGAGTGCTATTCTACAGAATGATTTGCAAACGCTGCAACCGTTTCTGTTTTCTATCGAGTTGAGATGTATGGATTTGATATAAACGGTCGACGCAATCTGTCATCATTACCCTAGTTACAATTACCTTACTCGCTAGCGAGTCGAATGCTCTGTCCCTTGCAGACCTGGCAGTATTCTTATAGAGTGAGAGGGAGGGATTGTAACTGATGGTAAGGTTACAGCTTACGTCAATCCTACACACTTTGTTACTTTCAAAAATCGCTAAAGTTTTGCAGCTTGAACAGGCCCTCATAGCGTTTCTTTGCGTTATCAACTGTTCAAGAGCAATACATAATTCTACTCTTTTATTCTGTTCTTTGTTCAGAGAGAACAATACCCAACACTTGAACTAATCAGTAACTTCAGCTTAAAACATTATTTAACTTACCAAAACCAACATTTCTTCAACAAGTTGTGCCGAAATTATCTTTTTTTCTCCTCTCAGTATTTAGCTAAAATATTTATTTCTAAATTCATCTTTGATATTATATTCCAAAATTATTTGTGATTGTGCCACACTGCTCACTGTTTCCTGCAAAAATATTTACGTAATTAGTTAAACAATTTAGTAACACATTGATAACAAGTAGTTTTAGGATTTTTAGGGTCCACCCGGATCTCTACCACTATCTTATCATTTAAACAATCACCAATCAACAGGGGGGATAAGATTACTGGTGAAATTACGAGCACAGAGGCATTCCATCTCAGTGAAGTCCTCAGGGTGTCATTTCATTTTCAATTGACATCTGTTTGACCGTAAGGCCAGCCAGTTCGGAGCATACCCTTACTGGTTCTGAACTCCTGGTAAGACGATGGCTAAACCACCCTCATCTGAGTGATTGTCAAACAGAACAGCTTGACAAACTGGATTCCTTTAAAAAGACTTGACTCCACATTGGCCACGCGTTTTCAGTTGCAGGATTACGGTCTTAAAAATAATGCAAATGTCTATGGGTCACAGATAACTATCAGGTGGCCCGTGTGCTCATTTGTCTTGTCTGTGTCATTAAAAAAAACAAGTTAACAATATACTATACTGCCAAAATATTGTAGACGCAGTTACGGTACTTGACAGACCACCTTTCTCAATCCACGATCATTAAAGTATCACCTTGGCTCATGAATTTAGTCCCAAAACAAATAGAATGGTCAATTCGTAAGTCCAAAAACTTTTTACTATTTCAACAATCCTTTGCAGTATTTAAACAGCCTAAACATAGATCCAGTAAGTGTTACCGTCTTGTGTGAAAACAGCGACTGAAAAACTATGTTCAGTTTTCTCTGGCCTTGTTACTTACGTAATAAAATAATTTGATCGATTTATTTATATTAATAAATGTAAACGGATGGTCATCACTTTGTTGCGGAGTTATTATTATATTGGAAAACTTCAAGCACCATTTGTTTTTTCCGGTAAATGTGAACTTTTTTTCACAATGTGTATGCCCTTGGTGAATGCCTCATTATATTATTATACAGTATGTAAACTTACTAAAACCATCTCTTTCAACCAGTTGCTAGGCTAGTTGAGTTAAGTGTTTTACCACATTTTTTGCTAGTGTGTGTCGAATATTTTTAGTTTTATCATTGCATAAAAATTATAACATCTCATCTTTTTCAAAGTCGGTTAACCCTAAAAGTATCATCCCATGTGTAATGTTTACATCGTTGTTCAGTGCCCATTATAAGACCCGTATGTAATGTTTTCATCGTAACAGATTATTGAACTTGCGTTCAGTGTATTCTTTATTTAAATTTGAAAAAGTGTTAAGATTTCAATAATTTATATACCCCAACCTTATCTATCGCCTAGACATCCTCGGGTTCAAATAAATGGTTTTAGTAAGTTTACATACTGTATAGGGTGAACTATTAAAAAACTTTTATTTTTAATTTAGTGGCACATCCTTTCCTTTCCTTGAAAGCATCCCAATATTTCGTTACATTTCTTTTTTTTAAACTTAGTACTTACATTTAATATTGTATTTGAAGCAGGTGACGCCAGACTGTTGCGGCTTTGTATCTTGTTGTAATCCAAACAATAGGCCTGTATTTTGTTCTCTTTTGTGTCTATTTTTAAACTTCAACTAGTGATGTGACTGTCGGGTATCAAGAATTCTGTTTTCACTTTTGAATAAGTAACTAGTAGTTCATTACAAAGAAGATATTTGCCTTTAATACCCTTTTGTCAAATTTCATGAATATAAAATCAACAACGCTAAGTTTTCTTCGAATTAACAAACTTACAAAATATACGTTGCCCACTGAGGTGACTCTAAGACCTCACTTTGTTAGGTTGACGAGACTAGTTTGTCATGATCTTTCAATTCGCGACTATTTGAAAGACTTGCAAGAAACGCATGACACCGTTTTCTTGAACGATCAGCTGGCAAAATCAAGAATTCCAAATGTTTTCAGGGTATTCCACCCTTCACCCTACCCCTACCACGCTCTACTTTATAATCAGTTATTTTCTAACGTTGCTATACATTGTTGTAAAACCAATACCAATACCGAAACGGTGAGACATGCGTAAGTTGAAATATTTTCCCCGCCTATGATCGCTGAAAGAACAATCATGTTATGGTTCGTAAAAAAATTAAATTGCCGTAGCGTTTTATCAATTGCCTTTCAATGCCGAACACTTGTGTGTCAATGATCAACGAAAATAGTGCTTTGTCATAACTTCAAATTAAAAAATTTGATGGCTTACACCATTGATTGCAAAATTTGTACTGAACAGACAAACAAATAGACAGACGGAAAAAAAGTGAGCTAATAAAAACGTGTAAATTTAATGTTATAAATATGAATGTGGAAATTTATAATAGAGAACGCAGAAAGGCTAGTACTTCAATCCAAAACGTATTATTCGCAAGCGCCATCTGTGATAATTCATGACTAATTGGGTGTGATGTCAGTTTAAAATCTATTTAAAGCGCCATCTGTGAACATTTATGAACACTAATTGGTAGTTGGTGAAAGTAAACCCTCACTCTCAGTCTGTGGAGTTAGTTGCAGCGCAAAAACTTTGCGTTAATACCACAAGATGGCGTTAGGCATACTTTTTTTTTTTATTAAGTAAAAGTAAGTACAAGGTCTTAATTTTTAACCTATAGTAAAAAGCAGATAAGAAGTTAATCTGACACCTGTCATCGCTGTATACATAAATATAACCTACTTATTCTTGAAAGTGATGTTGGAAATTAACAGAAGCGCGTGGAGCAAACCCTATGTGCTTCTGTTTAGTTCATTTGAGAAAAATAATCTTTAACTGAACTATAGTCCTCGCGTGTGATAATTCATAGACTGATTTCTCTAATAAGATCAATGAAGTGTCTGTAAATAACATCTGTAAAACATTTAGCGATATACAACTTAACAGGACACACCTTAACGGAATACACATTAAATAACAAAATAGAATTAGAGTTTGAGGCTATAATTCGTACAGAAATGACAGGTGTCAGTATTGGCTTCTTATCTGCCTTGTACTATAAAATCAGGTAAGTAAACAAAACAAAACTTGTACCTGTAGTTTTCTTCCTGTTTTCGGGAAAACTAATCAAACGATCGGAAACAACAGTTAATAAAGACGGAGTTTCCTTTTCTTCTTAATTTGAAAAGAAACAGTTTGAGGCTTTAGTTCAGTCGAATATAGAGAGATGTATCCACTTTTGAACCTTATTACAATGCAATAAAGTTCAAAAATGTATGTATATTTGTATATTATCTTATCTCTTTTTAATCGACCCTTTTACTTTGTGTCGAACAGGCGTTCTCAAATTTATTTTTTTAACATCTATTGAGTCATCGAAAAGTATCTAAAGCTAATTTTAGTAAAAGTAATAGGTGCCTATAAAAAAAAACAATAATTGGCATTGAGCAGTTTAATCATTTGGGATGATGAACTGTGTTTGGTTTTCCACTAGTTTTTTAATAAATGATGCATCTCCAACCTTACACAACTGTAACAATTTAAACCCTTATTTTGGTTGGTACAGTTCGCTAATAGATTATTAAACTATCGCTAAAACCAATTGTAAGGAAAGAAAAAGAGAAAGTTACTTGAGAGATACACCCTTTTATAATTGCACCGTTCTAAGAGCCCCAATCCGACGGCTGTCATCTTAGTAGAAAATATGTGTTTGAGGTTATATTTTATACTGCGCTGACAGCTGTCAAATCGGACCTCTTAGAACGGCGCGTCTTTAAGTGCAGTAGTGGTAAAATCAAGACGGTTTCGGAACACAATTCTGGGGTCCGAGTAAAAAAGGGTACAAGTCGACTTAACTCGTAATGAAAAAGGGTATTTACATGAACGGAGTATACTAGACTTAAACCTTTTTTCACTTGATCTTCAGGGGATAATTATATACTTACCCTTTTTAGCAAAACTTAATGTTTGTTAAGATTATCATCTGCTAATCTACAAAGCAAGGTTTGCAAACTCAATGTCAAAACAATGAATGGTATAATTAAATATGACCAAGCGGTTCTAACGGAAGACCAGTGCTGGCATCACGGCTAGCGAATACTGAGTTGGGACCGTTTCGCAACTGTTTCTCTGTGTCTTATTTTTTGTATCTACGAGTAAGTATGTACCTAATGTGGTTTTGTATTGTTGCGAATAAAATTAAATGTCTCTTTATCTTTATCTTTATGACGGAGTCAAAATGAACACCCTTTATTTACTTTCGATGCTATGACAAATGTCTATGTTCCTATTAGGCAATTTATTCGTAATTGACTTGATACACTTTCCAATTAGTTTCCTTCCTAGCTTCGTGGTTCCGACTTAATTTCGCGTGTTGCATGCAGAAAAGTTACGTTTTCCGGTCCGCAACAATGTCGATATTTTTATTTACCTAATCAAAAACAGGAACTTATGTTTAACGTAGGATAAAGAATGCTGCAGGAGTATTATTAGGAAAATAATAAATGTTTTATTTGCAGTGAAAAATATTTTTAGATAAGTTAATATAAGATTTTCCGGGTGGTAGGACCTTGTGCAGGGTCCGTCCGGATCGCTACCACCATCTTATCCATTAACCTACCGCCAAACAGCAGTGTTCGCATTGTTGTGTTCCGGTTTGGGGATAAGACAGCTGGTGAAATGACTAGGCATTCCATCTTAGTCCTCATGGTTGGCAACGCATTTACAGTCTTAGGATTGCATTGCAGTCTTGTGAATGCCAATGTCTATGGGTCACAGTTTCCACTTACCATCAGGTGGCCAGCTGTGTGCTCGTTTGTCTTCTCTATGCCATAAAAAAAAAGATAAAACTAAACTGTTTTAAATATATATTATACTTGTAATGTAAAATTTTATTTTATCAATAAACCAGCACTTTTTGAGTTCTGATACCTAATGTAACCCAAAGGTAATTTCAATGCATTTTATCATTTGAAGGCTACTTTTTGGAATACACTCTCATCCACTAAGTTAAAATAGCTCTGCAGCGATTTACGTTCCGTAAAGGCTTTATTCTTGCTTCAAACAAGCTCAAACGGTTTAACTGAGGATTCCGCCTCGTCGTTTATTTTGACGGCCTCTTTAGATTAAACTGTGACTGTTACTGCTCACTAACGAGCGTGGGTAGACAGAAATCTAAAAGGTATTAACCTTTTAGACTATTTGCAACAACCTGTAGCTGAGGTTATGTATATACAGTACCCCAACGAAAATGTTAAGCTCTTTAGTGCGTTGTCATAGTAACCTTCAAATAGAACATCAAATGACACGCATGATAGTGACAATGATATTCACAATGACGAGGTTCTAAGTATGTTTAACATTTTTATTGGGTGACTGTACCTGTAAACTTTTACCTGTAAACGTTTGTCAAATTATTAATCACCCTGTTAATAATTTGCCTAAAATACGGTAGGTGAACGGTTTTTACATCCTGTATTTCTACTTTTTAGAGAACTGTATGATAGCATGAAGAAACACAAACGGTATATTTTTAATCAAAAACGATGTGAGGCCGCTTTCACGTGAAATGTTAAGCTGATGAAAAATGCTTCTCATCTACATTTGGAGAACAAAGGTTCTGTAAATACAGGGTGCTGGGAAATACTCGTAATGATATGTTCTTCCTAAGTTGTACTGCAATTTTCAGTGTTATCTTAAAAATCATATACCGACTTCAATTTTGTAAAATTTATTCTGTTAAAATAGAAATGGTGACCTCGAAAATAAATACTAGCTACACTTCACTGGTGATATTCCTACATTTTTTTTCTAAAATGACTTACACATAAAATATTGCCCTAACTATTTTATTTGAATGTATTTGGAGTAAGAATACATTGAAAAAATACTGAAATGTAATGTTAGAGTTTAACTGTTGTTTAATTCATAAGCCAACTGTCATATTAATATTATATATGTATTTCATAATTGCAGGGAACCGAGATAATTATGTTCACAAAACGAAAAGGGCAAGTTTTGTAAAGCACTACCTATACATTAACTTTTGTATAGGCGAAAACCCTTTTGAATTAAAATTAATGGAATATTCGGTCATTATTCGAGCGTTTCCACCGCCTCACTTTTGTGGACATATTTTTGAAGAATTGGGCGTATATTTTGACGCTGTTTTTGGATATTTGTTAGATGTCCGGTCAACTTAGATACCTAACCAGAAATGAAATCGAAATCTGCAGCCACTTCTACAAAAATATGACCACGAAAGTGATTCGGAACAAACGCTCAAATAATAACCCATTCTATTGAGGTATTCGTCACAAATGCTAATTATTAGATCATTGTTAAAAACAATATTGAATTATTGTATTATTGTTAATTTTTTTTGTTTTTTTTTGTTTTTTTTTATTCAGTAGCTCTGCCTACCTCACTCTGGGAATAAAGGCGTGAGTTTATGTATGTGTATGTATGTATGTTAAATTTATAAAGGGTGGGTATGTATTACTTTTCATTCGCTCAATATAATATATAATATATCGAAATGAACCCCTATCTCCTGGTCACGCTATATGTAACTTGAGAAAGGCTGAACCGATTTGGCTGATTCCTTTTTGGTTGTTTGTCATTGTCAGGAAAAGGTTTGTATGAAAGAAAAAGATTTAAAATTCCACTGGGAAAGCCAGAACTTTGCAACGGGGCGATCCACTGGCGGGCCGCTAGTCACTATCACTACATAGTATAAAACAAAGCCGCTTCCCGCTGTCTGTCCCTATGTATGCTTAGATCTTTAAAACTACGCAACGGATTTTGATGCGGTTTTTTTTAGTAGATAGAGTGATTCAAGAGGAAGGTTTTTATGTATAATAAATTTTGTTTTATGTACGTGTGTTATAGAAAACTCAAATAAACCGAAGCGAAGCGAGGGCGGGTCGCTAGTTTATAATAAAACTAAATTCTTTAAGAATAAAAAAATACATAAAGACAGATACGATCTTAATTCCACAGTTTAATACCAATGCATCCTAAAAAAATATTTTTTAATAAACCGCTTTATATTAATGTTCTACGTTGGGCAAAAGGTTGTGGGCGTAATGAACATTTTAGAATATAATTAAATTTTAATTATTAAAGGTCATTTTAAAGGTTCTAAAAGTAATAATGTAAAAGCTGGTTGTTGAACTAAGGCACGGGAGGTAAGGTTATTTTAACACAATGTTTTTTTTTAATAAGTTTTAGGTAAACACGAAAGAAAAAAAAAGCAGCCTGGGTTTAATTCGTTTTAACTAAACTATACATTTTGAAATGTAATATTAAACTTCTCCCATTTTCTGGCTCCCATGGCTTCTGTCTAAAATCGAACGTATAAGGCTGTCTAATTGTGAATGCACGGGCTAAAATGTGTTTTGTTCGCTCTACTTAAACTCGCCGCTGCGATTTTGTTCGTTCGTCCGACCGTCCATTGTTTTTGAGAGAATAACACCCCATCGAATCTGAGGTGTTATTCGATGTTAATCAAGTGAGCAAAGTCATACCAGCGAGTTTTAAGCAACCCAAATGAGAATGCATGTCGTAAAACGTTGTATGTATGTATGTATGTAAACTCTTTATTGTACAAACAGAAAATAACAAATCAAAAATAAACAGAAACAAAAAAGGTAGTAGGTGGTAGGTTGTTTGTACGATTTGAGTGGACATTTTAAACGCGCCGATTAATAATTCGTCCGTCAAGTTGCAAAACGAGTGGTTTATGTGAATTACCTGCCAGTACCCTTACCATGAGTTAAAATTAACGTACTCGCTAGCGAGTCGAATGCTCTGTCGCTCGCAGACCCCACTGTATTCTTAGAGTGCGAGGGACAAAGCATTCGACTCGCTAGCGAGTACGGTAATTGTAACTCATGGTAGGGGTACTGAGGCTCTATTCTACTCGGTAAAACAATATCGCAAACATGTCATCGTCTTGTTAACGTTATTTACTTGACAGTAATGGCAGCTGAGTTAAAAACAATACCGTAACATGTTATTATTAGGACAGACATCCAAGCGGCGAAATTAAGTAGTCCCGTCAGTGCGAACAAAACACATTGTAGCGCGTGCATTTTCAATTTAGCAGCACGATGGGTCGAACGTATAAGGCTGCTTAATTGAAAATGCACGCGCTACAATGTGTTTTGTTCGCACTGACGGGACTACTTAATCTCGCCGCTTGGATATCACACGACAGTCCGCACGACCGGCGTTGTTTACAGAATCACTACCCAGATCTCTGCGCGACCCTTATCGTAATGGCGGTCTACATTGTTGTGGCAGTTGTTCGAGTAGGTATTACAAATTAAAGTCATTTAAAATATAGAACCAAAACATATTATTATTTAATATTTTGGCTTCACCGCGGTAAAAAAGGGTAAAAGGTCAGTTCGTTATTAGTGAAAAAACCTTATTTCTTCGTTATTAATAAAACACCCTGAATATTAATTTTAAATTTGATATTTTATAAGGTGGTTATTTTTAATTACACCAAAACGGTTTAAGTTATAATAATATTATTTTAAAAATTATCATTAACAAAAGCAACAAAAAAGATACCAAAAGATAGGTAAATACAAGATAAAGTTATAACTATATTAAAGCGAACATAATATTTAGTCGGTTTTAGGTAGAAAGTTTTCCGCTTTAATATTAATTTAAAATTGCGTAAAAGACGTTTCTGTTAAATTAAAAATCTTTAATATTGATAACTTCCCAGAGAAAAAACAAACAAAGTGGCAAGCTTAGGGTGGTTTTGAATGACTTAGACTACGAATGGATAAAACCATAGCCAAGAACTCTAGAAATCTAATTCAGCACTACTTTGTATTAATTAGATGAAACCACAGCAGACAAATATATGCAGATTAGACAATCCTTTTAAAATTCTGTCTAGACCTTGAAATAATTTCTTACTTCGCTGGAACGCTAAGTAACAAGAAATAAATTTCTGCCAAAAATTTCATTTTGGGACAAGCAAACTACGAACCCATAGTTTCGCCATGCCCGTCCGTCCGCAGCCTAGCTCAGAGACTCTTAGTACTAGAAAGCTGTAATTTGGCATGAATATTACATATTAGTCACGCCAACAAAGTAACAAAATAAAAACTTGAAAAAATATTTTTTTTGTTGTACAGTGGCGTTCAGAATTGCATGGACAATTTATGAATGAATTCATTCATAAACTGTCCATGCAATTCTGAACGCCACTGTACCTCCCGTAGGTACATTGTAGGGTATCGTTGGATAGGTCTTTCAAAAATATTGCGCGTATGTCAAAACAATTTTTCGATTAAATGATATTTTTTTGAAATATTGTTTGTTAGAGTCAAGAGTCCCTCCCCCCCCTACAGTCAAAACTACAAATGCAAGAAATCAGAAAAATATCTTAAATGAAAGCGCATAATAACGAACTTAAACGGAAAGCTATCACGACTAAGTAGACTTAATTAGTTCCTGAGATTTACTAAAGTGTTTATACCTACTAAAAATCATCTAAGACAGCACCAAATAACTTTAAATAGAAAATTAGTTCATACATGTCGTTTTTTGTTTGTCGTAACGGCTTCGGAACCCTACACTGAGCATGGTCCGACATGCTCTTGCCCGGTTTTTTTTGCAATGTCGATGTTTGCAGCTTATCAAGACCAAACTAATGAGTTCCAACACTGTGGGTCTACGTTAAATATTAGCGGAGATCCTATAGCCACCTTCCGGTTCCATCATCAAATCAGCTCTTAGATACCATAATATTGCATTGTCATCGGGTACATCATACGTGGTCCAAATCTCAGCCCTTTCCATTAACGGGAACTGATTCAAAATTGACTTGTAAATTTTGATGGTCAAGTTACAAACATACGAACAAGTTAAATGAAAGCTTGTTAAAAAAATGTATGATGCAAAATCTGTCAGTTGTCAAAAATGTATTGTATGCATCGTTTTTTTAAGATCAGATAAATTACCTTTGTTTTACACACGTCGTTTAGTTTAACGAAGTCAAAATAAGATATTAAAACAAAGTGTCCGTCTATAAGTAATTTAATTAAGATCAAGAGTTAAAATAATCACAAAAATATTTCCCTGCTATTAAAAGAAATGTATGCGAATTTGACAAGGACAACAAAAAAAACAAGTATAGGTTTTTCTATGCTGCTGAGGAGATAATGAGCACCATTCTGCCCTCCTACGGAGAAAAGGCACAAGTGCGATTAATTCATAGAAGCATATTTAAACTCTCGATGGTTATGATAAGGTTGGAAGTGCAATACAATTCATATGGTAGATGTACCTTTTTCCGTAGGCAGCATTGTAACCGCAACCTAAAAACCTTCTAACACACTATTAATCGCTTAAAAATGACATAAAAAAACTATGGAGTAAGTTTTTCATCCCGTACTACCTACATCGTTTTATAAGAATCATTTTAGGCTTTCTCTTTAGATTGAGTTGAATTAAAATGGATCATGCCAAAAGCTTTGAATTCATTTAAAGTGATGACGAACACGTTTTTATTTTTTTAAATATTTTTGTGTGGTATTATAAGTTGGATATAGGTGCTTATAGTTTAAAAATACTTAGTATAAAAGCGATAGATAACCCAGCGGGCCTAATAAAGTAGTTTTAAATGCGAAAGTTACCTTTTCTTTTTGTTCGAAACCCTCACGGCTAAACTACAAGAAGGAATGACATAAAATACCTTTTATCTCAGCAAATGAGGTACTTACCGAGGGAAGAACGATAAACAGCTAGGCAAAAGAAAAACGCAAAAACTAGGTGTACTGTACGGTAACGAGCGTTAATATGGGACCCATTTCAAGAAAAATATGCTTGAAGTCGTCAATGTCATTAGAGATGTCAAGTCATTTGTAACTTTTAGGAAACTCAACCTTACTACATATTGTAGAATGTCAGAATGACTTTGGACCTAAGGTGGGTACCAAATTAAATCTATTGACTGTACAAGCATATTCTGACGGTCAAATCTGCAACAGGAGGCCAAAATGATGAATGTCCTTAATCATTTACTTAACCTCGTCCTGCCTTTACATTTTTAAGCCGATTCCTGCCTGTCTTCTACCTATGTAGGACATTCTTTATATCGATCATTCGAATTACCAGGCAGAACGTACTAAATCTATTTGTTCTTATTTCAGAATTAATTGGGCAGGAGAAAGCAATTTCATTTGTTTAAGATCTTGTTACAAAACCAAACTAAAGATGTAAGAAAACTAATATTTTTCTAAAATAATGATTTTGTTAAGATGTTTCAAAATAAAAACAAACATGAATTAAAACATACGAGTAATTTTTAGTAATTTGGCCAATTATGATCATTATCACCATTCACACATAGCTATGCTCTTCTCGGTGAAGTAATTTAAATTCTTTCCTTTTCCACGTCTTCTGTTAAACCCACAGATAATGGTAGGTACAATAATTATACAATTTATAAAGTGATGAGGTTTTACTTTGAAAATACTCGGGAGTTTAAGCATTAAGAGCGTCTTTTCAAATTTCCAGGATTCTATTTGCGTAGGATCCATTTATTGACACAATATAACTCAGTGTTTTTTGGAAGAATTTCCAAAACATTTTCCTAACATCGACACTTGAATTGCAAAATAAGAGTTTCACCGAAGAACTAAAAACATTTTCAGATATTATCAAAATAGTTTAATATTTTTAACTTCAGCGATATTATGTGATATTAAAATTATAAAATTCCTCTGAAAATGAAATTCACGCGAACTGGACACTACGCGATATCACTAGCTTATAGAGAAATTTCGCGGAAAAGCTTAATGAAAATAGTTTTGAATTTATCACAGGTCTGTAAATTCAAAAACCATTTATAATTCAACACTTGAAAACTAAAACTCATAATATTCTGTACTAGTATGGGGCATTGTTGTATTTTATACAAAGCGTACGTTTTTGATGAATCAAAGTCATGAGATGCCATTGACTAACATCTAGTACAAGAATTTGATAAAAAAAACAGTTTTTTAATCATCAGTAAGTACATAATTAGAACAAACTGTTCGCTTAGATCTTTTAAACTGCTCAACGGATTTTAATGCAGTTTTCAGCAATAGATAGAGTGATTCAAGAGAGAGGTATTATATATGTATAGTAGATTTTGCTTTATGTACGGGTGATACAGAAAACTCACATAAGCCGATGCGAAGCGAGGGCAAGTCACTAGTACATAGACTGTTTAACTCATAATCCTTATTTTGACTTCACAAGATCCTCTATGAAAATAAATATGAAATCTGTAACGCTGGCCCTACAAGAGTTTCTGAGGAGCAGAAAAGTTTGGAGAGTTTGGACTAAAGTGTGAATAAGACGAATCGACGAGAAGTTGATGGCTGTCTCACTTTAACTTCAGTTCGAGAACAAGAAGCAAAATTTTGCTGTCTTTTTCTTACTTGCAAAATAAAGTAAGAGAGCTGTCAATTTCTGTTATTTTTTGTTAATCTAAACTTTCCATCTGCAAGAAATCTGTGAGAAATGTACGAAGGTGCCGACCGTCTTAAAGAAAATTTGCAAGTGTAAACTATCAGCTTTATTTCACATTTGTCGCAGCATTTTTTTGCAGTTGGTGTTAGGATCTAAGCTTAAGTTAAACCAATAATGTAAATTGCAGAAATAGACAGCTTTCTTACTTTCACTTCAGTTATAGAGCCAGAAATAGACTTTTGCCTTTTTTTCTAACTAAAAAATATAGTCAGAAAGCAATCAAAGTCTGTATTTTTAATTGCTAGACTAGACCTCACTTTATTGTCTATTGAATAAGACCGTCAGGGCCTCCATAGACGGACTGCTTGAAGCAGCCAGGACCAACAGCCCCCTATATAGTCACAATATAGGACAATCTGCAGTTTCAATACGAATCTAAAGCATTAAAACTATTGTCTCCTGGCTGTCGGTTCTGCCTCCTTCAAGTAGTTCGTCTATGGAGGCTCTCAGGGGCTTTATTTAACACCATCATCATCATCATCATGTCAGCCGAAAGACGTCCACTGCTGGACATAGGCCTCCCCCAAGGCTCTCCACTCAGACCGGTCTTGTGCTTTTCGCATCGACTGCGTTCCCGCAATCTTCATGAGGTCGTCACTCCATCTTGTTGGAGGCCTACCTATTTAACACGGTAAAACAATATTGCTTCTGCCGTTTTATGGTATTGTGTAGGTTATTATATAGTTTTATCTCATAAAAACGTTTTGGCATACTTGTGTGTGTAGCTGCCGTAGCTACATGATGCTTTAATATGGGTGTTTATTCAAGTTAAAATCCAAGTACGGCAAACTCGCTTTCGTGAGATAAAACAACTGGTGTAGCTCTTATTAACAGTAATGGCAGCTGTGTGCTTGTTCGCCTTCACTAAACCATAAAAAAATTACTTCCTTCCTTCCAGCTATACGACATAAATATTTAAGTTTTACAGAATCACTACCCAGAAATTTTCGCCGCATAAACACTGTCACGCAAACAAAGGGAATTGAAGTGAGTTGCCAAAATTCCTCATACTATTGGTAGAAGAGGACAGAGTGATTCAATCACCTGGTTTGTTGGAATTAGGGAAATGGTTTTGTCACACCCTGTACAAAGAAAGATCGCACACAATAATTTTGTTGAGGTAATCTCTTATTTAAGTTTGGACCTCAAATCTCAAAGTGAAACTTAATGGTATTTTTTTTTTGTAAAAAATATCTCTGGAATGCCTCACTGCAGCAGTTGAAATGAGGTATTTACAGCCGTTACGGTCGTTTTACTCTTTTAAAATGCTAACAACATACCGTTATAAAAAAACCAACGTTAAATTAAAAACTTTAATTAAATAACATTCAATAAATAATATAAATAATTAATTCGCATCGTTCATTCGTTCGAATCATTCAAATCATTCGTTCTTTCTCCAGCCCCTGTACGGGAGTGGGGTGACTTCACGTTTTCTTCGGTGGTGACCGTGATGGCCAGCGTAAATGACCTGATGGTCCTCGTGGTCATCATGTGAAGCCAGTTTCTTGACTCCCACGATTGCTGACAGCATCAAGGCGAGGGCTGATACCGCCAGGGCCTGGAAAGAAAGAAAGGTTACGTTAGTATGCGTTTCAGGGAATGAGGTGATTTTCTTTGGCCCCAGTCTAAAAAGTTTAGTTTCGATATTGTCGGCCAAATCTGATTGGAATGAAAAAATCTGTGGTAACTATTTAACCTCCCATCTTTACTTTCAAGAGTCAAAATTACTAGCTTAGAAAGTATTGCTGACGTTTTTTTTTTTCAATTACGTAATTAGCTTCGTTTTTATGTATCTGCTTACGAAGCTGTGTGATGAGTGATGACTGATGAATGTCTGAACTGTAAAGCCCCAAGGTCAGAGGCACCCTGTATATCTCTGCAAGTCCAGGGGTGTTATTTTCTCAATAACAACGGACGGTCGGACGGACGAGCGAAATCGCAGCGGATAGTTTAAGTAGTCCCGTCAGAGCGAAAAAAACAGATTTTAGAAAAATTGAAAATGCACGCGCTAAAATATGTTTTGTTCGCACTGACGGGACTACTTAAACTCGCCGCTTGGAGATTCACTAGTTCGTCCGTCCGTTCGTCGTTGTTGAGAGAAACATTACCCAGGGGTGTTTTATTGTTACCGAGATGAAAAATACATCATGTTGCGTTTTTTGCGGCATGGAACCGTAAACTAATGAACAATTCACTCGCTATCAGCCGGTTTTATATGTAATTTTGATTACAGATGTATTGCCGATCCACATTCGTAGCCAAGAAATTTGGGAATGTTGCCAAATCTAGGAGGTTAACGACTCGGCCGTAATTACTGCTGTTGCCGGTGACGTTTTTGCTAAATACTTTTTGATGCTTTGGATATTATTTCATACGTTTGGCAAAAAACTAGTCAATAACTTTTGTTAATCTTCCTATTTGTTTGTTAAATTTGATACTAAAAAGACTTAAAGATGGTCCATCAAGATAACTTGCTATATGACAAAGAGAACTTAGATTTTTTCAAATAGTAGTGACGTACAGAATTATTGATACGATTATTTTCAAAGGTTTTAACTCGTTTGTAACAAAGAGGTTGGTCTCAATAAGTCTTTTAATGCTTGGTTAGTCTCAACTCTTTTGATCCCTGATGGATAATGTAATCGATTAGCAGATTTTATACGGGTAAAAATAAATATCTTCCAATGTATTTACGCACACTCAGATATATGACTCGTAAATTCCTACAAGAAACATACCCAACATTAAAACGGCATTTTGAAGCTGCGTACATTTCGACCTTAATCTGAATTAATTAATTATATTAAAATACTTCATTCGCCTTGTGCTTATTTTAATTTTCGTTTATAATGAACAAAAATTCCATTCGGGCATAATTAATACTTAACGAAACGAAATTGGGATATCATTATTTTAAGCACAACTAAACTCAACTCACTTTTAATCCAACTTTACAATGATTATTTGAAGTGACCGATCTTTATCTTTTATCTTTTTATCTTTTAACTCTCAAAGGTCTCATTTTTCCGTGTCTTAGTAGCTTCCTGACCCGTCTCTTTCCACCCTGTATACAAAGTTAATTACGGGTTTCCACACATGTCATCTTGGTTATAATAATTATAGAATAACACGGACATAACAGCGAATATAATATGCTCTGTCCACAGTTGCGACGAAAACACCGTATTGTATTTCATAAACAATTGTACTTATAGATTTTATTATTATTTTATCATTTTCGAAAAATGCCGCAAGCTGTCAAACTTTTTTTTAAATTTAAAAGCCAAAAAAGTAGACAGGCTACCAGATTAAAAACGGTCACCATCAACCTTAGACATCAGTATTTGAATGCATGCTACGTCATCATTGTAAGCATCGAAATACGCTACCATAACCCCGAAATTAGTAAGTGTAGTTCCGGATTCAGTAGCAATCTTTTTATTCCCATTCTAAAAAAATAATACAAAAAGGTCGCAATACCTAAAAAATAACCATAAAATGTTTTTTACGTCTATGGTCAGCCTGTATTTGCGTAATATATACTTGTAAGTGCACTTGTACACTTATACAGCTCTAATTATTATACCGTAAAATAATATGGCACGAGCATTGTGCCGCATGAGTGGTTGTGATAAAAGCATTGCCGCATAGTGATGGGCGACTTAATTCATTCAACTCGTGCCTAAATTGTCGTATTATTCACGAGCTGTTCGAGTACTTCCTAATTCGTGTGGCAAATGCATTGGTCATTTATAAAGCAAATAAGGTTCCATTCGTGATGATGATCGTGATTTAATAACAGCTAGCCTGTTTTCTAATATTCGAGAGTTAAAAATGTTTTATTATAATAAAGGAATTAATTTAAGATCTTTTAAAGTTTATTAATTATTACCGTTTCACAGATTTTTTTATTTGCCTTAACAAGATCCTAGTCCCATCACTATTTCATAAGGCAATGTAGTTTATGCCTGTCATTATCGTTTTCATTAAGGTAATAAGTAACAAAAGTACTGTAATTTGTAAGTTGTGCTGTCATATCTACTCATAACTAGTGTTGACATGTCCATTATTAATTAATTAGAACACGTGTCCACGATATTAATCATAGTGGCCTTTTTTGTTTTTATTGATAAAGTGACGAGCTATCATTAATAAAGTAATTAGTGGTAATACTTAAGCCTTTACTTGACTTTGATTTAACCCATCTTGGATACTTTATCGCAATCATATTACTAAAGTGTTGTTGTGTGTTGTGATATTTTTGAAATGTCAGTAAGACATCACGCCAACGTCAGCTCCTTGCAATATCGAAGCGAGTTAAAAAACCTTAAATATTTATCGCTTCGAAAATTGTCATTTACAAATAATAAAACTTAATATTTCAAAATCACATCAGTTATAAAAAAAAACTTTTTGATTAAGTTTAAGAAGTTTGTTAATTAAAATCCACAATAACCAACGTTTACGTCCATCCAGCAAGACTAAAAATTAAAAGAAACATTTTAACTTGCCTATTATAAATCAAACACGAACGAATCGTGCCATTTCACTCCGTCACGCCGCTGAGTAAATGGGTCCGACAATTATTCACTCTTTCCAATTACACATACATTCGACGCTCGACATCTTAAGACTTCCATGTATGCGTATCGTTTTCTAAGCATTGTGCTGATGAATTTAGGAGATTTCACTGCACTTTTGAATTTTTTAATTAAAGTTTTTTTTTTTATTAACCCTCGTATTTTTTTTATTTCACATATTTTGTTTATCTGTGGCGGATTTCAATGCATTAAAAATATATACGTACTTTCATTTATTTAATGGTACTAGCTTAGCAATTTTCGATGACAAAACTTGCATGTTTTTGCATCAATATTAATATTATAAATATAAAACTGTATTTCTTTGTTTGTTTGTTCCGTATTTACTGCTGAGAAATTAAGTTGAACAAATGTGCCTATAGCACGGAGGAAGACATTGATATCTGTTGGCTGAAGATTTAACAGATTAGGCGTACGCACCACCTACTAGGTATATAAAACATTTAAAATTGATACCTTCTAAAAAGGTTGTCTGGAAGAGATCATTAATCAGCGATAACGATAACACTGCCGGTGTGTTGTTAATTTATGAAAAAAGGTTCATCCCTCGTTAACTACTCGTATTAGACATATAGACTATATTTTTCCTACTCCTGTACTTTTATCTGTCATTTATATAGTCACGCACACAAATATAAGAACATACATAATATGTCCGCAGAATAATCCAGAGAAAAGTCTATCTTGTCTATGCCCCAAAACAGCACTTGTGCGTTTTTGAGATAAAACGATACGGCCAGCTGCCAAAGCTTAGCGTTGCACAATCGACTTAATCATATTTTAACGATTGTGAAATAGGGACTATAAATCACCTAATGTTTTGAGAAATTATTTCAGTTACCTGATTGGTCGATTTTAAAATAGCTGTATTCTGGTTGGTTGATACGAAATACAAAGTTTTTTTTAAAGATTTAAATTAGTTAAAGAGAAACACGTACCTAAAAGAACCTATTGTTCCGTTTGACAGTCGATGTGTATTGTGATTGGTGGATTTAATTTGGTGAAGTATTCTGATTGGTCAAATTAAAATGTTTTGGAATTGTAAATAATTCTATTTTCCATTCCGTAAATTTAAAAACGAAGTAAACCATAGACACAAATTTTGTAATTTTCTTGTTTCCCGCTCGTTTGTTGTTCTTTACTTCGTTCGTTCGTTTGTAAGTTTTTTCGCTTAGTTTTGCATTTCATTTGAAACCTAGTCGTAGAAAAAGTATTGTATGCACGGTGTATAACTAAGTCAAAAAACACTCGTGGCGCTTACCTTTACGATGTTCGCCTTCGGCTCACATCGTAACACACGCAACTCATATTTTTTGACCTCTTTTATACAACTATTGCATAAACTACTATAATATCAGCTTTATAAAGATCAAAAAAAAAATTTTTTAGGTAAGTGCACTTTTTACAAAAATGGGCACGCTATTTTCGTTAAAATTAAAAAAATCTAATGATGTAATTTTTTTTCAATAACTGACACGTTATTTTCTCTAAAATTAAAACTATAAAATCTTTTATTTGTTTTAAAAAATTGTCTCTTTAGTAAATTTTTTTCAAAAATTGACACGTTTTTTATTCGGTCGTAAAAAAAACCTTACCTTCATGGTGAGAAGACCTAAACCACCTATTCCAACAGCTCCAAGGGTCTTCGCCATCATTAGGCCCAAAAGGGCGACAGAACCTCCTCCACCGCCTTTGCCTCTTCCAGTTCCTGCAAAAAAAAGTTGTAGAAATTTAGTTTTCTGAGAGTGGCATCATCGTTAGAAAATGAAACGAGTGCGTCGGGGACAAATCAGGTGAACATGTATTTACTGCTAAATAAACCCCTTTTGATCATGAAGTAATGTTTTTTGTTTATGGAATGAAGGAGGCAAACGTGCATACAGGCCACCTGATGGTAAGTATGACAAGTTTTTTTTTTAATGACAGGTTTTATTTGGGAAGCTAGCAAGTGAATTCGGCCATTTGAAAAAAAATACTATATAATCTGTCAGTTCTGTGACCCTTAGACATAATATGCATTCTGAAGACTACAATCTTAAGACCAGGGTCTCTATTGACTGCCATAATTATATTTAGTCATAATGACGTGTTTTAAGTCATAATTTTCGCAAGAACGATTTTTATAAAACTAATCTAACCTAAGTAATCTACACGATAAACATTGATTAAAAACTGTAACTTCAGCCTGAAAGAAGTAATGACAAAAAAAAGTATGACTAACAATACCTACATTATGACCAACGATATGTATAACTTAACAGTCAAAGGGATCCGGTTCGGAATGACGTCATTTTGTTTGTAATCGTGTTCTTTTTTTTAAGTCTAACACTACCTTTGTGCTACAACACAGTTGAAAAGACCATGTGGCGTTTAAGCTCTTTAGCAATTAGCAGATATTTGTTTATTTATTTTCTCACCAAATAAATAAAAAATAAAATTGTAATGCTTTTAAGACCAAACCTGTGTAAGAAAATTTTCCGAACACCTTTTGAAAAAAAAACCTTTTGTCTATTTCGAGTGCAAGTTTTAAAATAACATACCGCTTTGATTCCTAGTAAACTTGAAATGAATTGAAACTCCAATAAGGTAAAAACTTTCGGATTACTTCAAGCATATTCTTGAACCTTACAATTACTTTAAACTCGATAATCCTACAATTACTTGTTGCCTGTCGCTTGTCCGTCACGCAATACTTACTTTATCATAGGAACATTATTATTTATTTATACTCACGATTTGCTATTGAAACTAGTTACCAAAAAAGGTCACAAAAAACTTATTTCTTTCAACAAAAGTGAATCATTTCTAGTTTCATTAAGGTTTAAAATTGAATGCAAATAGAGACTAAGTTATCACCGGACTGGAACGGTCGTTTGGAAAAAATATGCACGCGATAACATTTCTTTGCAGTACAATTGGAAACTTAAACGAAAAGTTTTTATCCCGATTCGAAGAAATGAAAAGATTACGTGTTTCGTTTATTGACTCCATGTAAGATTACTTAATTGTTGCAATCGTGGTAATAGTAGCTTATTAAATAGTAAATCGATGCTAGCTTTGCGATTTCTAGATGAGATTAATGAGTTCAAGACAGTAATCAACGTTACACTATATTCAAGTAATGTAAATGAAGTAGCTTCATTACTTCGCATTGTTAAAACACACAATGTATCTGACAATACCAAACAAATCAACAAACAAACTACAAACCAATCTGCTATAGTTACAAATCGCATCTTTAGAATTATAGTGACCTAATTAGTACATTTTGCATTTCGAGTTAGGTCTCTACAGTAATAAATTTATGACTCGAAGTCGAATGCTGAAAATTTTGAATTAAGTCACTATAATCCTAAAGGAACGAAATTATTTGTAACTATATTAGGAACAGTTGTAACCAAAAAACAATAAAAAAATTAAAACGTACCTCATACCTACAAGGTATGTTATTTTCTGTTCCAATACTTGTCTTTGTTATACATCGACTATGATAACGTATTTTATTACAAAAATCATCAATTATGTAATCATGTCACTAATGAAATGTAAACAAGTTATATTTTCGACCAGGGGAGTTATTATGACATGGCTATGCAGTTCATTTAACGGTGAGCGTAAAGGACGGAGCTATACCAATTACATAACTCTGTCCTTTTCTTTAAGCGTAAAATGAATTGCACAGATACCTCATAATAACCCCACAGGTAAATTCATATTGTTTTTGACATCTTATCGTACTGTTTTGAATTCGTCCGCCATTAGTGTCAAAAAAATGAGCAATCGTAACGTTCAAATTCAAAATCATTTATTGCGTGTCTCATTTCGTTTACATTAGATGGAACTACAGACAGGTATGGGCTGACTATTTAAATATCCTTATTTTAAGTTATTGCACATTATCACAATTTTAGCAATAAGATGTATGAGGTATTACACTTATGTATATTACACGTTGACAATGTCATATCAATCAAAACCAATATGAATGTACCTAGAAGAATAGAGCCTCTGGTTCTTACCACCACGCAATGAAATAATCTGAAAGTTTCTGACGTATCAATTATGCACCGGCATAATCACAAAATAACTAAACTGTAAGCTGAAACAAGCCTTGATAGAAGCGAGTAGAACTAACCCCATGTGCTTATTCTGTTTAGTCCAAAAGAATAAATACTTTTTAACCGACCAATAATTGGGTAAGTAAAGTTTTTGGAAAAGATGTAAATTATATTTTTTTTCGATAGTCGTCATCCTGAAGATCATGGAACTGCGGCTCTTTTACTTTTATTTCCTCTAATATTTTAGAAATCTTTTTTTTAGTTATGAAGTTGACATTTGTAAACTTTAATGACCGACAATCTTGTTGCCTTCGTATTTAATGAAATAGAAAAAAAAAAACTGTCACTTCTATATCTGTCAACGTCAAATCAAATCAAAGTAAACAAACAGTTCAGTTCAAATAAGTAAATTCAAGTAAATCTTTGTAATACTCCATTTCCACAGTCCGTGTGGGATTGCCTGAATTCATTGCGTGGATTGTACAATTCAAAAGTGCTCTCGTGGCTATCAAAAAGCAGGGCAAGGGTCGTCGAGAAAGGAAGAAATCGGTGTCCAAGAAGAAGTGCCAAAGGGTTCAAAAATAAATCGTAGACCAAATATCGTGCAAAGGTCTTAGAGCAAAGCGGCAAAACGAAAGTCCGGAGTTCGTTCTGAGATCGTTAAAAATATTTCTAAAACCACTGATCACATGAAACACAAGCAAACAGGAAAGAGCCGTTGTATTGAATCGTTTGTTTACTTTGATTTGATTTGACAATGACAGCTGATATGGAAGTGTTTTTTTTCTTTTTCATTAAGTACGAAGGCAACAAGCTAGTCGGTCATTAAAGTGTACAAATGTAAACTCCATAACTAAAAAAAATATTTCTAAAATATTAGAGGAAATAAAAATAAAAGAGCCGCAGTTCCATGATCTTCAGGATGACGACTATCGAAAAAAAATATAATATACATTATCTTCCAAAAACTTGACTTAGCCTATTGTCCTGGCGTATGATATCCATGGACTTGTTTCTCTATGTTGTCCATGGCGATTATCTAAATATCGACATTTGCGAAATACACCTTGTTGACAAGAAGTGAAAGCCATTTAATCAAGAAAAATAACTTACATTCTACAAACTTTCGTAAACTGTCGAAATGTATTGAACCACGAACATGGCAGCTCACGTCAACCTCATACATTTTTTATGGTTGTTTTGTTCACGTTGGGTGAATGCCCGCTGTTATTGGCCCGTTGTGCAGGTAGGGTGACAGTTTAAGATAGCCGTATCGGTCTTCCCTATTGTTTATTCGTCTACTTTCACTACTATTGGAACTTGGTACTCAACACTGTTACTCAAGTATTGAATGGCAAAAAGAGTTTGATAATATAACAGAAAAAAGTATTTAAGTGGCTCCCAGCTAAATACAGTTTGGCCGTTCTAAGAGGGCCGATTTGACAGCTGTCATCTGAGTACAAAATATGAGTTTGAGGTTATATTTTGTAGTAAGATGACAGCTGTCCAATCGGCCCTCTTAGAACGGCCAAACTGTAAGCAAAATGTTGAAAATTTTAAATTTACTGATTAGTTAGAATTCCGGTATAGACAAATATCTCTATGAGAAGCGCGGGTATAAGTTCCTTAGTCTAACAGGTTTTTAATGTAGGTATTTGAATATGTTATTCTAGATAAAAGTATGTTTCTCGTTGTTAATAATATGCAAGAGCTTCGTTTAGACCACATGAATTTGTGTAAAATCGTCCACAGAGAAAAAAACTGCCCTTATTTTTCCAAAATCCTTTCTCCAAGCTTTAAGTATTTCTTACGATGGAAAAGTTTACAATAACAAGATTACTTGGTGTTTAAAAACATCAGCAAAAAGTTACCTTCTTAGTAAACCACTGAACTCTACTGCCAAGTATATCTCGAGGAGAGTGCTCATTAAAAACGAGTTTCTGAGAACTTCTCTAATGCCTTCTAAATGGGAAGCGTAATAGAAAATTTACAGGCAAACTTTGTGATAATACTTACATGTTTACGCCATTATTTTTTCTTAAAGTAATAAACAAGATTTTCTAACTTTTGTTCTCATGATTTATAAAACTGGGTTTGACGGTTTTATGCGGCTAGAAGGACTAAAGTTCTATAAACATATTATTTAAATACACTGGGCAAAAAATGGTCTCTGCCTACCCCTCTGGGAAACAGGCGTGATTTAATGTATGTATGTATGTATGTACTGGGCAAAAAATGATGTAGGTAGAAAATAGCGCCCATATGGGTTCATGTAAATGTATACACTGCATTGTCACTGGGCTTTTTATCCAGACATACTACCGTATGTTTACTTAGATTTAAAACCATGTTTTTATAATCAACGGCAAAAATGGTGTTAATTACCTAATTGGTAAATAAATATACGAAGTAATTATAATATGTAATTAATTATTTATATTAATTGTAAAAAACAAAATGAGCTAGGTACTTCAAGCATCCTGCATATAACATTTTGAGACGATTATGTAGACGTTTATACATAGACCCCATATTTATAGTTCACGTTGACGTATTGTGTAAAATCTATCCCAGAACAAATATGAATACAATTCTCTTTGTCGCGACTTGTTAAGGTTTTATCGTAATATTCGTAATAATGGATTTGGTTTATGGCGCGTAAAACTTTATCCAAATCTTCATTTATGCTTGATAATATCACAAACACGCAAGAATTCTTACAAACTTTCACATTTATGATATGGATTACTAGGATAACAGAACTTACCAACACCATCCTTATAAGTTTCGTCAACGGTCTTCAACGATTCTTCGAATATCCTGCTGATCTTGTCTTTCTCTATCAAATTCGGTAATTTCACTCGCAACTCATGTCCTTGGAGAAACTTAGCCATTCTAAACAGTGGAGAATCTTCACCAAACGACCTACCCTCATCCTCTAAGCTATTCGACACTGGTATACTAACTAATTTCACTCCATCAACCAATTCAAAATCACTGTCTAGAAAAGACCCGCAGGTCAAGGAGCAAAGGGCCGTGACAATAATTATTTCTCGATACATTTTGTCCGGTCACTATCCGAGCAATAAGTTAGAAAGGGAGACACAAACTCTTTTATAGTATAGAGCTTTCAAAAAATAGTACAAAACCCGAGCAATTGCTTCGCCGTGGGCTCGAAGAGTGGAGTAAAAAGAATGATGGTGTGATTCTGCAATCTTTGCCATCTTAATCATTTTTACACTCTGTTTAGTTGGTAAATGCTGTTGTTAAGGCGATTAAATGTCACTGTGAAGATAAATGGAAGGTACGATCAAGTATTTGTAGTGTTGTTATGATAATGCTTATTATTAAACTCTTTTTTACAATCCCTTTCGTATTTTACTTACATTAATATTTAGAATCGAATGTGTAGAAAGAACTGTTTATCAAAAAGTGGTTTTTGTTTTTTTAATGTCGGATTTGAATACAAAACAAAATTTTGGTGGTATAATGAAAGTTTATTTCATTATTATTTTATATTAACATGCATTTTGTAACTTTCGACACTATTTTCCATGTATTTCGCATCGTTAAATCCCTTCCTGGAAAATATTAATGCAATTTTGTAGAGTAAATGCGAGCTTAATCAAAGTTTTGCATGTGAAAATTTACAGGAAATGGGTTCAAGTTAGAATTTGGTCTGGGTATTCCTTTGTGTAATGTCCCGCCGTGAATAATTTCGTTTAGTATAATAATTAGAACAAAGAGCGAAATCGGTCAAAAAAAAATAAAGCTTGTGTATTCACTATTTAGGTTTGTAAAATAGACAACGCATTAATTTTAATATGGTTGGCAGAATTTTATTTTCCACTGAGAGTTCTAGGATTTGTGTATATTTTTCATTTTAATATAATGTTTTGTTTTGTGTCATTGTACTAGCTTCTACCCGCGACTTTGTCCGCGTAGATTTCGATCACCTTTATTCCCTCGAGAATTTTAAACAATTCTGGGATGAAAAGTAACCTGTTATGTTAATCCAGGCTTTCCAGCTATCTCCGTTCCAAATTTCATCAAAATCGGTCTAGCCGTTGCATACACACTAACACACATACAAAACATTCGCATTTATAATAGTAAGTAGTCGGATTAATATAAGTGGAATTTTAACAGTGGTAACAGTGGAATAAGAGAATAAATGGAAAGGAATAGATTGTTATAGTGTGGGAATGTTATGAAAAGGAATTAATATCATGTGACGAGTTTTTTTTATACATACAGGGTTAAAGTGGAAGGGGGAGATCTGAGAAGAGGTGGATGGAATGTGTGAAGAGCGATATGAAAAACAAGGATGTGAATATTGAGATGACGGCTGATAGGGATGTTTGGAAGAAGACGTGCTGCAAATGATTGGAATAAGGGCGAGATGATGATGGAGAATATAATGATGACGATGGATTCCCCTTATCAATTAAAAAAAAAACTTTTTTTAAAGATGTTAACAGAACTAAACGAACCAGTTAACTTACGTACGTTACTTCATATATACCTACTTCAGATGGTCAAATAAGGTAATTTCAATGATTTTATACTCTTCATCATTATTTTCACATTTAATTTCAAACAAAAGACGAAGAATTATACGATTGACTAAATTTTGTAAATTATATCAAACGCCACTTACTTGTTTAGGTACTAACGCATTATTTCACCTCGTATTTTCTTTTTATCAACCATTATTTTCTGCTGAAACCATTATATTTTCAGCAATTTTGAAACGTAAATAATATTCGATGAAATTAAAATTCTGCCAATGACACATCCCTTAAAAGTTGCTCGATAAAATAGGTAGCCAATTTAGGTAAGTACATCTTTGCCCAAAACTGGCACCTATTTTACATGCAAGTTAGATACGTTAATCTACAAAAATGGTAAAACTGTTGGCTTAAAGTTGCAGAATACCGCTCAATAAGTTCCCGCCATCGGAACCACCAAGTAAAATAACACAAAATGACACAATAGTTTACACTCGCGGACAGTTTAAAAGAGATACTGGAAGTGACATTTCACTCGAAAAAATGAGAGCCAACTGAGAGAAATTTTCTCTTAGTTGACAAAAAATTAATACAATAGTTAAGATATTAGTTATATCAACAAAAGCTGATAGTAAAAGATTCAACTTATACCTATTTTAGTTGATGTATATAATGTCTTAGTTGATGTTTCCATCGTATTGTTAGATTTATATGGAATCAAGACGCCTATGAACATCAACATGGAACGGAAAAATGCCCGTCATTTTGAAAACTTAACCCTGTTCCATACAGCAAAGACTTCCTTATGATGTTAACAAAAAAAATATTCGGTATTTTATAGATTTATTATACTATGATTGACACCAGAATGGCTATGGGAAAAAAACACTTTCGCCAATAAAAATAATGACGATTTCACTTGTCCATAACGACGTGAATTTTAGGACCCGTCGTTCATAGTCTACGGACGTCGTTATTTTTTTGTTGATATTGGTATACCTACTGTTTTTGTGTGTTTGTGTTGTGTCATAAACATTTTAGTGTCATTCTTTAATAAAAAAAGTCTCTGAACACAAAAATACCTATCAATCTTTTTTATTAACATCATAAGGAAGTCTCTGCTGTACGGAACAGGGTTATGTTTTCAAAATGACGGGCATTTTTCCGACCCTTGAAGATCAATCACAATCTTCTTAAAAGCGATCAAATATTTATTTCAGTGTTCACTTACGGCCGAACCCTATATTGAAACCGAGGATAGATAAGGCTTACTTCGGGTTAAAATTTGACATTTGCCCATATAAAACGGGTGAAATTTTAATATGCAGTAAACCTATATAGTATCTGTCCGCGGTTTTATTATAGGGTTCCGCCATTGTAGAACAATTTATTTCTCTATAAGTCAACTCACACTGTTCAAACTAAGTTGGACTCTCATGGTGTATTACATACCTAAATTGATTGAATAAATTGGTATGTAAATACACAAATCGGCCTGATTCCAAGCTAAGCTCTAGCTTAGATAAAAACCGGTCAAGTGCGAGTAGGACTCACGCACTGAGGGTTCCGTATTTAAGAAAATATGCTTGGTTATGAACTTTATTTTCTACGTCAGGTTCTTTTTCAGATTTTTTGATTAATAAAGTTTAGAGATAAGGTAGGGGGAACGGTATTTTTTTATACATTTTACTATAAGTAAATCAAAAAGAATATAAAATGAAAAAAAAAATAGTTTTATAATGTGCAAATTGAGCCCTTTCATATTATGATACTTCATTTGCTATAATCAAACCCCTTTCATTTATCAACCCACCATTAAGACCCCTTTTCAATAGTTTACAAAAATATACATATTTTTTCTTCATATTAATGGTTTTGAATCATAATTCTAAGGTAACTAGAATTTGTTAAAAAAAAACCGACCAAGAAAAAGTTTTATTTACATTGCCACATCCAGTAATCTACGCCAACGTATTCGATTGAGCATTTTCGCCGCTGCGAGAAGTAAGCGATTCAGTTTTCTTCGTTTTGTATGACAGGTGAGAGTAAAGGACGGAAAGTTTTGAATGGCCCAAGGGACCAAAACATCCGGTCGACAGGTGCTCAGATACCATGGTGAAAGAATACAGCGCTTTAACAAAAAAAAAAACATGGGGCCAATATAATAGCAATCTAATTTCTTGCTTTGTCTGCGGTATGAATAAAAGAAGGTATTTTATAGCAAGATGAAATTAAAAGAATATTTTTTTGATCATTGTGTCTTCTATCACAAAAGTAATTTATTGTCTTCCGTTTAGAGACATTACTTTATAATTATTATTAACTTTACGATTTCTCACGACCTCACGATTTCTCCCCTTATGCCACAAACCCTTGATAGATCCTGTTCACGTTCAAATGTAAAAATTAATAAGCCTCAACTGTTCTTCTAAATATCATAAGGATCAAATCAACTACACTCAATTTGAGTTTTGATTTGAGATTTGTCGACTCCGAGACAGCTTTAGACAGAAAAGTAAATGCGCCAGTCATGAACAATCCCAATAAAAGTAATTACATATTATAGAACGCTAATGCCTTACAATTAGATAAGATTATAATACTTCGGGCCTGCCTCTATTAGAATTAAATCCTTTGAAAGTGCCTTTTAAATTCAATCAATCAATCAATCATTTATTTCAGCAATTTACATGAGTAGCCTAGTGTACATTACTGTAGTATCACTTACCTAGATGTAGGTATAGACAGAATAGTAGGTACAAAAATAATACATTTTTGTAGTATAATTATCTAGTACTAGACAAAAATTTGGCTAGGCTTGGAGTTAAAATTGTTATTGTTCATCACTGGAACACTGTCCATGATGGGTGCATTTACCTTAAATTAGAATTGGATATCGCCGTATTAACACGTTCCCTAACCTAGTGCCCCAATGACGGGTCATGCACCTGCTTTTCAGGAGTCCGCGATGCCACAATGGATTAACAGCCTCGTATGACCCCACAATTGGGTCACGACGTTATATATCACAAGTCTGTGTTTCCACGTTAGGATTTAACGCTGATTATGTCCGTGTCCATAACCTGGAAGCACACTTGGACGTGTGACATTGGCAGGTCATTTTGTATGAGGACAGTGAACGTGTTAAAGGTAACCAACAAATAACTTGACCTTGAACTTCAACTTACGTATTTAAGTCATTAACGCGCTCAATAACTCTTGAGACCCAAACGTTCTAAGTCAGCTCAAAAGATACGGTATTTTTTACCGTAATTTGATACTCGCAAGGGAATCGAAACCTATAGGGTTCGTCCGTTGACCTAGAATCATGACATTTGGTATGAGAGAACTCCTTAATATCTTATAACACAAGTTAGTAAAGGGAAAATCCGAAATAAAAAACAATGTTTCACAGAAAACACGATTTTAAACTGCACTTTCGCACTTAGTTTTTGTCCCATCCCAGAAGTACACGAACATATGAAAACACGGTCGGGTTTTTAGAAATTGCTTTTTACCTCCTTTTTTGTTTGGATACCCTACACGAGTAACACGAGTACTACACGAGTAAAATTAATATTTGAGATAAAACACGTTCGTTGCAGAAAACAAACCGATTTTATCAAGTCAGCGGGGCACTCTGCGTAGCACCGAAGAAGGGGCTAACTAAAATGTAGCAATGGAAGCATTATATACTCTATTCGTGACCACATTAAATTTAAAATGCGTATGCTATTACTATACAGTTAGCTACCTCCTTTGATATGACGGCAGCACTGAGATTACTAAGGATAGTAAGTTTTCACTTCTACAGCCGGAGATCGACCGATACAACTTTGAAATGCTAGAAACAGTATAATGAACACTTTCTGCGTATAATTATTTAACAAGCTATCACGAATAATCACACACAAATTGACCTAGTCACAATCTAAGCTCCAGGCAACGATGTAAATACTTACAAAGAGAAATTTTATACTTAAATACATAGAAAACACTAAAGACTGAGAAACAAATGATCGCGCTCATGACACAAAATTTGGCCCATACCGGGAATTGAACCTGGAACCGTTAGCTTTGTAGGCGTATTCCAACTAAGCTAACACGTCGTCATCGCCATTGTCATCGTCATCGTCATCGTCATCATCTTCGTCAGGCGTCAATTTATGCCTTGATTTATGTGAATTATTTATTTCAGCGGAAATAAATGCATTACCCACATTTAAATTCATTATATTCAAAGCCCGGATGACGAGAGCAAAAATACACTTTTTCCTAGTGATTAATTAAATATCGACTATTTTATCGACATCCATACGAACAATTTTTGAATCAGAAATTGATTGATCAAACTCACTATGTTATTTGTCAGGTTGTTACACAATTATTATTACATCAGGGACCTAGGTAAGCTTCCATTATATATTATTTCAGTTAATTAATTACTTACACTAATTTATTATTCATACTATGACTTATTTAAATTTGCCCCGATTACTACAGTATATTTAGAACGGTCCTTGGCTGAAATGGATTTTATCACCAAGGCGAAGAAGTTTAAAATCGAAGAATTTAGAAAAAACTGCATACGAAAATTAAATTAAATATAAAAAAATACAAACATTTCGTTTTAATTTTGTTTAGAACTATAATATTTCTGACATCCAGTCTCCGTCCAGTAAATCGTGCTTTTTTATCGACATCGACTTGTCCTCGCACTATTGAGAGGTCAACTTATAATTTCTCCCGTCATCCGGGCTTTGATTATAACGCTCAACTTAATCTAAAATAACAACTTTGCTTCAATTATCAAGAAAAATACGATGTCACCATCGTTGCTTGGACGGCTCCTACCTACCTACCTATTTCACGATAACCCAAAAGGGACAGACCTATCGATAGCGGTAATCATATTTTTTATTCTTTTTAAGAAGGTACCAACCCTATCCTTATTGTAAACCACAGACCACTTACCCTATAGACTCCGCATACAAAGGCGCCCCCGTAAGCCATGCTTATGCTCACAGAACACTAATTGGTTGCCATGGTTCTATTGGCGCGCACCACGACGCGCACACTTGATTATTCGTTGACTTTGAACTAGCCAATCACGGTGCACTTTCCGCCCCCCGCGCCCGCCATTTTGGCTTAATGAGATACTAGACAAACTGTTCCGAAGCGGAGTCTATAGGGTAAGTGGTCTGTGTTGTAAACACACTGATTGTGACCAATAAACGATTTTTCATTTTCTTTTCCATCCTTCTTACAGTCGACCTTATAAGTAGCTACACACTTTAGGGGGGTTTCAAGAAAATAGCACACCTTTGACTTTTTCTTCAGATTTGGGAAAAAAATGCACGTTGGTTTGGATCATCACTCTGAACAAGAAAAAGCTGTACTCCCGATACGTCCCCAAAAATATGTATGAAATTGTTCCGTTTTGTTATCAAAATCCAATACGTTTCTTGGTAACAAAACGGACAATTCCATACATATTTTTGGGGACATATCGGGAGTACTATTTTGTATTGTTTAGAATGACGATCACAACGAGCGTGGTCAATTTTTCCCAAATGTGAAGAAAAAGTCAAGGGTGTGCTATTTTTTTTTATCTCCCCTTTAGAGCTTTGTCTCTTTAACGTCCATTTGAACCACTGCGCTAATCGGTTAAAGGTGTTGTTGCGACAAGGTACAAAAGTGAGCAGCTTTTAGTATACTCTCATAATGCTCTCCGTTTTACTAATAATGTTATCATTTATCTATGCAAGTGCAGTAAAGGCCTTTTAGCTTCTCAAAAGCACTGCGAGGTTTTTTTAAGGACTACGAGTTATTAAGAATTCTGTAATGACCATTAAAAACTTACTTGAAGCTGGAATTCAATTAAGAACATTATGTATAGAAACTGCTTGTGGGTGCAACATGATTCCTTTTTTAAAGAGTATGTTTTTACACAAAATAAAACAAATTACCATGTTAATGTTTCAAAGAGTAAATATAATTTTAAATCAAAACAAATTATTTCTCTAAAGTCACAAGCGTCAAAGTCACGTCGAAATTGATGTATAAAAAAAACTTCTCGTATCCCCATAAATAAATATTGTAGGAAAAAATATGTGATAGATTATTATTATTATTTATTTATTTAATGGCGTCTACATAATAACGTAATTTTGCCAATGTCAAGTATATATATAAGCAACGTTGTACGGTGAATCCTGTCCTGTCGTCGAAGTCTTCCAGTCATAGTCGTGACCCTTGAAGATGGCGGGCATCCACTTCAATGGCTTGGTGTGATCTTGACCGCTAATTCATTTTAAACCATCTTTTCACTGTTATTTTATTCAATGCAAGTTCTTCATCAATGTTACAAGTTGTCCCACAAAACTGCCCTGGATTTGCGAACCAAAATTAACGATAAAATAATTGGACAGATGTTTTCAGTATGACAGCCAGCCATAGATAGTGTGATAGATATTTACACGTGCTTACTTATTAAAAAAGAACTATCTATAACTTTGTAACGGTATTTCTCGATTTATTTAAATGAATAGAATTAAGCATCCTTTGACTAAGTTAAATTACGCTTTATGTCATTCAAATAAAATTAATTTCAAATTGAACGGAATTAATCGATTCACACGTCTTGAATCAATTAAGAAATTCAAGCACATTTCCAACTAAAACATTTGAGCTGAGATCAACTTAAGTCCTAGTGTAAATGGGTACAAGACGACTTAAGTCGTAATAAAAAGGGTGTATAAATGAGCGGAGTATAAGGACTTAAACCCTTTTTCAATTGATCTTTGGAAGACTAATACCTTTTTACACTAAGATCAAGCGCGTAATCTAAGCCCTGATAAAAGATTAAAGCGTGCACTGAAGCAAACAAAACTTTGATCTCACAATTACTAGCTTAGATTAAGTTAATTCAGTAAATCAAAGGCAAATAATTATATTCTAAATAAGGTATTTGAATTAACTGCCTTTTTGTTTTTGACATCGTTAATTCTATCTAATCTTTTGTTTATTTTCACTGCTAACTGGAAATTATTTCATGGAATATACGAACAACATGGTTTTATATAAATAGTTATAATAAATGAACTTGCAAATGGAACGTTATTTGTTTTGGAATTATACTTTATGAATAATCACTAAGCAGAATTATAAAGCATCTAATTAATTTTATCAACGTTAAGGCCTAATTTGATGGTTTGAACGTTATTCCAAATATTTGAATATAACCTCAAATATTTGATGTTAAATTAAAAAAATCAGGAATTATTAAATTGCTCGACGACGCAGAACAGACGGCCGATGGGGTCGAAGAGTTCTAGAGTGGCGTCCGCGTACCGGATGACGCAACATGGGTAGAACTTCAACAAGGTGGACCGACGACGTTGCTAAGGTTGCGGGAAACCAATGGACGCAAGCGACACAGGACCGGTCCTTGTGGCAAACTTTGGGGGAGGCCTAAGTCCAACAGTGGACGCTTTCGACAGAAAAGAAATGTGATAATTAATCAATTTTAAGGCAATCACCGCAAACGAGTGTATAATACGATATTATAGTACTGCCACAACTATTTATTTTAAGCGCAGCATCATCTTTAAACTTTTCACAAGGTTGCGTATTGATATTTTTGTCTTTTAGTACAATATTAAGTGTTTCTTGATTAATTGGTATTATCATCCGTCAACATCAAAAAAATATCTTAATTGACTTATTAGTAAATTAATCTCAACTCTAATGCTCGTCTCGAGACGCGTCAAAAATGACATAGTTCTGTGGTTTGACGTTTACTTTGACGTATCTTGTGACGGGCTTCTCAGTCAAGAGGAGTTTAGGAATACGGCCATAAGTCTCCAAATAAATAAAGTTTATTTTATTCCTCTTAAAAGAAAAAAGCCACTCTCCCATTAGTAAAACATTTTGTTATAATTATCCTTACATGCTGTCATAAATTTAGCTGAATATTAACTTGACTCTTGATTAAACTCTGTAATTAATAATGCCCTAAATATCTTGTTTGAACTTAGGTACTCCATCACTTAGGGCTTGCCAGGTTAGGTGTTTTTAAACAACAGATACTTATTTTATATATCTATACTTATCTATACTTAATATTATAAAGCTGAAAAGTTTGTTTGTTTGTAAGCTTAAACGCGCTAATCTCAGGAACTACTCGTCCGATTTGAAAAATTATTTCAATGTTAAATAACCCATTTATCGAGGAAGGCTATAGGCTATATTATACTCACATAAACCGAAGCGAAGCGAGGGCGGGTCGGTAATAAAACTATATTTGAACAAACATTAAATAAAACAATTATTAAATGTAGTGAATATAATTATCTAAATCGTGTTAACTTTGTGTTTAATCGAAATCAAACAACTTGATGCGTAATTTGCAAGCAAAACAAACTATCTCCATTGGAGCTTTAGCGTTACCATATGAACAGTGAACTATTACAGCATTTAATATACAAAAACAATTTCCCGTAACCCGTACACAAGGGGGTAAAATAATATTGTTATTAGGCTTATGAGCCTTCGAAGAGGCTATTATAGCAAAGTCAAGGCAAGGTTAGATGATTCTGGAGGGTTATCTTAGGAGGGTATAGTAGAGCTTCATTTGCAAAAACTGTCATGTAGATCTCCTTTCACAACTCAGTTGTTATTTAAATAATTAATCTTATAGCCAGCACGAGGTAGGTAGGTATGAGTAGTTCTTACTGTATTTAGATTCAATTAAAGATTTATTTTTTTAAATTGACCGAATCCGAATAGAAAACGACCTTCTCCAGCCAACCTAACGTTTGCATATTTTATAGATTTCATACTTTCGATTGGTATGTAATTTGTCTATTAAACAAGCAATTGCATATTTTTTTTGGAATCATAATATTTATACTGGACTGAATTTTTTCAGCCTACCTATTCGGCATAATGATACTTAACATTATTACATTTTGATATAAAATACTTTTTATCGAATAAACAGCTGGGTGTAGTTCGTTTCCTATTCGGATCTTAGAGCATTAGTATTTTCCTCATTAATTTACTGTTTTATTTGCAATAAGCAGCATTTTTTTTTCTTAAAACCTTGAAAATTATGAAGTAATTTTATTAGGTAAATCCATGATAATAACTCCAAAATATTTTTTGTCGGACGTTTCGAAATCTTTTTTTTTTGCAATATTATGTTTTGATATTTGGCAAGTTTTGATAATGTTTATTTGTATTTCCTCATATTCAAACACTCTTATGCTAAAAATAATATATTTAAATAATTATGCATGGCCTTATCTGTCATTGTTATATTTGCATGTGACTGAAAGTATAATTTGACTTTAATACATTTATTATGCGTATGAATAAGGGGTTAACTTTCTAACTTTGTTATAAACCGTTTTGGCTTCGTTAAAATTAATAACCGTCGGGTTGGGCGAATAAATTGTCCGTTGCAAATTTATTTTAATTACTTGATACTATGCAATAATAAAGTTATTTTCAAACCTGTTACTATTTTATTTACGGAAATTGTCCAGTTTGTTACCAAAGTGGAGTAACTAACTTCGTCACGAAGTGGACATTTTATACAAAGTTTTAAAGGCATATAAAAACCTGTAATTTTTTATTAAATCGGTAGTGCAAAATACGCCCCTTTTTTATATAAATATTTAATAGTCATTTTGCCCGTTTTGTAAATAAAATTCTGCTTCGTTGTTAATGTTGAAAAAGTATATATTTCATCATTCTTATAACGTCACCTCACCAGGTAGTGTCAGTGTTAAAAGCGTAACGTAAACAGAAAATAACTTTCGATTTCTATTAAAAGAATGAAACGAATCGATACTTCAATTCTATTGTCATTTAGTTTTTTATGCAAAAAAAAGTTAAGAAAAATTCGGGCTTTCTATACCTCCGACGCAAAGCAAACGCGGTTAACAAGAACCTTCATTTTATTAAAATAAAGTCCAAGTTACTCAAACTAAATACTTAAGGCAAATGTAAGAACTAACATGCGCTGGCGTCGGTACACTTTCACTGCAATTACGTCGAGCTCATAGAACTGGAGCTGTCTCTTTTCAACCAATGGGATATGACGCAGAGTCTTATTTGTCTCTTTTTATTATTTGCGGTTGCTTCAGACTTATGTTATTAACAAGTTTTATTTTATTTCATTTTGTTTTTGCTTTTTTTTAAAGAGAAGTGTTGTTAATGATGACCAATGTAAAACCTTTATAAAGTGCCTGGCCGATAAGAAGTCAATCGTGACACATTGCACAACCATAAAGTTTCTAAATATTGAATTATCAATAAAATGTAAACTGGAAAACAATCTAATGTTACACTTATTTGTTGCGTGTGAAGGAATTGTAATAAACAGCAATGTTTTACTGCTCTAAACATTATCTTTAATCAGAAACTTCATGGTTGTGCGTTGTCAGAATTCACTACTGGTCGGGCACTATACTACCTGTGTTTAGCATTGACAAATTTTAAGGACTTGCGTTAAAATTAATCGTTATCGAAAATGTAGGTATATGATTGACGTAAGCTGCCGGACGGCCACGTCAGGCGCTTCTGTCAATTGCATACATTTCGACAGTTTTCGAAAATCTTTTACGTTAGCGTTAAGCCTCTTTTCTTGGGCCATTAGTTATTGAACTAGTTTCTAGCATGTACAGTCTAAAGCACTCATATCTATAAACAAGGTGTCCCAGAAACCGATTTCAACCTGCCGGCTGCAGGACTGATAGAGCAGCTCATACTCGTAAGCTATCAATTTAACCCCCATGTATGTTCAGCAAATTTTTTTTATTAGTTTCCGATATTATTATATTGATCATTTTAATCAGTTTAATTTTGTAATTTTTCCGTACGTCCGTGATACGAAAAATTAAACCCCTAAATTCATGTAAATCACTGTAAAATAAGGAAGTTTTGAAAGCTACACGCCATTGCTTTTTTCATTACAACTTTTTGTTATTTTTAACGGTACAGTTCCTCTGTAACGTTTTTCAAAATTTAACTTTAAATTTAAGTACCTATTCATTAGGGATGTCACGAAGTTTCGAATCCGTTTCCAATAAGTCGGAACTTCCAATTGATATTACACCCTCCGGTTCTGATTCCGGTTCCGATACTTTTGAAACCCAGGTTTTAATAGGAGGTAGAAGCGCAACGGCGGCAAAACCAGCCGCGGTCAGCGTGTACAGTCAAGGTCACCAATATGTATACACCACAAAGACTTAAAAAATTGTACACCGACCTTATTACTATGGCAATAAGTTTTATGTGTACATATTTTTGCAACTTTGTGTGGATGTTTATTTTTAACCTTGACTGTACAAACAAGTTTATACTGGTCGCCTCCGAGTCCGCCTTCGACTCCAACTTTAATTCCGGTTTCTGACTTCGATAAACTAAATTTAAAAATCTAAGAACTTCAGTTCCGACAAACCACCTATGTAACATCCCTAGTATTCATGTCACGGTGAAGACATTACTGTAGATCCAATAAATCATATCAGCGTAGTTTATATCTGGTAGTTGAAGCATAACGATAGGGTTCTATGAATGGCAACTCAACAATCCGTGATGATATGGAACTCTGGTTAACTAGACCATGCGTGGTAAGCGTCAGAGATTTTATTTATAAGTTATGAGTGTTAATTAAGCTAGCAGACAAGCAATAATTTAAATAAAACATACTTATAACTTGCATGGAGGTTGGATGTATTCCATCTTAGTATCCTTAGGGTTGGCAATCTATTTGCGGTCTTAGGGCCTAATAAACACGTCTTGGCTGAGAGGACCGTCACAAGATACGAGTACGTCTTTGTATAGAACACTGTAATTTTTGACGCATCTCGAGACGAGCATTTGAGTTGAGATTAGTTTATTAATACCCTTAGGATTGCAGTCTTAATCCTTAATTGAACAGTTTTCAACACAATGAACCTAGGCTAAGTATCGTACTGTTCACTTTATTTAATTTTTCCATGGTGAGCCAAAAACAAAAATAATGTTTTTTTTTCAATTTAAGGGCATTGAGATTGTAAATGTCTATTGGTCACAGATCCCCCTACTATCAGTGTAGTGATTCTCTGAACAACGACGGTCGGACGGACGGACGAGTGAATGTCCAAGCGGCGAGTTTAAGTAGTCCCGTCAGTTCGAACAAAACATCTTTTAGCGCGAGCATTTTCAATTTCGCAGCATGGTTTCTGCCGATGGATCGAACGTATAAGGCTACTTAATTTTAAAAGGCACGCGCTAAAATGTGTTTTGGTCGCTCTGACGGGACTACTTAAACTCGCCGCTGCGTTCGTCCACCCACCCGTTGTTTTTAAGAGAATAACACACCTGGTGGCCTTGTTTGATTATTTCTTTACTTTAAAAAAAACTGCTATTTTATTTTTCTAACTAATTGCATTCGTTTCCTTGGGTCACGCGCAGCATAAATACACGCTCTTTTAACGCGACATCGAGTCATGTCCGTTAAGTCGAAAGTACGGCGTTGTTATTTGGGTTCCGCTTTTAGTTTGAGTGTGTGTTTGTTGTGTTTTTGTATATTATTTACATTATTAATAAATGTTTATCAAATATATTTTGTCTCAGTTTATTTTGATGACGACGATGATGATGGTTATATATTATGATAGTGATGATTTTTTTGATATGATTATTGAATCGCTTTTATTGGGGTCCCGCGGAAAATTGATAAATTAGAACTGTACTGAGTCGAATTAGAAATTATTATGTCTAAATTTATAGCATAAGATAGTAATTTTAATGATATTTAGTAATTTATGACCAAAGATCGGAATAGGTAGAGCTAATTTGCCTAAACTTGATGCACCTTCATTCAATAATTTATTCCCATTTCACTCACGCATGAATGAATATGCCTATATAAATAGTTTAGGCAAATTAGCTCACCTATTCCGATCTCTGTTTATGACTCAAAAAAAGGAGGGTTAAGGGGAATTTATTACAAGTTACGGACATTAAAATTAATAGAAATTCGAGGTTGAAATTATATCGAAGGTTTTTAAATATTAAATGTGGTATCCTATAATGAGTCAGTAATTTGCTTCCCATTTTTCTCATTTGTCCGAATATTCTTCTTTCTAAATGCTAGAAGGGGCAAAAAAGCGTTGTATTTTGCATTTATTACGTGTCAAAATATTTAATTCAAATTCAAAAACATTTATTTCTTGAAACCTGACCCGTATTGGTTAGTACCTATTACTAATATTTAATTATCTAATGTTAATACTGAGGAACAATTTTAAATAAAAAACTTTAAATTTGACTAAGATTGAACATACTTAAGATTATCGGAGTGTCGAATCTGTTAGATAATTATAATTATGAGGATCCTCTTAGAACGGCCTTGCACTCTTCTCAAAAGAGACGTACCTAACTGTTTTTCTTCGAATAGCATAGAAATCAGCGATTATGAGATGGCACTAACATATTATATCTGTTGAGAACTCTGAACCGCTTTTTAGAGCCTGTAGGTTAGGTTAAGTTGGTTTTACAACAATTCAGGAACGTAAAACTGTTTAAAAAAAATAAATCTAAGTTAATGGCACAATTAGGTACACTTAGTAGTTAGTAGTTCGCCGCATGCGGTCAACGCATTTGATTTAAATATGAACTTAAAATTAAGGCAAATTGAACCAAATGCGTTGACGCATGCGGCGGACTACACAGTGTAATTTAAAAATAAACGAAACAGTTGGTAACTGAAATTCGATCACTTAATGATAGGAAACTATTAGAAAGTATTATTTGGGCGTTTTCCAAAAAAAGTGTACATGGTTTAGGACAAAAATTAAGAACAATTTTCTTTTCCGTTACGTCACGAAATATACCTATAGCGTATGACTGACTTTCGTGACGCAGCGGAAAAGTTAAATTTTCTTAACTTTTGTTCTTAAGTATGTACACTTTTTTTGAAAAACACCCATTTATGTTACTATCAATAGGTATATATGTATATCATGCTTTTGTTTCTATTTCACCATTTTCATCATTAAAATCATATCTGATAATTCAGATGTCGGCTACATTATAAAATAAAGGCTCTTCAGGCTTAATTGCGTCCTTGTTACTTCCAATGTGTGGAAGACCTTTTACGATGAAAGCTTTTCAAAGAGCGTCTCAAAGAGATCTTAAATGGCGACATAAGGTTCTAATTTAAAACGTAATGTGTTTAAAAGCTTTGATTATGTGGATGAAAAGCTGTATGGAATAAGTATGGAAGATATCATACGTATGGATGAGCATGTTCAAGGAAAACACGATTTGAACCGATTTTTGAAGAATTGGGAAAAATATATTTTTGGTTGAATTTAAAATCAGCATAATACAGAAACATTTGATAAATAATTTGGTTTTTTTCCTAAAATCACCGCACTGGACAGACCGTGATTTTCTGGGGTCAAAGTAACCCGAGGTTACGGTGTTCAAATTGAAAAGCGAATTGAAACGATTTCCGCAGTCGACCCTCGACCAGCGTGCGTGGCACAAACATTGTATTTGATTAAAGCTAACTATGAAAAAGTAATAAAAAGACAAAATATATCAAACCATCAAGTCTTTCTTATTTTCAGCCCACCACAATTCCTTACAGTACACTCTCTCTACACTCGACTGCAGATGGAAAGAGATCGCGGAGCATCAACCAAAAAAAAATGTTTAGAGGAAGTAGCCTCAGTAATCGGGAAACCAAAGATGCAAGGAGTGGAGATTTCTTTTTCTAGTATAAATAAATAAATATCAGGGGACAATGTGACATCAATTGACCTAGTCCCAAACTAAGCTCAAGGCTTGTATTATGGGTATATACTTAAATATATAGAAAACGTCCATGACTCAGGAACAAATATTCGCGCTCATCACACTAATATCTGCCCTTATTGGGATTTGAACCCAGGACCGCTAGCTTCGTAGGCAGGGTCACTACCAACTAGGCCAGCGCGTTTAGCTATTTATACTATGGTATGACTAACTTTACCTTACCTAATCTAATCGCGATTTTTGGGAATGGGCTTTAAGTGAGTTAGCTGACCTTTTAAAAAAATTAAAGCCTCAATTTTTTCCTTAAATTAGGTCTCCGAATTATTATGCAAAATGAGCCCAATATTATGTTTTTGGCATTGAAAATGTTAATTAAGCTAAATGTGGGGAGTAAGTTGTTATTGTAGAGAACCCTCGGAATGGCGGTCCTAATCTCTGTCATTTAGTGTTAGCTAAGTCGTATATTGTTATGGCTACCCTTTTTACCCTACTGTGGCGATAAGGTTAATGAATCCAGTATGAGTATGTGAGAGAGTGAGTGATCTATCCCAAAAACAGCTTATAAATTTAACAATAAGATTATGACTAAGTTTTGTTTGAAATAATCAAACCGTAGATAAATTGAGAAACATTGAATTCAAATTTGACATTTGTTTGTGAAACATATTATATTTAGTGTAGTAATATTTATTGTAATAATAATTGTGATTAAAAATTGTAGTTTTATCTTTTTCTGTGCATCCACTAAGTAAATTACTGTTTGGTTATTTGGTCGACTGGTAGAGAATACCATTAGGCATTATCCGCCATTTGTACTTATTTCTGTGCAATAAAGATTAAATAAAGAAATAAATAAAGAGAAAAATCTAAGCTAAAATAAGATGTATATGAATATGAAGAAAGTTGCGATAAAGATAGGGTGATAGCAACAGTAATGGACAAAGACCAATGATGGACACTTGATTCTTTTTTTACAGAACGTAAAAGCAGAGGATCTGAATAGGAGACCACATTCATCGGGCTGTTTATTCTAAAAAAATATTTCATATCAAATTTTATATTTTAAGGTTACATTTATTTAGAAACCAACAATTTGTAACCTTATTATCTTTGAATTAAAAGTTAAGTATCCATATTGGTGCTTTCAGCTAAGTGTCCAACATTGGTCCCGTCACCCTACTGTGATGCCAACGTCACCGCTAGCAAACAAGGGGTCAAATCTGGGGACCTAGTGAAAAGGAGGTTCACACCCGTATTTATAGTCAAGAAAAGTAATTACTTGAGTATTAGTAGTATCAAAAGTCATATAAAAATCGTTACTTTAGTCATTACTTTTACTCAAGTAATTACTTTTCTTGACTATAAATACGGGTGTTAGTCTTCTGAGGTTTTAGTAAAAAAAGGTATATGTATAGTCTCCGCATATGACTTACGCCCTTTTTTATTATAAATAAAGTTGACTTAAGCCTTTTTGCAATAGGACCCCAGAAATATCTTCATCATGCCCTTAATAATCAATCATTTAGGGATGGCGCAGCACGTTTATTCTTCCAACGAAACATTGAAACATTAAATTAAACTATTCATATCGTGCAAACGTTAATGAAAGTATAAATTATATGCAGCCAAGAGGCGTAGGTATATCTAAAAATGACAATGTAAAGTCAACTGTAACTCCATACTTGCTAAGGTTCCTTGTCTTTTAATTAGATCGCTAGTTTATTCAAAAGAGGGTAATAAAACACATACAGTCCGTTAAATCCTTAAGCTAAAGAAAGCCTACCGCAGTCACACTCTTTTCTAAGTGTAGATTTATTCTTTATCTTAGTTGCGTTGAAATAGAGTCGAAAAGTGACGAGCCTTTTCTTACCGTGACTATACCATGTTTATAGCAAGGAGAAGGAAATACTTAAGCCACCTGATGATAAGAGGGATCTGTGACTCATGTACATTAGCATTCTCAAGTCTACAAGCTTAAGACTGCAATCTTAAGACCACAAAAGCGATGCCAACTCAGAGAACTACGATGGAATGCCTCTATGCTAGTAATTTTACCGGTTGTCTTGCTCACCGGAACACAACAATACGAATACTGCTTGGGTTGATTTAAGGTTGTGGCAGTAACCTGCCTCCTATTTCACAATCTGACAATGACAGGAGATCGGTGACATTTCAGTGTACATGACGCAGCAGTTTATATGGATCCCGATGATGCGAAGGTATGTTAATTATGTAATGTATTGCGAATCGTCACCTGTCACTTATCATTGTCAATATGGTGAAGTAGGGGACTGGACGACAAGGTACTAAAGTGTTTAACTGTTTTTAGTACATTTTCGATAGGGTACTATCACGATGTAAACTTAAAATAATTTTACGTACAATAATTATTAGACATTAATATCCAACCTTAATTTAAAAATTAATTGATTTTCATTAGTTTTTAAAATGTGATTCCAAGCGAAACTGCGTCCTGTGACACAGGGTTTCCTAGCTCAAGTTGCAAGGACATGCTATATCCATTCAAAGGTTCCATTACTTATATACAATAACTTTTTTCAATTAAATTAAATTTTTAGTAAAAATCTTAGCCTGTTTGTGCAAAATGTGGATATAGAATTAACAACAAGTTGTCAGAGTTGTTAGTGATTCTGTAGCTCTGCCTACCCCAGTATGGGATAAAGGCGTGACGGTATGTACGTATTTTCTACAGAACCATCATACCGAATAACCAACTTTCCTTAACGGTCATTCCTACCGTTTCCGTGAGGTAACGGAAACTTCGGTTGAACAAAGTCAGGGTTGCAATTAACTGCGCAGGCGCATCGGGCGTCACGCATTGTCGCTGCGCCTGAAAGAATAACAAGTTAGCAGAATGTACAGTTAGGCAATAAAATAATGGGGACAGTATCCTCCTCTTAGCAGACCTGAGTGAGTCAAGGTCTTGGCAGAATATCAACGTTGCGAAGTTATTCGTAAACAAATTTTTAGTTTTGTTTTTTTTTTCTACAAAGTTTATATTCAGTTAACATAAAAAGCATGTTTGAACCTTATCATTTTATTGTTATTACCTGTTTTACTTATATACATTTTTACGCATTTTCATTAACTTACAATCATACAATACAATACACAATACAACACAACACAGGTAAGCAACAGGCGGTCTTATCGCTGATCATACAACTTTTTTTAAATATAGACTTGTCATGTCACAGTTGCACAAACTTTCTTTCAAATTAAATGCAGCCTTATCGCATGTTGTCACATTCAACCTTCGCTAAACGAAAGTAACAAGATTCTACGGAGCATTAATCAACAAATGTTTGTTTAAATTGATGTTCCATCAACAATAACAACAATATACGTTCTGTACTAATTAATCTTTGCTCCAGGAAACAGTTTGCTATTCCGTCACGTTCTTCCACTCTGCGTGTGTATATTTTGTTCCTCTTTCAGCATGATTGTCTCAGTAAATAAATATGCACGGTAGCTTACCGATAATACTGTGCTACTTACGCAACCACCATGTTCCTTTCAGTTTTAAATAGATTAAAAACCTTTGACGGAATTGCGACCACTAAATTCAGAGAGAAAAGGCTATAGCAGTTATACAGCTCTGTCCTTTTCTGTCCACCTAAACTGAACTGCTTTTGTATGTCACGGTTACCCCCCCTGATAATTTATAAACAAGGTAGAAGATTCACATTAAACCTAACTAAGAAATCCCAAACACTTTGCCCTGTAAAGACAAATAGCAGGATCTGGACAAAATACGGTATACTTCACGGATCGTCGATCAATTTTAATCGATTCTTTCATGGATCGATATCCATCGATCAATCAATTTAATTACAAATAACAGTAACAGACAAAATACAGACAGGTTCGCGCAATTCGATTTAGTTCATTAAAATTTAGATACGTAATAGTATTATTGTGTATTATGGGTTGTAAAGAAATAATTACAAACGAGAGTCTGTTAGAAGCCCGAAGCCGAAGCTTTGGATTTGCTTTACCACCCGTGTAATATACAATGTTTTTCATCACAATTGCGAGGAAATGAATGACACAGACACAGCGGCAGACTAAATCATTGTCTGTGACTTACCACAGATAATGCCAACGCGTTCGGAGTCCGATTCTAGTGACAGTCGAGATCAATAATTTATCTGCGAGATTTTTAGGAAATTGTATGCAACTGACATTTTCATGTCGAATGAAACTTCATATCGAATGGCACAAGAGTTGGGGTCCTGACGTATTGTGATAGTTTGAGTCCACGTATAATATAAAAAAAAACTATTACGCAGGATAGGGCGTAATGGTAAAAAAAAAGCTCGTGGGTATTATTTTGGATTTACGGTCGATTTTTCTAGCATGTTAGGACACTATTTAGGAGCGAGTGTGATAAAAACATATTATAAACATAGTAAGTAAGTATAGTATAATTAAACGTTTAGGTTTCCCAAAGTTTCAACTAGTCCATGTTATCCCAACATTCTTGTTGTTTCTCCGTGCAACATTGTTGTTAGAACTTAGGTTGAATACACTCCTAAATATGAGAACGGCTGTTATTGGATACGATTTCAAGTGGAAAACTTATCAATGTACCTTATAACGCAATAACGTCAATACTTTGAAAAACTTCGTATCTCATAATTCGTGACGAACGATTTTAAACTTAAACGTGAATAGAATTAAGTTTAAACTCATACATCTCGAAGTATCAGATACGAGTTTTTCTAAAGTAGTAACGATATGTTTATAGTGTTTTTACATGACCGCCTAAGGAGGGTTAAATGGTTTATTAGCATTTTATACACTTAGGGCCACTTGCACGAAAAGTTTAACCCTGGGTTAAGACTTGCGCGGACCAGAGTTAGCCCTTAACCCAGAATTAAGCGTCTACTTTTGTACGTGGTTTGCCGCCTAACCTCGGGTTAAGACGCTAACTCTGGTCCACACAAGTGGGCGAAACTCGAGTTAAAATGACAGTTTTCGTATGAATCTGACGTCTACTAACTCGAGTTAGTGCCTTAACCCAGGGTTAAATTCTGCGTGCAAGTGGCCCTTAGTAACATAATATGAGGTAAGTTTAGGTTATGTCAGGTTTTCAGCTTAACCGAAAAATAGGAGTTCCGCAGCAGCGTTGGTCCATCGACTTCCTGAATAAATCGTTAACGTTTGTTACTGTATTTATGGGTCTTTGTTCGCTTTATAAGCTTAATGGATGGAAATGAGGTTTCTTCAGATTTGTCACAAAAGGCAGACTTAAAATTCAACTGTATAGATATGGCAAGCGAGCACACAGCCCCCCTGATGGTTAGTGGGATCTCGTGATCGTGGGACTCGAATCCTAAGACTATATGCGTTGCCAATCCTGAGGATCGAGATACGTAGGATGCCTCTATGCTAGTAATTTCACTAGTTGTCGTATCTCCACAACGTTGCAGAATAATGAGCAGGGTTAGTACTGAAAATATATGTTAGTCAGGCTATGACGTCATCTGATAGACTATGACCTTGAACATACTGTACAAGACCTGCACATTTGAGCTGCCTGAAAAAAACGGCAAATAACTTGAAAGAAATAATTATAATCTAGCATGTGATTGAACTGTCTCTGAACGCAAAAGCTTGCAATATACCAAAAATTATGACTGCAATTTAGGCACCCTAATTTATCTAAGGGGGACCGACGACGAAGCTAAGGTTGCGGGTAACCGATATTATACCGATTCAATCGGCGCAGAATTTATCCTTGAGGCAAACCTTGTGGGAGGCCTATGTTCAGCGGTGGACGTCTTTCCGCTGAAATCATGACGATGATGATGAATCCATCGACGTACAGTGCTACCATTTCTTTAAATAGAGATCGGCGATCTTCTTTTTTTTATAACACACGAGTGACAAATATCCTGTAAGATGCGATGGCGATAGCGATAGCCAGCTGAAGGCTATATAAAGAAGCAGGGAAAACTGTAACAATGTATTTAATTAATCTAACTCAAAACTGTTACTTTGGCGACCTACGTAGATGACTTAATTGTCATGAACTTCGTAAAATCATTAAAATAGTTCAGTAAGGCTGCATTTCCACCAGAGCTGTTCAAGGCACCTAAGCGGCGTTGTGAGGAAAATTCCACCAATAGGATTATTTAGTTTTACTAGCTTCACTGTCCTATTGGTAGTATTGGTGGATTTTTCCTCGCAACACCACTGAGTTACCTCACGCAGCTCTGTTGGAAACGCAGCCTAAACAAGATGTAATAATAACATTTCACGTTGTAGAACTTATTCTTTGCGACAAAACTTTCCTCGTGTTCCAATTTACTTTTAGGGCCACTGGTACCATTTTAGTTTGTTCTTTGACGACGCGCTGGCCTAGTGGGTAGTGACCCTGCCTACGAAGCTAGCGGTCCTGGGTTCGAATCCCGGTAAGGGCAGATATTTGTGTGATGAGCGCGAATATTTGTTCCTGAGTCATGGATGTTTTCTAATGTATTTAAGTATATATTTCTCTATATAAGTATTTATATCGTTGTCTAGTACCCATAGTACAAGCCTAGAGCTTAGTTTGGGACTAGGTCAATTGGTGTGAGATTGTCCCCTTATATTTATATTTATATTTTATTTATATTTGTTCAAGTCCCTTGTGAATGAAGTGTATCACTCTATTTTCTGGTAGTATCTTTACGGTTCGACAATAAGTTAGTGTCATTTTACTGAACACATTTAATAGTTGGACCTTAAGGCTTCTAGAACTCGACCTGGACGCGACCATCTTACGTCAATCCTATACATTTTCGATATCGATAACGTCCGCCGCAAATGCACGTTGCCCATGAGTTACAATTACCGAGAGTTACCCTTGCCATGAGTTACAATTATCGTACTCGATAGCGATGCCCTATTAGAATATCTGTCAGGGACAGAGCATTTGACTCGCTGGCCAGTACATTAATAGTGACTCATGGGCATGGGTACAGGGCCACTAATTCTTGCTACAGATGTAGTGAATAATCCTTTCCCATCGTTTTTTGTCGGATTAGTTCGTATTTATCTAGCTGTCTCAATTAGCTTCAGTACCTATCAATAAGCCAACTGAGAAAGCAAGATAAATACGAAGTTATCCGACCAAAAACGATGGGAAAGGATTATTCACTACATCTGTACCAACGTCTACCTATTATTATGTGACTTCATAGAATAATTTAGCTACTCCCCCTATTTTAACCCCTTAGAGGATCGACAGAAACTTTTTTGAAAGGTGTTCTGAAAAAAAACATACTAATAGAAGTTTGTCTCAAAAGTTTTCATTTTTTTTGTTCATTATTTACTGATGAAGTAAAATAACAAACACCATGTGGTACCCTTAATTTGACGATGTGTAATAAATGATACATACCATAAAATTCACGTTTTATATCATCGTTTTTTTTTCACCATTACTTTTTTTTGCCAAGTAAACGAGGTTGTAGTCGGTTAGTAAGTTAATGAAGCTAAAGTAAGACGTATTTAAAATATAAGCTTTTCAGTTGAAATAAATCTTCTATTTCTTTTAAAACGCTATTGAAGTAATAAAAGTAACCCGATGCAATTCAAGAAAACGCGTTTCACAAACTTTTCATATTACCAAGGATTAGTTTGTAGCGCCTTAGAATAGTTTGAGCGTGCTTGAAAATTTTGTTGGACTTCGTTCCATAAAGTTTGGTTTGAAATAATGTTTCTTATTTTTAGGAAGTATTTCTTTCACGAGTATAAAAGCAAACAGTATTCAACCAAAGAAAACAGGTACCGAAAGCAATTTGTAGGTTTTAATGCTATGAGCCTGCTAAAAGATGTGAATTAATAACTTGTAAGGAAGGTTTGTCTATTAATTTACATTTACGTTTTAAAACAAGTTTTTTTTTAACTTGTAAACTTGTAAACTCTCTATGGCTGACCATGTGTAAGATAAAATTCAGCGAAGTTGTGCTCACGCCCTTTTAAATACCACAATCTATTTTTTCTACATAGAAAGAAAAATGTCTAAATATAATGAAATAAATAAATGTCATTTGAAAACACTGATCTTATTTACGTAACAAATTGAGGAGCTATTTGTATAATCTGAGAGCAAATCAGTGCCAAGTCAAGCAAAAAAAAAAGGCATAGCCGTGCAATCTTTGGTAGAAGTATTTTTACGGATATTCGAGTAAGCTGAACCCGTATTGATTTTAATAGATACATACTTGTGATTACTTAACTCACGTGAATGTATTTAAGATTATCTGAAATCAACACGAGTCCAGCAGAAAATTATTTTCTATTAAACGAAATTCTGCGAAGTGACACGTTCTATGAAATGAGTGTCGGTGAAACAAGGGGACATTGACCCATTAGACATTCGCATTCTCAGACTGTAAATTATATGTACAATTGTACCTAAATGTGAATAGCGTCTTTGCCAGTAAGGTAGTAAAGTATAGTTTCCTACCATATCTCTTTTTTTGCTGTTTTTGACTTCTTTTAACTTTACTTAATTACTATTTGAAGAAAAATATTCACTGTCTCTAGCGAGTTACAAAATTCCTACCCAATTAAAACTCACGAGTTTTTGAAAAAATTACTTACATAAGTAATAAAAAACTTAATGCTTTTCCAACAGCCTGTTCCATAATATTAAACGTTTTATACAGATAATATTTATGCGGTTACATAATCAACATACCTAAATCACTTTTAAGATGCAGCCATTACGCATTCAGGTTCTGAAACATTGAAAAAAATGTTATCTTTGGCATAATAATTAAGTAGATACTAACATAATTATCAGTGGTCACTGACAAAAAGAAAATTGGACGCAGAAATTACACTGCAAAATATCTGTAAGTGGTCAGAGATTACAGAGAAGCCATGTTGTTTCTCCTTACCAAAAAATTGCCAATCGTTATTAGTTATAGTCGGAAACCAAGAAAAAACACAAGAAACAAGTTATTACTATCTCAAATTTGGAGTTTTCAATACATCTTAATAGCATGCAAGAGTTTTTAGTCGAGTATAAAGTTGTATCGAATTTTGAAACGTAGAAATTGATTGCTTATATCTTTAATGTTCCAAGGCATATTGATAATTATGCAGAATTATTTTAGGGCATATTCCTATGTCAGAGAAGTATGGAAGAAAAAAACATGTTGCGCTAACCCCAATTAAGTTGTGAAAAGGGCAGGAGAATTATGATGATGAGTCTTATGTCATGATAATTTTTATTCATAATTATCATTCCAAAGCCTAAAAAAAATCCGGTAAAATTCCAGTAAGTAAATTGAGCGAGCTCAGCGAGCGAACAAATCTGGTCGATGCAATAACATTACAACAAGAAATGGTTATGAATACATTTTTTATGACTATCGACAAATTCGTTTAATTTATGATGAAAAACGTAAAAGACTTTAGAAAATGGGACTTTAATTTTATGACGGATAATAAAGACCCACATGCAAGATAAAGACGCTTGCTTAAATAATGGAATCTCCAGGCAGAAGCAAGAATTCCGTTGATACAGACGTTACATAGATTGATTACTCTCTCAGTCACATAAAGCTACCTTCCGCTGTGCTCACGCAAGCTTAGCACAGCGTTTGTGTCAGTACGATCAGTAAACAAATTAGTAAGAATTTGCATCTTGTTACCGTATTAGATTGTCTATGTTTCAGTGTTTTGTTTATGAAAATTGTTTTCATGCTACAGAAAGTGTTCATCTTTAATGATCATGTACGAAAATTAATTAATTTTAATTCTCAGGAAATCGTCGTTTTAGGAAAATAAAAGCGCGTGTGGCCTTATTTGCCTTAAGATATTTGAAAAAGAGTAGCATCAGGTTCACGCGTTTTGGATTTTTTCAAGACGTGAAAAGATTATTAGGTTTATCTTACTTTTTGTAGACTAAAAGAAGATGTAGTGACTAAGATTGAAAAGGGCATGCTTCGATGGTTCGGTCATTTATAAAGGATTGATGAAAGAAGATTGAAGAAATAAATTGTTACGGAGTGAAAGCCGCCCTAGGCGTACTTTTTCAAATCACACCGGAGAAATCTTAAGTACCCGAAATCGATGTTCGTGCATGACTCGAAGCATGAATGTGGAAGAAGTGAAAGAGATTTGGCAGGATCTTAGCAGGTGAAAAGAAGTGATCTCTGCTTACCCCTCTCAGAAACAGGCGTGATTTAATGTATGTATGTTATTTTACTTATTTGGTCACGATGAAACCTAATCGTTAAATTTGCCAACAGTACATTCGAAAGTAAATATCATTTCACCAGACATTAACGAAACCGTACAACGCGTGAACATTTTTTTCGCAAACATTTTCGCATCGAGCCACGAGATTGCACCTTACACGCGCGCATCACGGGAAATAATTGATTGTTAACGCGTGCAGTGGAAAGAAAAGTGGTCTAATGTAAATCAACTAGAATACTAACACATGCGAAGGCATTGGAAAAAAATTACGCACACGGATCCGCTGAAGCAACCACCGTGACAGTGCATAAAAATCATCGGCAGAAGACACCAGGACCCATTGACGAACAGACCACCGATGCAGGTGGAACGGTGTAAGGAGTTGTGACCCACAAATGGATAGTGACTTTGTGTTCTGAAGTGTAGTGACTTTTCAGTGTTTAAAATGACTGCCATAGTTTTGTTGATCGCTTGTGTGGTGCTGGGGCAAGCGAGTGCCGGAGTAGTGGAACTCAACTGCAGTGACAATGCTACGTGTATTGACTATATGGCGAAGGAGTTTGCGAGGAGCATGAGACAGCAGCGGGCTGTGAGGGTGTTTGATGTGCTGACGATTGAACCGGTCGCGACGAGGGGGCTGAGGCAGGCGAGGTCCAGCCAAGGATGGCTGTCGAAGTTCCTGGAGAGCCACGCGTTCAGCTTCGATTGGAACGACTGGTCGTTCAGGATAACCAAGCCTGAAAGCAGAAGCGGCGTTGTAGATTTGGAAGTGTACGAAAGCAGAACTGCTAAAGGTGAGTGAATGTCGAAAATAGTTTGACATGAAATCATAAACATTGCCACTCACTAAATACCACATTTTGAATTTAATTTATTTTTTGTTTATGGAATTACAACCTCAAGAATATTCAATTGATTTGCATAAATTTTTCTTAAAATTAAACCAAATTAAAATGGTCACTAAAGTAAAATTAACATAACTAATTCGTCACAATTCGTCACCACCCGCGAATGTTACGCCACTTGCCACTCTTCTTAATTTAACCGTGTAATGCATTTTGGGTTGACAGCCGACTTGACATATTACCCGAGTGTAGTACACGGCTAAATTAAGAAGAGTGGCAAGTGGCGTAACATTCGCGGGTGGTGACTGTACATTAATTCTTATTTTTAATTTGATATACCGGATCCCAAGACAAGGCATTGCCTAGTTTGGGGATTTCCGTTCTTAACTTTAGACAACCTTTTCTGATTTTTTTTTATTACTACACCATCGGCGCTCGGAAGGTGTTCACTAAAACGAACCCGTACAGTCGGCCGAGACAGTGGTCTACCAGTTTTGACAAAAGTTTCTGTGAGATCTAATTATCGCTAAGGTTGACGCTTGTCACTGTCATATCAATACTGAACTAACTAAGAGACGGTTAATAATTGAATTAGCGAGGTTACATGAATAACGAATTCTACATGTAAGTAGTTCAAATGTTAATACTGAAAACTTTCTAATTTCACATGAACGTTTGTTTTATGGCAATTAACATGAATGGTAGCTATCTTGGTTGTACAGTAAATACATACGAACAAATATTAATATCGTTCTGAGATTGAAATTTGACGGTTCGTTAAATATTATTTCATACCCAAGGATTCGTTGTTTTGCTAGCGTGTTGAAATTGTGCGAGAAAGCATAAAGGAAGAGATCGGATGTAGGATTTATTTAAAGACGAGGATACACATTATTTATTACGTATTTTTATACTTTACGTTACTTGGATTTCTCCAAATAGTTAAACAAAGTAACTTGAATTGCTCAAGTACTTAATTCGAGAAAGTTCTGAAGACCTATATAAGAGTTAGTTTTACTAATTGAGTACATTCAATTATTAAGTAAGTACCGTCAACTGGGGTTACTTTGATTTACGGGGTAACATTGCCCACCCCAAAAACTAGTTTTAATATTCAATTATTCTATTAAATGTTTCATCAGGAGCAAGCTACTTATATAGTTATACAATTATTTAAATGATTTAAGAAGATTACCACTAAAATTGTTGTCGTCTTAAGGCTGAGCAATGTTACCCCGTAAATCAAAGTAACCCCAGTTAACCGGTAACAGTAAAATAAGTAATTAGTACTAGGTAAATCAAATTAACCTGAAGTGGCTGCCACAGTAGCTAGTAAACCTGTCCAATTGAATGCTACGCAGCGGACGCCGTTTTTAGGCTTATTTTCAAAAATATATCTTACGGCTGCATTCAATCAGTTAGAGATGGCACACATAGTAGGTACTATTGGTAGCAGACTATCAAAAAGTGTTTTCCGATGGGAAAACATTTGTCAGATGGAATGGTTTTTTTTTTTGTTAGTATGTTTATCGTTGTATGGTAGTTATCGTACCCATAGTCTATGGTTCACTTTGGCATAAGGTCTTTTTTGTGATTATTATTGTCCACTGATATTGATACCCGTGTGGTTGCCGGGTTAGAATAGTGCCACTCCATATCTTCCCGTGGATGTCGTAAGAGACGGCTAAGGGAATAAAGGCGTATAGTACTGTTAGGCGATGGGCTTGCAACCTGTCACTAATACACTGGTAAACATCTTAGCCTAAAAGTGCAAAATGTGGTTACAGAATTATTAACAAATTTTTAGAGTTGTTGGTAATTCTGTAGCTCTGACTACCCCACTCTGGGAATAAAGGCGTGAGTTTATGTATGTATGTATGTACTAAGCCTTGTACCTATTTTCGTACCGGAGACACGTGACTAATTAGTTCAAGACGCTGTGAAATTAGCCGCCGGCTTTCCTCTTGCGGAATTCGACTTGTTATTAGCCATTTTCTTTTATTTTCTCGTTTGTCTTAGCTTTATATCGGCTTTATTTATTTATCATTAGTGATTTTAATTGCGTTTGTTTGTTACCTTAGGCTTTTCTTAGTAGGTATTGTCTTGAAATACCAATGATTGCAAAATGACTTCCAAAATTATCATGAGTAGGTACCTATTTTTTTTTATATGTTACTAAAACAACATATCGTTCATTGAATACAAAACGGACACAATCCGTAATGAGTCAGTGTTGCATTTTAAAATTAGAAGCGGTTGGAATACGATTTTTAATGGAAGAGCAAATTATTTTGGAATGTGTCCGTTTTGTATTTAATGAGCGATATATATGACATTAACATTAATATCATCAGAAGTTCAACCGTAACTTCCAGTTAGTAAGTAAATAGACCTACTTACACTAACCCCCTTACTTATAAACGTGGAATAAGCTTGGAATAGTTTATGCTATGCTTTGTCACTTTCTGTCAGATGCAAATGTCACAATTACAGATAGGACAAAGCATGGTATAAACAATGGCAATGGTATAAGTAAGTATATCGAGTAAAGTACCAAAGAAAAACTACTATGATAGTTGATAAAAAGAACGATTTAAAAAAAAAGGACATTGGTTACATCCTCTTTGACACGTAAAAAACTTTTGGCGGAATTTTGTAGCTTATTTTTCTCTTTTAAATTTTTTTTTTACCATTAGGTAGGTATAACAAAAACAATATTTAAATAATATAATCGCTGATTTTTCATTCTAAAATTGTGTTTTTTGCTGCAAATAAAGTTATTAAAGGTAAAATGATATAAACCACTTTAAAAATAAAACATCATACTTTAAGCCCGCTCCGCTGTTTTAAACCAAATATTTTTAACGTCTCTTGCAAACAAACAGAGGATAAACATTTACCATTTTCCTTTGTCAACATTTTGCTAAGAACTTAAAGGAAACGGTTGCACACAATGAAAACTCTCTCAAATATGTCTCATAATGAAGATTATTTGAATGGTTGAACATTGTGCTACTCAATTGACGATAGTAATATAAATGTTATGAAACAATAATGTAACGTCAGTGGTTGAATAAAGACTCTATTGTTGACTATATTGTTTGTGTTTCTTGGACGTTTTTGGTAAACAAATGATACTTATTGAGGTAAATTCTTTAAAACGAAATCAATAATAATGTTAATGTAATTTTAAATCCATTTGATTTTAAGGAGAAACTATCGTCATTTAATAATACGCTCCTTTTTGTTTTAACTTGTTTAGTTTACTCCAATAAAAAAGGATGGACGATGCGCCAGTTAACCAATTCTTGCTTCACGTTTACTGATATTTTTAACCTCTATCTTTATCATTGATAGATAACTTTTTACATAAACATTACATCACGCTTATTTCCTAGAGGGGTCTACTTCTTTCTACTTGCTATAATCCTGACAAGTTTTTCGCTTCTTCCATATTCTTACATCGAGTCATGTATGCATGTCGGATTAGGCCCTTTTCCAGTATTTATTCGATTTGATTCGAAAAAGTACGGCGGCCCCTTCCGACCCTTCCCCTCACTTTCGCTCTGTATATCTTTCGTCAATCTTCGTTCATCCAGATACAATTTTAATGCGATATTTTTCTGTGCAGTTAGATTTCTAAACTGCAATTTTTGTCTAGTTCATCATTGTTGTATCTTTAATCTTTTACTGATACGTGTCGTTAAATTGGTCGCTATACCTATAACTACATCAGAAGTGCAATGTACAAGTATAAAACTACCAGCAGCGGTATTATAACAAGTAATCTTCTTCTCTATCTTTACTCTATTGTACATCACTTGGTTTACAACAAAAATCACTACATTGTATAAAACAAAGTCGCCAATGTCTGTCTGTCCCTATGTATCCTTAGATCTTTAAAAGTACGCTACGTATTTTGGTGCGTTTTTTATTAATAGATAGAGTGATGCAAGAGGAAACTTTTTATGTATAAAAAAATCTGTTTTATGTACGGGTGTTACAGAAAACACATAAACCGAAGGGAAGCGAGAAAAGAAAAAGAGAAAGAAACGCCACGCAACTAACGAATTGCAGGTGGTGTGTGGATTCATTTTCCACTTCGTTACAGTCCAGCGGTTAGTGTATGCCTCCCGGAACAAGCATGTCATACCAACAAACGATCTCATTATTGCGTTCGACAGAATAATGTTACCTTTTATTTATGTCACGAAGGTATTCAATGATTTTGTCTTTGTCGTTCTTTTTTCGTAATGTGTGAGACAGGTATTGTTTGGTGTTATTAATGGTTCAAATATTATTTCTGGATTAATTGTTGTCACAAACAGAATCCACGAGTCGAAGAATAAGAGACCGCGATAACATACTTATTCAGTGCTTGTTTTGAATGTGAAGAATGTATTGTATAACTAACTAACGACCCGCCCTCGCTTCGCTTCGGTTTATTTGAGTTTTCTATAACACACGTACATAAAACAAATTTATTATACATAAAAACCTTCCTCTTGAATCACTCTATCTACTAAAAAAAACCGCATCAAAATCCGTTGCGTACTTTTAAAGATCTAAGCATACATAGGGACAGACAGCGGGAAGCGACTTTGTTTTATACTATGTAGTGATTTATATCTATGAAGTTACTATCAATGTTGCTAAAATGATTGTCAAAAAAAAACCCTTTAAATTTTTGATGAGACACCAGAAGTATAATATTATTTAACAGTCATCGTTTCATAACCCTTATAACGTTAGATAAAAATAAATGTATTCCCCTTTGGCACACAGTAATTTGACCGCAAGCAGAATATAAAATGTACGTATAAGGAATTGCCTCCATATTTTACGCCCCTTCAACGAAAAGGGTCTTCATATTATTGTGTTTAACGTAGCGTCTGAATAATATGTTTATTTACGACTTCTGTACAATTATTTGAAAAGAAATCTCACGTTTGCGGAGCAGTAAAAAGGTAATCAGTAATTGCTTTTATAAAAGGATTCGTGGCGGGGAAATGTACTGCGAAATAAGCAAGGGGATGTTTTATAGGATTTAATCCGGTTATCATACTGAACAGGACCCTGCTACTAACTTAATTAAAGTAAATATAAAATAATAATAATAAATAAATATATAAATAATTTGTTTTGAAAAATACATAGCTACCAAAGCTACACAGAAAATATGCACGTATAATTTACATTTTAACTCTTTATTTTATTTAAAAAAGATGATTAGGTACGTATAAATAGTCAGTAGTCACAAGTGACGTCACAATTTGGTTATGCGTCTTAAAAGGGACGTTGTGGTACAATACATTATTACTAAGACCGTTTACTTACAATCAAACCAACGCCAAAGTTACTTCAAGATTTTCATTCCTTATTTATAGTACATTACTACAGAGGCCGGGACAAAAGGGGTTGCCGGCCGAAGACATATAGACGGCCGAGCGCCAAGCGAGGCCGGATAGGTCTGAGGCGGGCAACCCCATATTTCCCGCCGAGGTATGTATAGTGCTTTTCTCAAACATATGCAATTAAATAAAAAATACATCACTCAAAAAAGTAAATTGATAAATGTCCACGGAAAAGTAATTGGGTGTTAAAATAAAGTACCAGGAGCGCAGAGGTAATTAGGAGGTATATCAGGCATAGCGCAACTTAGATCTCAGGCGGCGCGGGCAGCCGGCGGCGGGCGCACACGACACAGCGCGGATGTCTCCCAAACGTTTATGCACTCCTAGTACTTCTTGACGTTATAACATTTTCTCAAAAATTTTAAAAATATTATTTTTTTAATACGCATAGTCGCAGAATGTCATGATGTCTGTGCCACAAATTTATGTGGAATGGAAATTAAAAAAGAGGACTTTGCAGGCCTAGGCCTGCACGATTTGTATGAAATTCCCTTAACGACCTCCTGTCCCAGCCGCACCTGAAACGTCATACTTCGCAGCCTATTGTAAGGCACACAATGTCAATATTCCATAGCATGTTTGAGAAAAATTTATTTAAATTTACAAATACCACAGTGACTTGTGGTGGAAAGAGACTATTTGTTAGGAATAATTTAAATTTAGAACAACGTTTTATGCTAACTAGGATCTTTTACTATTGTGAATTTTCCCGGTTAACTTCTATTTCTTAGTGGCCAGTATTAAACAGGCATTAAAAAGTTTGAATGTTTTTCTGATTTATTGTTAAAGCTTTTTTATAGTTTTACCTTAAGTAGATTTTAAAATTTGCTGTACGTTAAACCGTACTTTCTATACAGCTAATGCAATGTAATTCTACAATTTCTACCAGTACCTAGTCTCAGAATTTATATCGCGTGTTAATCGGTTAATAGAAACAGATCCAAATATTTCAGCACATCCTGTCTTGTTTATCTACTTTACAGTAGTAATTAAGTGGGTTGGTCTGCTATGAATTATTAAAACGTTTTCTTAGTAGTTTGAAACACGCAAGGAATAAGTAGCACATCAGTTATCCGGTGAAAATTTTGTGAAAGATTGAGTCTTTACTTTATTTATTTTATTTTACTTGGACTACGGCAGAGCTTAATATTTTTATTGGCACCAAAATTATTAGTTTTTTCTAAGGTAGGTAGGTACGGTATTTTAGTCACTTTCGCAACTATCTCTAAACTATCCAAGGGGTTTTAAATTTTAAATCACATTTTAATTATAAAGCTTTCGTTAAAAATGTGAGTGGGCTTTAGGATGTATTTCTTGAACATATGATTTTAACTAAGTACAATGTTAATTAGTACGCAGTTGTAAAAATCAGTTTTATTAATAGTTATATAAAGTACATTATTATAAATTCAATTTCGTAAAAATAACGTGAACGCGAACAAAACACATTTTAGCGCGTGCATTCACAATGAGGCAGCCTAATACGTTCGATCTTATCGACAGAAGACACGCTGCCAAATTGAAAATGCAGCTGACTTTAATGCCAGCATTACGCTGAGTTGGGACCATTTTGTGGCTACTTTTTTCTTGTACCTACGTTTTTATCTCTTCTTGGCTGATTGTCACGAATAGATGATTTTCTTTCTTTCTTTCTTTCTGTCTTTAACAGTGACAATAAATTACGAAAAAAAAGCATTTAATTAATGACATATTTTAAATGTATACGTTTCTTGCGTTAAGTGTCACTTTTTTTTATAAAATAGGGCATGTAGGTTACCAGAATTGATGGGAAGTAATCACCACCGTTCATAAACACCACCAACTCATGAAGAGTTGTCGGTGCGTTGCCAATTAGAATATTATAAGCTCTTTTCTTGAAGGCACCCATGTCATACGAGGGCTGCCTTTTAAGTTGTGTCGTTTGGAAAAACTAAAGACAATTTAAGTGTTAAATGGTATTTATTGTTTTTCAAAGTAATCACCGTGATATGTAATACACTTTTTCATTCGATCGAACCAGTTTTCGAAACACTTATTCCAGTCCGAAGTCGGGGTCTCCAAAATGGCCGTTTTGTATGCCTCAACGGCTTCTTCAGGCGTCTGGTACCGTTGACCACGAAGTCGTTGCTTGATTTTTGGAAAAGTAAAAAAATCGTTAGGGCTTAAGTCTGGACTGTGCGGCGGGTGTTCCAGAATTTCGACGTTTTGCTCTTTTAAAAACGCAATTGTTTGCCGGGCGGTGTGCGAGCTCGCATTATCGTGATGCAGTCTTATACGACGTCTTGGGTTATTTTTTCGAAACTCGCCGATGACTTCTGGTAAACAGACAGTGGTATACCAGTCAGCATTAACCGTTTTACGATCCTCGAGCACGATGTTGGCCACGTGGCCACTTTTCGCCACAAACGTGGCGACTATTTTTTTCGAAATGCTCCGTGAGCGTATTACTTTGGTCGGTTTTGGCTCATCTTGGAACACCCAAACAGTCGACTGCTGTTTAGAATCGGGTTCGTAGGCATATATCCAAGATTCGTCACCACTGATAATGTCGTAAACATGTTTCGAGTTTCCTCGGTTGAATTGCCGCAGAGTTTTGCGACACCATCGAACGCGAGCCGTTTTTTGGTCTTCACTGAGTAAATGTGGTATCCAGCGAGAGATCAACTTTTTTACGCCTAAGTGATCATGCAAAATACTGTGAACACTGGTCCCTGAAATACTTAAGGAAGCTTCTATCTCACGGTATGTCGCATGGCGATCTTCGACGATCAGTTGCCGTACAGCATCAATGTTCTCCTGGGTTACGGCTGTTTTTGGTCGACCTTCACGATGTCTATCACCAAGACTAGAGCAACAACGTTGAAATTCTAAATACCAGCGTTCCACAGTCCGGAGGCATGGTGCTTTATCATTGAAAACCGTAGTCAACTCTTCGAAGCACTGAAGTCGCGTTAAGCCCCTTTTGAAGTTGTAAAAAAATATCGCACGTAAATTTTCCTTCGAAATTTCCATTTTCACAACTGACTTGTCAACTTTGAACGAGCGCTGTACTAAAACGGTTGGACCGATTTCGAGTCATTCTTTTGTTTTCGAATTCTAATTTCAAATATTTTAAGATGACACTAGTTCTTTTTTATGCAATCACGGAAGGCTTGCAAACGACAGAACTTAAAAGGCAGCCCTCGTAAATACCTGGTGGGAAATACCACAGAAGGGAGTTCGTTCCACAGTTTCACTATTTAAGGCAAAAAGTGCTGTTGGATACTCTAATAGCTATATACAATCTTATTTGATTGACAATTGTCATTTTTTCATTGACATATTATTAACTAAGGCGCATTATTATTATGTTTATTAGTAGATATTTACACGCCGTCTAATGACAGAATAATTATGTTGGAACTCCTTGTAACTTGTACCATCATGGTACCAATGTTCTTGTGAATAAATAATTTACTTACTTTCTTGTTTGTCAATAGTTTTAAATTAAGATTTATTTTACACGTAACAAGTACTAAATAGTGACAAATCATGATAAGGGTCTAATCCTAAAGATAAGAATACGACAGCGTCACTAAAAGGGGCTTATTTGGTAGAAAGGACCCAAGTCTCAGAGATGTCACGATTTTCCCAGATAAGTAGAAGACACATTTTATTCAGAAATAGGAAAATTCGTTGTTATTTTATTTGTTTACACACGTATGAATGAGATCGACCAAATAAACTTCGAGTTGCGTCTATTGCGTCACGTTTTTAGTGCGTTTTTAACGCCCACCGGCGAAGTCACAACCTGAGGTGCCATTCTCTTAAAAACAGCATTCTGCCGATCCGTCACTTGACAGATTAACGGAGTAAGTTAAGAATGCACGCCCGTAAATATACTTTTACCAGAACTAACTATGATTTAAATCGGAACACCTTTTCAAATCCTGTTGTCAATCTTCACATGCGAAGTCGCGGGTCTCTTTAAAGATACATATAAAACTCTTCCATGTCTGAATGACTTACGACAGAACCGGATACACTACTTAACTCCGAAGATCCATAATTTCGAATTGATCAAAAACTAACCTAACCTACGTGTAGCAATTTAATTAAGACTTTAATCTAAAATAGCTCCAGCATAGCTTACGGAAAAATGAAAATTCGGCTAAACGAATTCGGAATAAAGTATTTTGGAGTATTTGGGTGTTCCCCACTCAATCTAGTGACTTCAAATTTTAAAGAATATTCCTTGCGTACCCTAAGGTTTTCTATTCGCAAAGAATTTTTCGGTGATTAACCTACATCGGGAAGAAATAGAGCAACATATACGAATATGCGCGCGCTCTCCAAAAATACATAAAAGAACTGGATCCGAATGATGTACATAGTTTTAACGTGTTTGAATTTTATGTTATAATAAGCTCTGTGGCCCTAGACAAGATGCATCACGTGATCGTTATAGTTATCGAAAATATTATAGTACTGATGCGCTTTACACACTGTCACCGATCCGATTCCCTATGCAATTTGAACGCGTGCGTTCTTACTTTGTACTACAGGATCGTATCGGGGATCTGGGGGGTTATTATGAGATAGTTATGCAATTCTGTTTACGCTGAGAGAAAAGGACAGAGCTATATAACTGCCATAGCTCTGTCCCTTACACTCACCGTAAAATGAACTGCATAGTTATGTCATAATAACCCCCCTGTGGGGTTAAAATGACGTAGCTATCAAGTTCAATTTACACTCAGAGTAAAGGACAGAGCTATATAATGACTATATCTCTGTCCTTTACGCTCACCGTAAAATGAACTGCATATCTATGTCATAATAACCCCCCTTATTGCCGGCAGTGTATAAAGGGCTTGACGTAAGCTGCCCAACGGTTAGTGTAGTGAATTTACACTTATATATAAATGTAATGTTGTCTGTGACATCTCTCATCTGTCGTCTCGAGTCGGTTGGCGCGAAGGGCAGGTAGTCTGACAGCCGGGCGCGGAGGAAAGACGATATTTATTGTACACAAACAGGAACACTAGTACACGTACCTTACGACACTAGAGTCACGTCAAGTAAAAACTTTGACAGTGTTTGAAAATCGTTTACGATATCGTTAAGTATCTTGACTAGAGCCTCAGGGATATTTAAAGTCAAAGTAACTGTTTTTATTTGGTTACTGTTTATTTAAACTGTTAAATCTTTTTAGGTTTTCTATCTAATTATTAAATTAAGAGCGGAGTAAAAATGCCGCAATTTTTATGAAAGAAGAGTAAGATAGCTTCTTTTGAGTAAGACAAAAGATTTGGATGCGGTTCGATTTAAAGAATATTTAACCATACAAAACAAACGTCAACATACAACATTTTCACTTCATTATCCATAATCTTGTAACATTTATAGCATCGCAAGTCGTAACACATGACGACCGCTCCTCTGTATAAAAGTGGGTTCACAGACGTCCATAAATATATTTTACGACGTTAATGACATGGCACATGGTGTCGTCTATCTTCCTGAGTGTATTTCATAAAAATTGATCTTCAATACAATTTGATACTTATTTGTTAAACTGAATGATATTTATTGGGTAAACTTAAAAGGTACACGGAAAATTGGGTCCACGGTCGTATTGATAAACGAATATCGACTGTAATTTGTATTGAGATGCATCAAACATGACAGTTTCCTATGGTTTGACGTTTACTTTATCTGCTGAAACCATGGTGTTATCAGGATATCTTAAACATTATTTACGCAGGTTTTTTTTATCTTAGACTTAACTCATGTGGCGAGAAAATGTCTACCATTAAATGAAAATTCTGTGACAAACGTTTGTTGAAAGGGATTGGGATAAAATAAAGTAAGTAGGTAGGTAAATATCCCGTTTACTTTGACGTATCTTATGACAAACTCTGCCACAATGAGTTTATTACGGTCTGATTGTATGAGTCACTTTAATCTGTAAAATGAGGTTTTAATCTCAAAAAGTAATATTTACAATTAATTTATTATTACTAACCCCATAAGTACAAAATAAATAACAATCTTAATTTAACTTATATTTTTTGACTTACAAAACTGTCACAAAAATAACGTACAAAATAATTTAAGTTTCCTTACTTTCAAATCATAATAACTTAAAAAGTAATATTTCATTTATGTGGGTATGTTCTTACTTCCTAACAAAGATATTTTTTACTAAAATATGTCCTGTCTGAAATCTTTTCTCAATCTTGAAAACTTAATTTATGGATAATTAATAACTTGATAGTAAGGTTGTAATATGTTTGAATATGGCTTATACTTAATTAAAACTTAATATGAACACACTTTCGTAATCAAATTCAATTCCAATCGTCAACCCATTTTCACTGACCATAATTATAAAGTTTGACCCTAGCGGTATTCAAACCCACAAGCAGTAGTTAAGTCCCTTTTCAGTTCGCATTTAATAAAATTTAGGCTTATGTCTCGGCAAGATGATTTCTAAAAAATCTTTATCACCCAATCCTTGGGTTGAACTCGTATAAAAACACGAAAAAAACGGTCAATTTACATCCGACCTAAACAAAAATTTTTGTTTGTAAAAAAACAGAACTGTTTAAGAAGTCAAATAGGTAACAAACAACTTGGAATTTGATTGATCTCATATTTAAAAAAAACACAAAAAAGGAAAATACTTACTGAAATAATAGATCTTAGGTCGTTGGTTCAAGAATCTTAACGTGTTTCTTTTTTTTTTTGGTCCTGGAGCCCTAGCTAAGATGCATTAGCTAACGAGCGTTTCTATATGCTTCGTTTAACCAATCGCGTCACTGGTAATGCCGTGATACGAAGAGTCACGTGATCTACCAGTGACGCGATTGGTTTAAACCAAAACGAATTGAAACGTTAGTGAGCGTCATGCATCTTGGCTGGTGTATTTAAACAGGAGACCCTGGGTAGTGATTCTGTAAACAGCGCCGGTGGTGCGGACTGTCGAGTGATACCAAGCGGCGAGATTAAGTAGTCCCGTCAGTGCGAACAAAACACATTGTAGCGCGTGCATTTTCAATTTAGCAGCACGATAGGTCGAACGTATAAGGCTGCTTAATTGAAAATGCACGCGCTACAATGTGTTTTGTTCGCACTGACGGGACTACTTAATCTCGCCGCTTGGTATCACTCGACAGTCCGCACGACCGGCGTTGTTTACAGAATCACTACCCTGGACACGATGCATAGGTTTACGTCAGACCTATAACGATAACGTCCTATCAATTAATATTATCTTGTCTGGCCGCTGAACTGAAGCAAAGACGTCAATCATGCTACAAAATTATCATTCCTTCTTAGTCCTCAGGGTTGGCAACGCATTTGCAGTCTTAGGATTGCATGGCAGTCTTGTGAATGCAAATGTCTATGGGTCACAGTTTCCACTTACCATCAGGTGGCCTGTATGCCCGTTTGTCTTCTCTATGCCATAAAAAAAAAAAAAAAAAAATTGCTTCACTCGTAAACTTAAATTGCTTTAGATTCATAGATTCCTAGTACTTTATAAAAGTTATATGGAGAAAAAAAGTGTACCGTAAAACTACCCAACTATAGTCCTAGCCTGCAACAATAGAGAGAATAAAACCCCTGTTTTTTTTTCTAGTTCATTTGCAATCAGTCCATGGACTATAAGCAAATCTTCTCTGTGTGCTTATTTTTCATTTGGAGATCTGCTAAAACGTTTAAACGTCACACGGTCTTTTCTACGTTACAGCAAGTAGCTACATGGTTACAAACAAAATAATTATTCCTACCTCATGTCGAAAGTGGGCGTAGCAAATACTGATAATAATTCATTTTTTTAGGAAATACAAAAAAAGTAGTACGCTTTTGAAAGAAACTTCGTTAAGCGTCTACACCCTTTAAAATAACCTATTTAAATAAGTCAGTCTGAATTGTCTATCACCTTTCACATAATACACGAATTTAACGTCCAAAGAGAAATCAAAACAATAATGTAATCCATATTCTCTGGGAATATGTCTTTTACGATTAATGTATTCTAAAATCACAAAGAGTAATGATTGCTCAGCATTTGTTCCTTTGTTCAATCACGGGGCTTTAAAAATATATTGATTGGCTTGGATTCTTGGCTTTTTTGAGCAGGGTGACATTTAGAAGATGTATTTTTCAAGGGACAATTAGCATTATTAAGATAAGTATACATCGTAATTATATTATAGTTCAATCATTTAGGGCTTAGCACAGTTTAACAGACAGACAGACGTACGGACGAACAGACTTAGTAATAGGGTCTCACCCCTGGTACCCCTTGGGTATGAAACCCTAAAAGTATATTGCTTTTGTTTTTCAATCATTTGCAACCAGAAGCATCTAATAATACCAAATGAATTAGGAAATGTAGCCATTTAATATTCATATCATACTCCACTCCCAATTATATTTTGAATATTAACTGAATATAAAGTCCTAAGTGAAACTAATGGAACTATCAAATCCCCGAATCCCATGTTTCATTCGAAATACTTTGTACACGTACATTTGGTATGGAAACGTAGAATTGCTTTGTGGTTAGTACGAGCGCACGAGTTTACATAATCACAGACTACTTTTATAAAGTATTCACTACTGTATAAAATTTATTTCATTTATTGAAAAACAAAAAGGTAAATACAATTATATACAAAATTGAAAAATAATAACGCTAAGGTCTAAATTTTGATGCTAACATAAGCCACCTAGTAAAAGAAAATAGAAATAGAAAATACTGTTGTTACAATTACATCCGAACGTGAATATTGATATCATACCTATTTAGTCATGCATTAAAATTTTAAGCAACGTTATGCCTATCTTTATGTTTAGTTTTGAGAATGACTATCTCAAAAACAAGCAATATGATCTGCAAAATTTTAATTTTAATTTTACGAGTGCTTCTATCAGCTCATAATTTCCTGGTAAAAAAGGCTAGAGGAACGTTACTTGTTTATAAATACGTTAGCCACATGAAAGTTACAGATGTAGTGAATAATCCTTTCCCATCGTTTTTTGTCGGATTAGTTCGTTTTTATCCAGCTTTCTCAATAAGCTTCAGTACCCATCAGTAAGCCAACTGAGAAAGTAAGATAAATACGAAGTTATCCGACCAAAAACGATGGAAAAGGATTATCCACTACATCTGTACTCTCCAAAATCACATTTAGTATTTTATATTTCGTAAGTGCTATTTTTAAAGAAGGAAATAAAGCGTTTATTTTAAAAACTGCGCTGTCGGTTTTAAGCTGCACCACACCTACCAACAAATCAAATAAAATGTGTAAGTGCGTACGTTAAAACGGTGTACATCAACCTTTATGGGGTCAACGCAATTACTATATACTTTATTAGTAATTACACGCTTGAAAGCCTTTGAGAATTAGATTAATCTTGTCTTAACAAGAGCTTAACCATTTATAAGCAAATTTATTTTATGCGACCGATTAAATAAAGGTTTTAGCATAAGATTCGTTTTAAAGTAAATAACTATGTTTAAAAAAATACAGGATGTCTTTTTTTTAAACGACGAAAGTGTTCTTTCATCGACCGAATCGATCCAATTCGATCCACGAATTATAACAGGCGATGTCCAAGTGCTTGTATTCGTATTTAACTGCAAAGTTTGGCCGAGGTGTTTCGAAGACGAAACTTGCCACCAAAGCCGTAGTTCATGCACTAATTGTTTTTAATACGCACTAATCGGACAACTCAGGCTTGCCGACCAGACGAGCTCATCTGCAAAACTTTTAAAATACAGCTCAGAAGAAACATTAAAAAATAACATGATAAAAAAAAGATAAAAGATGGTTATTCAGTAAGTAGGCCGCACGGGCCCTTTTACACGTCAAAAATCTACCAGCCAGCGCTTCGCAAGAGACGACTGCTGAGAAGAAACGCCGCAAGAAACTCAACAGTTAGTCGTTTTTTAAATATACAATTATAAAACTTAACCTAGCATTATACAGTATGTAAACTTACTAAAACCATTTATTTGAACCCGAGCATGTCTAGGCGATAGATAAGGTTGGGGTATATCAATTATTGAAATATTAGCACTTTTTCAAATTTAAATAAAGAATGCACTGAATGCAAGTTCAATAATCTGTTACGATGAAAACATTACATACGGGTCTTATAATGGGCACTGAACAACGATGTAAACATAACACTTGGGATGATACTTTTAGGGTTAACCGACTTTGAAAAAGGTGAGATGTTATAATTTTTATGCAATGATAAAATTAAAAAATATCGACACACACTAGCAAAAAATTTGGTAAAAGACTTAACTCAACTAGCCTAGCAACTGGTTGAAAGAGATGGTTTTAGTAAGTTTACATACTGTATAAAACAATGAATCTAACATACGATAAGAAATAAATGTATTCACGCGTAGTTGAGCAGGAAAATGTGTCAAATCTCTGAATTTTCTCCATGATTTTCAATAAGTTTATACCTTATTTAAAGTAACCCACTGTAAAGGAATAATAACATTTACATACAAGGTTACTCGGAAATAAGCTGGAAATAATAATATTATGGTTAATAACGACAACAAATAGGGAACATTCCGAGAATGCAATATGCTGTCGGCAGTGACAAATTACATTACGATATATTATATTAGCCTCAATTTGGCTACGTCATATGAAAGGTACAGTGTGTATTAAACTTGCAGTAAGTTGCATTTATTACTATTTAAATATTTTGCTGACTTTCATTTTATATAACTAGAAATACAAACGGGTTCACAAGCCCTCATTTTACAAATGTAAAAACAACAACTGACATGATCATTCTGTTTACGTTACGGTGGTGTTATGCCAGGCAATAAAGCCACTTGTTTTGAGATTGAATTTTATTTGAAATAATTTATTTGTAATACTTTCTTGAAATAGAAACCCGGAAGGAAATTATCTATTAAACCCTTAAAAAAACTTTCTAACTTTGTATTCTTATTTGGAGTACCTAAACCAATTTTGAAAAGATCATCCGTGAATTTAACCATTAAGCCTTATGCCTGTGGCATAGTTACAATGCATAACCAAAGTAAATATTTATACCATACAAGCTCGACTTATAAATATCAAGTAAAAAAAATAGTTAATTAAACAAAAAAATCATTGAAAATTGGTTTTTACTTCTGACTGGTAGATACAATTTAAAACGTTTTTTTTCGGTTTTTAAAATAGCTTTAACTAAGAATAACGTTTCAATTATTTTCTATAAAAATCTTAAGAAACTCTATCGTACTGTTTCCCACTTACGACTTCCACGAAAAGTAGCGCCCAATTAGGCAATTTGGGAGAAATATCTGCAATAATCATAATTTTACCTGCAACGTCTCAGAACAGGAAACAAGGTAAATTAATGAAATGAAAAACAACACCATGTAGCTTGAGATGAATTTTGCTATTGCACACGGCTCGGTCTAGAGTTACGTAGGTAGGTATGTAGAAAAAAAAATACAATAAATACAATATAATTTATAAGGACAGGTTATTACCCAGTATCATCAAAATAAAAAAAAATAAAAAAAATATCAGGGGGCAATAAAATTGTCACACCAATTGACCTAGTCCCAGTAGCTCTAGGCAGGTCTGGGTAGGTACAAGACAGTGATATAAATATATATACTTAAATAAACAGGATCGATGGTCTCTATATTTTCTTTAATTAGCTCGTAATTATTGATAGAGTTAACTCACAAACAAGTACGAGTAAAATACATATTTTAACAGGCAAAAAACTGTAGGTAACACGAAATTAGAATTATTGACGAAAATTTCACATACCTTGCGTCTCTATCCTATGAAAACTATTGCATGTATGCCCTCGCGCAAATAAATTAAATAGTTTTATTTTTCGAAAGAAATCAATTGGTTATAAAAACAACAGTTTTTGTTAACAGTCACGTCAGCTGCCACAATAGCTTTTAAAAATCGTGTTAATTTTTCTTTTGTTTCGATTATTGAAAATTTTGTCAGGTTACGCTTTATACAAATAGTGGACTTGATTGTTTTATACTTAATTACCTTATCTTATCTGCCTTCATTTTACTGTCCAAGCCAGAATAGAACAAACATGGTAATAGAGAAAACAAACGGGAACGATGTTGGACGGTTTTTTTTTGGGTTTAAAACAATTAATTTTATTTTATTTTGCAACAAATAATTAGTAACAACTTTGTTTTTTGAAGAGTTAAGTGTTCATTATTAGGACCTGTCAAAAGTATCTAACATTGGTGTCATTGTCAAGATAGGACTGACAATTGACTAATAGTTTCTCTTTTGTTATATTTCAGATGTTTCGGAGCAAATTCCGAAGAAATCGAACAGCAAAGTAGAAGAAGAAGAAGATAAGACGCCCAAACGAACCGGCATTAGTAAGTGTTTCTGTTTTTTTTTTATTAGTGGCTTTCACTCCTGTTAAGGTGTATTTCGCCAATGTCAAGTTATTTATAAACACTCCCATGGACTTATTAGAGCAATAAGTCCGTGGATATCACAGGCGAAAACAACTGTTCGATAAAAGAGAATTTTCTCCAATGGACTAAATAGAAGCACATGGGGTTAGCTCCACGCGCTTCTGTCAAGTCCGTAACATTTATTGCTTTAACCGCCTTACTTTTAAACGTGGGGGTAGCTAAACCATGCTTTGTCCTCTGTCAAATTCAAATATCTCAATGACAGATAAGGACGAAGCATGATTATTCCACGTTTATAATATAAGTAAGGCGGTTAGTCTTTCTTTTACATCCTATGATGACACAGTTAACCTTTTTGGTCGTGACCCTACCTACGAAGCTAATGGTAACAAATATTTGCGTAACGAGCGCTATATTTTGTACCTGTACCCTTACCATGAGTTACAATTACCGTAACCGCTAGCTAGTCGCATGCTCTGTCGCTCGCAGACCTCGCAGTATTCTTATAGAGTGCGAGGGACAGAGCATTCAACTCGCTAGCGAGTACGGTAATTGTAACTCATGGTGAGAAAACTAAGTCTAGGATTGTAGTGTCGATAGACATAATATAATGTATAGATTCAAAATGTTTATCGTTGTCTGGTACCCATAGTTACCCTAGAGCTTTGGGGCTAGGGCAATTTAGGTGAAATTGTCCCCCGATTTATAATTATGATTTTTGTGGAAAAAACAAATTATTGTCATATTTGATATGGTATCTTGCAATAGTTTCGTTTTTTGTATTACTCGTATCTACGAGTTCAATGTAACTTAAAATCTCATTTAGATTTTATTATACACTAAGATAATACTTAGAGGAAAAACAACAATAAAAACTTATATTAAATAATAACTTATATTAAATATATATATACATGTATATTCCACTATACATAATATAATATAACATAAAAATACAAGATAAGTTCCTTTTTAAAATGAACAAAAACACTATTATATGTGCAATATATAAGTAGGTAAATGATTTAAACAGAATAGATGTCTAAATAAATTGTTATAAATGCACTGCATATGCAAATTTTAAGAAATTGAACTTTACAAAATATACGTATTCAAGTCGTCCTCTCCTCGCCAATTTTGCCGTGCCCAACAGGGTCCACAATTAAGTTTTATTATATAACAACTAAAACTTAAGTTACCCTAATATCATGTAAACTAATATTGTGGAATGCAATAAATGATTGAGTATTGAGTATTGAGTATTTTGTAGCACGATTTGTGCCTCATCCACCCTTTATAATACCATACTGTAGTGACGCAAGATTGTGAGAAATTGATCCGATTTCGTTTTTTTTTACTGAGACTTAACCTCATTATACCTTAGTGGATGGCTTATTTCATGTGAAGGAGAAAAAAAATTTTTTTTTTCGCAAACTAAGTCATGGGGAAAAACTAGTTATTAGTTATTCCGAAGTTATTAATACTTGTTTTTCTTCTGAATATATCATGTTACTGCGAAAGAAGAAAAAACTTTTCCCCCGCAAATTGCGTACAGTATTCACAACCTTACGCCTTGTAATTTGATTAAGAAAACAAAGAGAACTTTATCAAATCATCGTCAGACTGTATAAAAATATTTCTGACAATTCCGACACAAAGCCAAACTTTTTCATTCGGAACTTTTTCAGATAATGTGGGGAAGTCCATGACCGTGAAAAACGTGTTTTTTTTGTTAATTCACTTTGATATGCCTTCCATGTTATTTCAGTTTGGAATAGGAGTTGAATTACATAATAAATTTTGGTTAGAAACCGTTGCAGTTAGACTTTCTATCTAGCTAACCATTAACCATTATTTTGTATGTTAGTCTGTTAGGTATTTGTAAATATGGGCCTTGTTGTGTGAAAGTAAAGTTTATTCTAATCTATTATATTAAACTAATAATAATATTTTTTGTGCAAATAATAATATATAATCGCCTTATCGCTCCTATGGAAATAAAATGAAATCTTCAAAAGTTCATAATTTAAATATTGTTAAATACTCAATAGTTGACAATATTTCTTAATGTTAATGAACCTAACGAGTCAAATGGCGACATCAAGGTGAATTTAATAAAAAATGTGTGTTAAAAATTAACAACCTTTTAAAGTAAAATTGATACACATGAAAAAGTGTGAAGCATGCGTATATACTTATTTCAGTTTTACTCGCATTAATTGGTTTTTAAACAAAGCGTGACGTTAAATCGAGTTCTTTTGTATTTTTTTTAATAAATGTGTTGGTATCGTTACTAGATTTTATTACAACAATAAAAACAGTTATCTTTAAATCTGCAAGGAGAGAGTTATACTAATACTATAATAAAAAATATTTCAGTTTAGAAACTTTGTAACTAGGTATTATATTTGTTAAGAAAACAATTATCAAGCAAACAGTAGTTTAATTTCATAAAGGTTCATACTTGTACAAACTATAAAATCTGAAGTTTATTAGACCAGATAAAATTTTAATATCTATTAAAACGCGTTGAATAATCGACTACTTTATATAATTAGGAGGATTTTTGTTAAAATAATTAATGTAATTAGGTATCTTTCGCATTATCCTCAAAAAAACATTTTTTTAAACAAAATAATATATAACCCTGCTTTTAAAGATGCTTAGATTTTTAAAGAGCTGAATTTGTTAACGAGCAAAAAAGGCTGTAAAAGGTCGCTTCCTGGTATAAATGAACAATAATTATAAAACCCCGTTATCTTTTTTATGTTAAGAGCACCTTATCGTTTATATCGTTATATAGACCCTTTCCGGGGTGGTTACAAAAATAAGGTAATGCGTGTTGTTAGCGCCTATTATCTTGCAGAAATCGCTTTTACGACGCGTTGCTATTTTATTGCAGTAGGCGTTCTAAAGAAAGTTGACATTTTAAAAGAATACGAGTAATTGCCTGTACGAAATTGATTTTTTTTTCGGGATTTCATGTTTTTCAGATTTTGTGCATTTTATGTCTTGAACTCATAACTGGTATTATTATCACCGCTTTGAGTGTTTTACTTTAGTTTTTCAAATGCCTGGTTTAACCCCTGACACAAATAGAGGGGGTTTTAGATTATATTAATAGTATAGCATGTGTTTTTGTATAATAATAGTCATTTTAATTAACTGTATAAAAGAAAGTTAGTTTAATTAGAATGGTTCTAAGCCAGTTAATTATAGTTTGAGTGTAATAATATCAGGTCTGAGGCTACGGGTCGCAAATTTAGTGGAGGTTTTTTTGTGTTATTCATTTTAATTTGTAATACTATTAAATCAACTAATTAATAATAAAAAAATACCGTGCTACTACAAAAACTTCCAAACCATGCTTGTCCATATTTAAACCCAATGTTTATTAAAATATAAATATACCTTTGCATTCATTAAGTTAAATCTACTGGCAGTTAAATCCAAGTACTGTGTGTAACTAACTTGGTTAGGCTCTAAGCAGTTATACATTAGCGTTCACAATTGAACTGACAGCTACTTATTACTATATTACTATATATTGCGTATTTATTCACGTAAACTTTATTGCACAAATTACAATGTAGGTACAAAATGGCAGACTCAATACCTTAAAGCATTCTCTACTAGTCAACCAATGGGCTCAACAGAAACAATTTAAGGTTGGTTCTGAGATGGAAATAATGTACCTACTTAAATAAATAATGCAAATGAATAATTCGGTCCGAACTTTTTTTAAGTGAATCATCATAGGACTTTATAGCTCAATTTCCTTTTAAATCCCATAACGACCACTTTACCGTTTCGTTTTTACTACGGTTATCTCGTCATTTTAAGGGTGTGAGGGAATAAAGTCAAGTTTCCTATGGACTGACTTCGGAAAATGAAAATTTAAATAAAGAACTATACATTTATTCTACGTCGTTTCTGCCTGTCTTGCTTTTAAGTTGTAATCATAGTTTGATGTTTTTTCCCTTGACAGCTAAAGCTGGCATATGTTTTATTTGTATTATTTGCTGTTATAGCGGTAATAGAAATACACACTCGGTGAAAATTCTAATGTCTTCCTATTACAGTTCGTGAGTGAGATATAACCCACTGATAGACAGACGGACAGCGGGGACTTAGTAAAGTGTCCCGTTGGCCCCTTTGGGTACGGTACCCTAAAAAGTAATCCAAAGAGCGAAAGAGTAGCAACCAAAAAAAAAAAGCTGTTGCAAAGCAATTGAAATAATTTACATTTAATTGATTTCTTGGCTTGTTCCATTGAATAAATGGTGAATTTTCTTAATAAATTACTTAACATCTTCATGAATTTTCATACTCAATTTAGTTATATCTAACCGCTCATTCAGATTAAATTGACATACCTAGCAATTTATTCTAAAATTGATGGCAAAATTTGTAAATAGAAGACATAATATTTTATAAGCCCACATTTTCAATACTGCTGCTTGAAAAAAAAGGTAGTAAGTACATCCAGGTAAAAGAGTATGAGGTCCATAATACCTCCCAGATTAACCTTTTAACTTGAAAACATATATAACGATAATGCTTCTGTAACCATTTTAGTAAACACTTTGTCGCTTAATTTAACAGTAAATTTTCTTTCCCATTTTAAAATGTTTACTTGAATATATTTCACATAAATCCTTCCCTCCAAGCATTTGCCTCACAGACAAATATAGCCCAGATGTGTCGCTACCAAATGAAGTGCTAGGTTTTCTGTTGTTTTGTAATTGGTAAGCTAAACAAAATTTATAGCCTTCTAATAAAAAATAGATATCCCAAATGAATTATGATTTTGTTTTTGTTTGTCATGATTTCAAATATAATGATGGCTGAAAATAATAATATAAGGTTCATATTACTTGTTATTCATAATATACCTAGCACGTCCAGTATTAATGTTGTGTCTATAATGAAATGTATACTATATTTTTTATATGTGTTAGGTTCGCTTTGCCTAACGTTAAACCGGTAGATTCTAGAATTTTTCTAAATGACGAGTGTTTGCAAATGGTAGATAAGGCAGTTTTCCTAGGCATAACAATAGATAAAAATTTGCAATGGAGTCCCCATATATCTGTACTGGCAGGTAAACTAAGCTCGGCAGCTTACGCCGTTAGGAAAATTAGACAATTACCCAATGTTGAGACAGCTCGCTTAGTTTATTATAGTTATTTCCATAGTGTCATGTCGTACTGTATTCTGGTTTGGGGTAAGGCTGCTGACATACAAACTATATTTGTTTTACAAAAAAGGGCCATTCGCTCTATTTACAACTTAAATTCCCGTGACTCCTTAAGAGAACTTTTTAAAGAAATTAATATCTTAACTGTAGCGTCTCAATTTATTTATGAAAATATTATTTATGTTATTAAGAATTTAGATTCTTTCACCAAGAATTCTGATATACTCGTACATAATTTAAATACTAGAAATAAAAATAAAATCGCTATTCGAAAATTCCGCGTCTGTAAAGTACATAAATCATTTGTTGGTCAATGCATTCATTTCTATAATAAATTACCTGACGTAGTTTTAAAGTTACCATTTCCAGCACTTAAAAATTACTTGAAAAAATCGTTAATGTCAAAAGCGTATTATAGGGTCGAGGACTATCTAACAGACAAAAATGCATGGTCTAAACCCGAAACATAGTCAATAATAATTTGATCAATTGCAAAAGCTTTATCTTGTCTAGGGGACACCATTGATGTAGGAAACCGTATCGAAACTTTTATGTGGTCATCTTGCACCGTGTTATAAGTTATAAACAAATGTAAGTGAGTTTTTTTTTTTTTTTTTTCTCCTATTTCTTCCTTTATCTCTCACATAACATTTTTGGCATGTTTTCCTGCTGATCTACGCATGTTATTTAATATTATATTGAATTTAATATTTATTGCTTTATATAATGCTAGATTAAGTAGTACCATTGTAATATGTTTAAAAAATGACTGACTGCTGAGTTTCTTGCGGCGTTTCTTCTCAGCAGTGTCTCCTCTTGGGAAGCGCTGGTAGATTCTTGACGTGTAAAAGTGCCCGTGCGGCCTACTTACTGAATAAATATCTTTTATCTTTTTTTTATCTTTTTATATTCTTTTCAGTTAAATTTTAAATATTGCTAGTATCTTTATCTTTACGAATTGAAGTCACTAGAAAGTCAATAGATAGAGATTCAAAGGAAGGATTATATAAATATGTATAAAATAGCTTCTGGTTTATGTAAAGGTGTTACAGAAAACTCACATAAACCGAAGCGAAACGAGGGCGGGTCGCTAGTATGATTATGTATTATCAGAAATTTTATATTCGCTTTGTATCTGATTGCTTCTCCCTCGTCCGTTAGAGATGCTTGGTTAATTCTTACACAATTATCGTTACTTTTAACGTTATCTTAAGTAAAAAGACGTACATTTTCTCGATATTCATACTTCATTAACTGCTTTTACTCTACTTTCCCCTAACGGGTCTTGCTACCACTTATTTCCAGTGGACCGACACTAATGGTTTGGAATATTTCTGCGAGAAAATATTTATTAATGAGTTTAAATTGTGAAGTGTTCTCGCACGGCATCTCTGGGAAACTTAAGAATGTGCGTGTTTGAATATGAACACGATTCTAAATTGTTAAAGGGTGACGAATCAACTCAACAAGATGTTGAGTCGACGCCTATATCGCGTAGCTATCAAAGTGATTAAATATACGAATGAAGCTCTAAGCGATAATGTTTCTTACCCTCTAAATCAAATCATATTTCTATAATTTTTGAATATGTTGTAGTTGTTATGAAAAATTCGGTTCGTTTGCTTCCGTTTTTTTTTTCAATAAATATTTTACAAGAAAAGATTTACTAAAGGAGAGAGAAGCTTTATTGCCTGTTTAGAACGCATCGAAAACGCAGCTTTTCGTGACGTCACTACGCGGCGGTTGGGACATTCAAAATCTGACAATTAACGAACAAGGTTTTTATTTTATTTTAATTAAAGGCTTTTACTCCTGTTAAGGTGTATTTCGCCAATGTCAAGTTATTTAAAGACACTCCCATGGACTTATTAAAGAAATAAATCCGTGGATATCACACGAGAAGACAATTGTTCGGTAAAAGAGAATTTTGTCCAATGGACTAAACAGAAGCACATGGGGTTAGCTCCACGCGCTTCTGTCGAGTTTACCATTTATTTTAGACCCGTTCTTTGTTTTTGCCACAGGCACACGTACGTTAGTATCAGTCGTGACAGTGAAATTACGTCAAATTAATACTCAGGCTAATATAAAAAAAAACTTTTGCCTTTTGCCATAGTGCCATAGTTTATCATTAGAATCTCGTGCCTTTCTTGACAAGGATATCTTACCTTAACATCAAGGAACGAACACGCATACATCTCTTTCGCTGGTACATACTTTAAATTACGATCAAATAAATAATTGAAAATCAGCACAATAAAACCATTCACTGAAAACAACCCTAGGCTCCCTGCATCATCTCTCATAGGAGCCTAGGGCCGCAACATGGCTTTTTGTATGGACATGCAGCTACACAATCCTCATACATTAACATATATTTCTCTCTTCATAACCTAAGAGCTATGCTCTTGTCGTGTCCGTGTGCGTTATTCCTCTCTTTTGGTTACCAGGTAAATGACATCTTGTGATATGACATGACCTTAACTTTCTCTTTCACTAGCTCTAAGTAACTTCGTCTGGGTCGTCCTCTGTTTCTTTTGCCCTCTATTTTTCCCTGTATTTTTATTATTATTTTTATATATTTAGATCAGATAAATAATTGCAAGGTACCTTAAAGTTAGGTACCTAAGAAACATTGAAGCGTAAAACAGGGTGAGTTGAGATTAAGGGACACTACCTAAAATATTTAAGTCATAACTTGTTACAAATAAGAACAATTATTAAATGGACCATAACGTTACGTCTATAAGAAATAATTTTAGCCTTATAATTAGAAACATATGCTTAATTTTATGTTGTGTCCCTACTCACCCCTTAATGCGGATAATCCTTTGATCCTTTGAAAGACACAATCACTAGAAGAAAAATAATAGCTAAAATTATCTTTCATAAAATTATAGATAATGATAATAATAATATGGACCTAGTTGCTATGTTGAGAGAAAATACTAGCGAATGATAAATAGTAAATGATAATGAAGTAGAGAATAGAAATGAAAGTGCGCTTAAATTTATAATTGCTTCATCAGGGGGGTTATTATGACATAGCTATGCAGTTCACTTTACGGTGAGCGTAAAGGACGGAGCTATGGCAGTTACATAACTCTGTCCTTTTCTCTCAGCGTAAAATGAATGGCACAGATAGGTCATAATAACCCCACAGATAATCAAAACGTCAGAATAGAATTATAATTATCGAAAACTTCATGTGCCGCTGAATATGAGTTGTTCCTTTTGTTAAGTTGTTAGCCATTATACTAAACTTCGCTATCATCAAATATCCCGAACTATTTCAACCACCTGTGAAGTTGGTCTGTGTTCAGAAGTTGACGTGGAAGTTCCCTATATTAGTTTACATTGCGTGCATACGATAGAAATACTGACATTTATTGGAATTAGGAACTGTTTAACTTTGATGAAAATTAGTACGTTGTGTATGTTCCACGAAATATTATATTTGATGTTCCAAAGGTTTAGTAAATTTGATGGTCCGTTTAACGTTATTTTGTTTTGAAATAGCTTAGTTTTGAAAGGCCTTAGTTTTAGAAGTTCTTAAATGAAAAACGTTACGTGCTCAGGAAGAAATTGACTAGAAATAAGCACCTTATAAAATTTCCAATTTCAAAATCGAACTCGTAACCAGTACGCAAATATAACAAAATTGTGTTATAATACTGTCGTGTTTGTAACATTTTAAACTATAACTCATGGCGTTTCCTGACCACAATTCACCACTCGTATCTTATGAGCCTTCATTATGTGATAGTTGAATAACAACAAATTGCGCGAGTATAAAAAGTTTGAATGAAATTATTCTATTTAGATCTTTACATAACTAGCAAAACAAATTAATTGTATAGCAAGCCTCTTTAAATGATAAGCATATCCATATGACAATAACATCTATAAGTGGATATTAAACACAAGGAGAAGTGCGTTGAAAATTGAAAATTTAGAAAAAAAAAATTTTTTTTATTACAATAACCAATAACAAAGAAAAAATAGAATAAATAAATAATACCTACTCGTTTTGTACATAATGCACTGTCATTTTAGTTTAATTATAATTCATGAATTCTTTTTAATATTTCATCTTGAGGTAGGTATATCTATATTAACATCTACACTTGACATTAATGACGTAAAAATGGCTCACTCTGTCCGAGGTCTGATTATAATAAATATATCACCAATGATTTTCTTGATGAATAGAGTGCTAATTAAACTGTAATTATTAATTTTCTCGTTACAGAACGACGAACAAAGAAGAAGGTGTTGCAGGCAGTCATTCCACTCATGTTCGGTATGAAGTCAGCTGGCGCCGTCATATTCTCAATGGCGATGGTCACAGCTCTCACCATGAAGGCTTTCGTGGCCAGCAAGTTGGCTCTGGCGGTCACCGTTGGCATGGCGATGAAGCGATTGTACGAGACATACGGTCAAGGGTAAGTTTTCATTTAATATATTGAAGTAGATTCAATAGTTAAACATGAGTAGTACAAGACATCATCATAATTATGATCGGAAATAGGTGAGCTAATTTGCCTAAACTTGATGCACCTTCATTCAATAGTGTATTTCCATTTCGCTCACGCATGAATGAATATGCGTCAAGTTTAGGCAAATTAGCTCACCTATTTCCGATCACTGATTATAACATCGACAAACTAAGAAAATTATAAAGATGGCGGGATATGTTAAGCAAGCAACTAGTTTATATTACTAGTTAAAATAAACACTGTTACGGTTTACTTACTCACGTATTAATATGAGGCATAAGCCCATCATTTGTTTAAAGGTTAAAATTAAGAGAGTAGGGTAAAAAGAATGCTTAAAACTTCTTAGAATGCTTAGTTTGTCGATGACTTTTCTAGAGTTGCATGTTCTTACTTTGTATATCTTCATCGGAAAGTTTCTCTTCATGAAATGTTATTTGATTGATCAATTCTTGGTTTTTATTGTATTATTTGACTGTAGATTTAACAGTGTCACATTCCTGTTATTTATTAGGCCATTTACCAATTCATGTGTTGGACATTTGTGAATGACATTTTCAACGCTAATCCATAATTTAAACAAAAAAACATCTATATAAACGCCTTCTGTATTAGCAAAGAAAATTTCAAGTTGTGTAATATTATTCGGAATGACCCTTTAAGTTTAACTTGACGCACTGCCACTATCTAGATCATCATCAGGTATTCACAAATGTTTAACTCAGACAGTAAATAAATCCCGCAAGACTCATTTGCCTGTTATGAAGTAACTCTAATGCACATGGAAGATTCACTCCAAGAAAAATTACTCTAAAAGTAAAATGCCTCCATAATTTCTGGCAAATGTGTTGAGACATTTTCTTTGTTCTGACTTTTTCTTAACGATAGAACTTTTAATACTGTTACAACTTTTCTTTAAATTACAGTGTTGTTTAAAAATTTTGCCGTGCAAAAAGTTTCTTACAAATATATCACTTATATTTTGACACATTTATACATGATGTAAAAAAACACAATCTAAAAAGGAAATGGTAGATCTCGTAAACTTTTAAGTAAAATTAAATACACATTTGCACGGACAAAATTAAACAACATTGTATCGACATATCTAGGACTCGAGGAGTGTTATTCTCCCAAAAACAACGGACGGGCGGACGATCGAGCGAAATCGCAGCGGCGGCGAGTTTAGGTAGTCCCGTCAGAGCGAACAAAACACATTTTAGCGCGTGCATTTTAAATTAAGCAGCCTTATACGTTCGATCTATCGGCAGACACCATGCTGTTTAATTGAAAATGCACGCGCTAAAATATGTTTGTTCGCACTGACGGAACTACCTAAACTCGCCGCTGCGATTTCGCTCGTTCGTCCGCCCGCCCGTTGTTTTTGAGAGAATCACTACCCTGTTTCTCTTCCTCGTGACATAAAACGTGATTATTTCGAAACTATGTATTAGCATTGTAGAAAATGTATTAATGATTTGGTTACTGACCTTACTGACTTCCAAGCATGGACACAAATAATCCACGTAGACTACATTATCATGCATATCTCTTAAAGTACGTTCTTGCTTTAAGATAGATAAATATTTATGTCAAATGAAAACTAAAGCAAGAAAGTACTTCAGCAAACACATGACTGACTATTACAAAAATATGAGACATAACTACCCAACTGACACAGACATATCATCAACATATAGTTACAGAAGAATGCACACAATTTAAAATACGATAACGTGACAAACCATTTGCTGGAATTAGAAACCACTTTCAACAATTTTCATTACAGTATTATAACGCACAGATGCTTACCCACATACCGTGACTTAAGACTGTCATTTGAGAAAACAAAAGAAAGTGAACTTATTATACCAGAATCCATTAAAAGCGTTTGTGCCGCTACAGTAAACAGTAATTCATTCAAAGTGTTCAAGTCAAATTAAATTAATATTGAACATTCTGCGATTAATTGCGACTTAATGACGGACGGAGAAGGGAGGGGACTTTGATGACAACAGTTCTACAGAAACGTGACTGAAGACTTCTGACTTCGACGTTAAGTATTAGTTTTGTAAACGTAACATGACTACAGGTACAGCAATTACTCTTTCACATTCCAGCGTCGGTTTGCAAAACCATCCATACCTTTACTCGCAATATCCAATCGATTTTCCGAGCGCATCATCTCATCAATACTCCGTAAGCGGGATGAATCCGCAATTCGGGCCGGAGATGTACAATCCAGCTTTAGCTACTCATCAGCATGAGCTGCTTCAGCAGAATGACGCGAGCGCTCAGCAGTCCCAGCAATCGCCCACTTTACTCGTCAATTCTACCAGGGCATCAGAAAGATGGGATGGTAAGTCCAAACTGCTACAATTCATCGAGCCCATAGTTGGTGGCATCAGGAGTTTCATTGACCCCATCGCTAGCGTCTTCTACGATGCCATGCCTGCGACTTTCCGCGGTCTTAGCTCTGATGTCTCCACCCAGAAGAGCATCGATGAAGTCAAGGAAGAAGTTAAAAAACCTAAAGAGATACTCGTGCCACAACCCAGAAATATAGCTCAACGAAAAATGACGTACAGAAAATCATTAAGACATAGACCTAAGAAGTATAATGAGTTAAAACTTGACTTGGATAAGTTGAAACATAACAAAGATTTCCACGATTATGTTAAGACTAAGAAATATAAATATAACTATCCTAACACATATTACTATCCTAGAGTGAAATATTTTGTTAACCCTCATTCTTTCAACTATAAAATTAACAACACTAGACTAATACCTTATACAAGAAGACCCTTGCAAACTAATTTTGTAATTAGCAATATAACACCTGTCTTCACAGAGTCTACTGAATGGAAACCAATTGTGGTTGCTAATTTGGACGTCGAAACTCCAAACGCAATTAACCCAATTTCTGAAAACGCTCAATCAGTTCCTTTAAAACGAAAAAGAACTCGAGTTAAAAGAGATATTACACAAACAGAAGTACAGTCATTCCGTAATTCTAGTGTCAATGAAGTTGAAGGCAGGGGTTATAGTTACGGGAGAGGGTTTCTAGATTTTCTAAGTGCGTTATTTAATTCAGATCCTATATCAGCCATGTTGAAGGAGGCTGACAAATATACACAATCTGTTATCGAGGAATCTCTTAAATCTAAAGCACCTCCTCAATATTACAAAGTAGCTTATGACGCCGTTATGTTCACTCTCGAACTCTTCGACGGTATAGTAAACGTGCAAGAAGCAGTGAGCAAACATTTAAGCAATAAAAAAAAGAAGAAGAGCAAGTCAAAACAGAACACAGATAAAATAAAAACAAAAGACACACACAATGACCAATCAAAAGTGAGCTCACATAAAAAATGTTAAGATCACGATGATCGGCCATTGAGCAATTTACATGCATTTATAGACATTTAGTATGGTGGTGGTTCTTTACTGCATTTAATGTTGCATTTATTTGTTTTAGTATCTGTGTCAAGTATTTTTTTGTAAATATCAATGTGAATGTACAGGGATCACAAGTTGTTATTTATAAACAATCGGATTTGAAGACGAAAATGACCGAAAGCACTTTTCTCTTGGAACGTAAAATGCTTTCAGGGCAAAATGTCACACGCAATATTTGTCACCATTTGTTTCCAGTCCCATACTATAAATCACCGCTGCGCTCAGAAACCATTGCGTTTTCTGAAAGTTTGCAACTTTATGTTGAAATTATGATAGATGTTTGGTTGGGTTAGAAACTTAAGTTATGTATCCTGAAATAAAATTATGAATGCTTATTGTTTTAAAAGTATAAATCGCTTAAAAACAATAACACTTTCCCTGCAAAATTTTACAAAATGCTTTAGGTAACACTTTTTTCCTTTACTTTCGGCAACGGAAGTTTTTCAAACTCCGTGTATGGTATTTAAGACGGCAAAATAAGATATCGTTTGCAAATCCGATTGCGTTAAAGTTTAGTCGAAAAGGGTTAAAATTCAGCGCTTCAACTGTCGTCTCCGAAGGTGATTACTAAAAAAATTAAACCTAGTTCATTTATCTTAGAGCTGTTTTTATCATCCAGAACCTTATGAGATGATTGTTGAAACGTTAGCCTTTTGCATTGCAAAAATAGTAAAAACACTACAAAATTTCCAATATGTTATGCAGGATTCCGGAGACGTCCAATGTCCTTTGGAGCATCGCGCGCTACTTCAAAAGCCTTTTCGGGCTTCCAGGAATATCGCCATTGAGTCAACCTTCCATGCCGATGCCTATGTACGTTATACCTAATGCAATGCAAATGTACGGGCAGCCAGATATGAATGGTATGGCCATGCCGGAGATGCAACACATGCACAATATGGGTATGGCCTAATTGGACATATGGACGTTAGACAAGGACTTAAGCGATCAAGTGACGATGAATCATTAGTGCTAAATGTCAGATCGCCACGTCTGCTTGATCCGTTGTCATTTGTGATAGATGACGTGGCGATCTGACATTTAGCATTTGAAAAATCGCCGCAATGCTTCAAATTACTGGAGCTGAATGTTCTTTTGTTTTCCTTAACGCCCAGGATTTTAAGCATTGCGATTTTAACTGGCCCAATTTTTAAGACTGAAATTCTTCAAGCCTTGAGACTGAGATGTTCTAAGCGCGAGCCCGTCGACTTTATTTATTCGAAATATTGTAGGTAATTTATATTAATTGTAAGAGTTGTAATAAGGCGTATTTATGCGGCACATTAAAATAAATTAGAATGTCTGACTTGTTGTTTTATTTATTACATTTCACGTTTTGTTTCATTATGGAACAATCATCTGGGGGATTATTATGACATAGCTATACAGTTCATTTTACGGTGAGTGTAAAGGACGGAGCTATAGCAGTTTCATAACTCTGTACTTTTCTTTCAGCTTAAAATGAATGGCACAGATAGGTCATAATAACCCCACTGGTCTGGGAAGTCTCATAATTATTATAAAAGGAAATGCCTATTTATTTCTTCAAGTTAATAATGTTACTAGTTATTTATTTCTTATTTTGGGTTCACTTCTTATCGTGTTGCTTCAGATATGAATGAGGAATGATATTGCAAGATATGTAAGGACTGCTAAATTGAATACCTCTATTTCAGGCAACTAGGCCAAAATACACAAATACCTTACAGGCTAACAAATACCAAAAAAAATACAAAAAGCATCAATTAACACACAATTGCAGCGTCAGCTTGCAGGCGGCCATGTAATTGCTGAAACGTGAAACCCCTTCAACAGGGGGGTTATTATGACGTGGCTGTGCTTTTTATTTTACGGTGAGCGTAAAGGACGGAGCTATAGCAGTAATATAGCTCTGTCCTTTTCTCTCAGCGTAAACAGAACTGCATTGCTATGTCATAATAACCCCCCTGAATTCTCCTTTGACAAGTTAAACAAAAAACAAGCTTTAAATTACTCAACTGTTACTAACCATCTTTAAATAGTTATAAATACTAAATGATCATTCAAAATGTAAAATGTGATGAAAGAATACCCATTACTGTCATAATGTTAAGACGTGACCCTCGTAAGGTTAAGTACCAATCGATTGACAGTCCAAGCGTTTAGTTTCTAGAGCGCCACTAACCAACATACATACATATATAAATCCTTTTATATATTTATGGATGGGTTTACATTTATAGGTCGACAGGTTTGTCAGGAAGTAAGTCAGCTTAAAGCATATAGATACGTTCAAAAATGTCGCTAATTTCAAAGGAAAGCTAAACTGGTCAGTAAGTATCTGTCATAAAATATATTTTTGAGATAGTGCTAGCTGGTTGACTTCTTTGCACAGTCATTTGATTATAAAATCCCATCACGTTAACATATTGTGGTATAAATTTCACCCGATTCCACTAACTGGAACTGGTTTAAAATTAACTTGCATAATTAGTCCTAAACTGGCATACAAACATTTTCAAGTTAATAAAAAGCTTTGACAACATTATATTTTTTTTTACAATAAATGAACACAAAATAACTAAAAATAACACCAATGTCTCAATTAGCACAATTAGACTAATCTAATTAACTTAATTCAGAAGCTCTGCCTACCCCACTCTGAATGAAGGCGTGAGTGTTTGTATGTATGTATGTAAATTAACTTATATTAATAAATATTACTTCCCCGCGTGGTTGCCGGATTAAAATAGTGTCACTCCGTGTCTTCCCGTGGATGTCGTAAAAGCCGACTAAGGTAATAAAGGCTGTGTAGTACTGTTAGGCGATGGGCTTGCAACCTGTCACTAATACACTGGTAAACATATTCGCCTAAGTGTGCAAAATGTGGTTACAGAATAATCAAAAAGTTTTTAGAGTAGGAAATTCTGTAGCTCTGCCTACCCCACTCTGGGAATAAAGGCGTGAGTGTTTGTATGTATGTATGTAAATTAACTTAAATTAATAAATCTTACTTCCCCGCGTGGTTGCCTACTAATGGTGTCAAGATCTTTAACTCTTTGAACCGCAAGGTAGTTGCCAGCCCTTTGATCCCGAAACTTATGTCCAAATTAATCAAAATCCAGTTTAAACAGGATAGTTGTTGGCTAAAGTTATTGATTTTTGGTTAACTTTCATCAAACTTAGCTTTGTATTAATGAAAGTGTCCGAATCGGTCCTTCACCCTGATGCCAAAAAAGGCGCCTATCTGTATAGTAATAGTTTAAGCATTTTCAATTGAATATAGTTTGCAATAGAGTATAGAATGTACTACTACATTGCAGTTAGCCGCCTTTTTTCAGCCGAAGCAGTTAAAGATTTATTAGCTCTGAAGGACGAACGAGCGAAATCGCAACGGCGAGTTTAGGTAGTCCAGTCAGAGCGAACAAAACGCATTTTAGCGCGTGCACTTTCAATTAAGCAGCCTTATACGTTCGATCCATCGGTAGAAACCATGCTGCTAAATTGAAAATGCACGCGCTAAACATTGGACATTCACTCGTCCGTCCGTCCGACCGTCGTTGTTCAGAGAATCTCTACCAAGGTTTTAATTATCCAGGGGGTTTTGTTTGTCAGTCAATTGTCAAGTTGTTACTAAAACCATTAAAAAAATATGAAATTATTCTGATACGTCTGAAAACGAAACTATCAATATTTACACTTTTGATGAAAAGAATAGACATGTACAGTAAATACATATAGATTTCCTGAATTTTTTACTTCATTCAGTTGCTTATTTAATTAAAATCTTTATTTCTCGTTTATTTCATGGATGACCGTATCAAAACAAGAAATCCAACTAACTCTAAGTTATATAAATTAAATTACAGTTTTTGCCTCTGTAACTTAAGACTGCACCGAGCAAACGTCGAGCGTCCAGTGACGCCCTCATTACTATTATTGTGTTTTCTAATTAACTAACAAGTAACTAACAAAGTTTAAAAAAAATGAAAAATACTTAATTTTTCAAAGCAAACCTAATAGTATTTTTTAGGTTTTGTAGCTTGAATAAAAACTCCTTAAAATACTAAATATATTAATTCGAACTCGATACATAAGAACGAAATCAACAGTACCCTACCCTTACCATGAGTTACAATTAACGTACTCGCTAGCGAGTCGAAGTTCTGTCCCTGGCAGACCTCCCAAGAATTCTTATAGAGTGCAAGGAACAGAGCATTCGACTCGCTAAGGAGATCGGTAATTGTACCTCATGGTAAAGGTATGGGAGAGGGCAAGGGCGAGGGCAAATAAGTCACTCGGATAAAGGGAAAACATGTTTTTTGCCCTAGGATGTAAAACTTTATTTGGCTTGCGTATAATTGTGAGTATTTCCATAAGTTTGTATGACATCGTCGAAACTTCTCCGCCAGCTTCTCCAATGGTGGGAGTCGGTGAAAATCTCGTAGGTAACGCTTCTCGTCTGAAAGAAAAATAAGTATTTAAAGAATTGGGAGTACAAGGGCTGTGTTTTGATCTGTAAAACCATACTGCTTTTGATATGTTGTCTTTTTTATAATTGATTATCGGTTTGCTCTTGACTGACTCTTGTTTTTGGAGGATGAAAACTTTTTCGACGATCAAGCGAGCTCTTCCAGAAGATGCAATTTTTTTTTTGTTTACTATACTGAACGTTACACAAGCATCAATATACATCATCATTTACAAGACTAGATGTTATTTATTAGACAGCATCTAGATGAGGAGGAGTCTAGCTGTCGTCACTTTAAGGCCCGGTTTTATAAGTAAACTAGCGACCCGCTCTCGCTTCGCTTTGCTTAAGCCTTTCTCGATAAATAGGCTATCTAACACTGAAATAACTTTTCAAATCGGACAGTAGTTCCTGAGATTAGCGCGTTCAAGCGAACAAACAAACAAACTCTTCAGCTTTATAATATTAGTATAAATGATATCCTTTACATATCACGGTTTCAGTAAAAGATGGCGTTCGCAGTAAATTTCGGTAAAATGATGAGTTACCAATATAATATCGTAGTTTATATACAGTAAACTATCATGCTAATGTACATTGTCGGTGAAAATGTAGGAAACTGATAAACTTAAATATGAATTTTAGACTACATACTTCATCATTAAAGACCTTGACTGAGGTGCCCATTTTAAGACACGTCACAATAAAGGTCAAGACGTATCTTAAGATGAACATCTCAGCTTAAACCGAGAAAAAAAAACATGTCTGGAAAATTTATTACTTCAAGAAAGTAGAACAGAGGTGGACTGCTGCTATTTTTGATGTGATGGATAGGGGACTACCTTTACGATGACAAAAACATCAACAAATTTTCTCGCGCAGGTAACATTACGATATTTATGTAGAATATAGCCATTATATACATATAAGAGCATACAAAGTATACGAGAATATCAGTAGCCTCAGACAAGATACATTTTGAGAACGTTATCGTTATCGAAAATGTATAGAATTGACGTCAGCAGACGGACTATCGCATCAAGCCCTTTTGTTGATACATTTTGATAGTTTTCGATAATCGTTTACTTACGTTAGCGTTAAGCATTTTGTCTAGCTACTCTGTAGGGTGATGGAACCAGTATACCACTCTTATTTTACAGAACACAGGGACACAGGTTATTCATTTGTTTTGTAACAATCAATTTAGGACCGTATGTATGTATGTATGTGTGTAAACACTTTATTGTACAAAAAACAGAAAATCAAATACAATATTTATAGAATTAGAATGTACAAAAGCGAACTTATCCTTTTAAGTGATCTCTTCCAGCCAACCTTGTAACCTATTTAATTTGAATTAAGAGTGAAGTGTCCATTACTGGTGCCTGTTTGCTAAAAGTTTCCACATTGGTGCCTTCACCCTACCGCCATTTACGATGGAGTAGTTTTATTTTTATTTTGTTTATATGTTATGTCACCATAATTATGATTTGATAGTAGAACCTTTTACAGAATGTTCGAATCTAAATATTTTTGTGTGGAGGTTAGAAAACCAGTAAAATTATAGAGAACTATAAAGCATTTGCATCTTGGTCTTCAGGATTAGCAACGCATTTGAAATGTTAGGATTGTAGTCTTGAGATTCCAAATGTCATTAGTCTCAGATGTTACTTACTATCAGATCCGTGTGCTTGTTTGTCTTTTCTATCCCGTATAATAAAGTAAATGTAGACCTTTTTGTAAGGTGCTGTCAATAAAGTGCAATAAAAAAAGTTTTAAATTATTTGATTCTTAATTAGGTACCTATGGATATCATTACCTTGTAGTAGCCAAGAATTTAGTTTCGGGTTAAGCTGACTGGTCTTCCTAAGGCCCCCAATTTTTTAAGTATTTTTATTTTAATACCGCCCTTGGAATAGAGGTCCATTGAAAAATATATAAAATGGACTTTCCTTTGCTTTTATGACTACAATCGAATTAGAAAATTAACTCTATGATATTCACAAAAGGCTCCATTCCATTCACAAATTTCGTTATATGGTGGGCCTGAAGATGATTTGAAGATGGCCACGACGTTTCAAGTGTAGAATTGGTTTCTCATTTCACCCCCATTGAATATTTTTCCCATTATTTTTCAACTTCCTTCTTCTTCTTTTATTAATGGCGGTCCACCACAGTATTCCACAGTGATGTCGTCAATGTCGAGTAGAGAACATCAGTAAAAAGAATATTATATCAAAAGTAAAAACCGGACATCTTTTAATTGGCTTTTTAGGGTTAGGTTAGGTTAGGGTTATTGGAAGACCTTTCATCTTCCTTGGATTAGGAATTAAGGCAGTGCGTTATGTCAGTCAGCCAGTCACGGAATTCATAACACGGCCTTGGTTTTTGACTCTTTGGTGGGTATCACCTGGTTGCTGTTTGTGGAATACTTCGTTTTGTCCCTATTATTCAGTATGTCAAAACTAAGGGATGTATAACTTGAAATTTCATGAAGCACACGTTGGATAGAACAAACTGGCGCTCATTGGGAGAGGCCTATGTCAAGCAGTGGAGTTATAGGCTGATTAAGTTGCCAGAGCCTTTTGCGTTTTGACGACCATGAAAGAGCTTAAATATATTTGTAATGTAATGTAGCTATTCACCATTTAGAGAACTAACTGAAATCAACATATGAAAAACGTAATCCGATTTTCACATTCTTTTGGCGGTCATCGCTGAATTTGGTCATTTGTTTCAGTTAGGGCGAAGCCAGACGACTGAAATTTTATTTATGCCTTGTTTTTTGAGTTGCATAATTTACGGCTTTTACGGATTTAGGTCCATGTATTGTTCTAGTCTAGGTCACATTCGTACCCAGAATAAAGACAAAGTAATGTAAGCGACGTTAAATAAATAATAAAAAGTCTCTCACGTTCGGGTAAAGTCAGTCACGCAAGCATAACACTGAAATAGAATGACAAATTCCAAACTTGTCTAAAGAATTATTGCACCTCATAACACTAAAAAAATTACACCTATTTGGTGTTTTGGATTCGCGTCTAAGTTGGGTAAAGAAAAACACACGCCTATCATAATAAACATCTATAATCCATTCAAATAGACTTGTCTTATTTCGTAAACACTTTTATAACCTCAAAACGCTCCCTTTTTGTTTAAAATAACAATTTTGTCACAAAAAAACCATCCATGATGTAAAATCAGGGAAATGGTGTGCGAAATCTTGTCTCTAGTTGCTTTATTTAGCAGAAAACGGCCGTTTTAGCTAACAATTATGCATTTTGAGGTTATAAAATTGTTTATTAAATAAGACAAGTCTATGGGAATGGATTATAGTCACTATCTTATTGTTGAGCTATCTTTAAAACCTTTCTCGTGAAAATAAAATAAAAGTCCGTTATTAGACAACTTCTATTTGGATGTACTACTTTGTCGAAATAATATATTTCATGCATCCCAAATTGGATGCGATATTTAGGATTTTTGTTAGTTACATTTCGAATTAGAAATGTTCACAGCGTTATTTTTAGTAATATTAATACGAGCCCCAATTCAAATGAGTTCGTCCGCCAGGAAATAAAATATTAATCTAACTTAAACATAAAATTCAGGGAGACCTAGATGTTTAGTAGAAAATCTAACATAAAAACCATATAGATTATAAATTATACTTTATTTTCCAATAAAAAAAAATATAACATTCCACGGTAATTAAAAAAAAAACATTATTCCGCAAAATGTAACACCCGCAAAAAAGTTCGTCTTCAGTTCAACCGACGCAGAATAGAACGTCTACCATTTGGTGGCGTCACCTTTTGCATCTAAAACGGCTTTGATCCTGAACGGCATTGAATCTACTAACTCTCGACACTCTTCAGGGGTTATTCCATTCCAGACACAGCTTAGTTTCTCCTTAAGATCAGCTTTTGACCTAGAAGGGTCCTTTCGCAACTTCTTCTTCATTTTACACCACAAAGTTTCTATGGGAGATAAGTCTGGGCTGCTGGACGGCCATGACATGGTAGGGATTTTTTTGGACTTCAACCACGCCTTCTTTGTTTTGGCGGTATGGCATGAGGCACCGTCTTGTTGAAAAGTAAATGCATTTCTAAGTTTCAACTTCGGTATAGACGGCAGCAAACTCTCTTCCAAGATGCTTTTGTATTTCTCGGCATTGACGGTTCCATCTATAAATTGCAGTCGGCCTACACCCTGTGCCGACATACAGCCCCAAATCATCAAAGATGCCGGAAACTTCACCTTTCGCTTAAGACAGTCATTATGAAATGCCTCTCCTTTTTCTCGAATGACTTTACTTCGTTCATCACCAACTGTGACGTCGAATTTCGATTCGTCGCTCCATATTATTCTTCGCCATTGATCGGCAGTCCAGTTTCTATGTTCTTTAGCGAATTTCAACCTGTTGTTTTCTGTTTTTGAGTAAGTAACGGTTTCTCTTTAGCTGTGTAAAAACCGTAGCCCCTTTTCTTCAGCACTCTCTTGCAGGTGTCGACTGATATATTATTTTTAATAGCGTCACGCCATAGTACGGTAAGTTCACCTGCTCTTGCACGACGATTTTTCTTTAGGATCTTCCTCAGAATCCTGTTTTCTGCTTTGCTAGTTATTCGTGGACGGCCAGTTTTCTTTAAACAGGAGACTGTTCCGTGTTTTCGATGATGCTCGATGATCGTTTGAATTGTAGATCGTGGCAACGACAGGTCCTTGGATATTTGGTACGTCGATTTGCCCTTATTGTTATGAGAAATGATAATTTTCCGCACTTCTTCGGGCACAGGTTTACCTCGTGGCATTTTTATAAAATAATGATTAAGAAGTAATGATAATTTGCTTGTAATTTGGCTTTTTATATAGCCCGTTGACCTATTAGATGACAGAGAATACTGTTTATTCAATTTGAACTATTATTTTACATCATACCACTTAAAAAGCAGTTTTAATTTTAAATAGACGACCTGTTTTGCGTCAAATATGAACTAGACGTAATTTTTTGCTTACAAGATGATAACTTTATGATAGAATTACATTAAGATCGTTAAAATGATCACACTTTGTACATCATAAGATTAAACTAGGTGTAATGACCTCGTGTGTAGCGTATTCCATTAATCATCAAAGTCAATCCGGGCTTAAATATCTGTCTTACAATTAAATATTGTAGTTTGAAGGGCAACTAGACGATCTATTATGCATTGGGGCTCGTATAATATTATTAAACAAAGCAAGGAGTTAGGGTAATGGAGTTAATAAAGCATACAATAGCAATCGATTCATTTAATTCAATAAATAATTGTTAGTACATTATTAATAAATTATTAATTAAGGACAAATGCCTGGTTTGTTTTATAAATGCGAAACAGTTCGGTTGTACAAGTTAGTACAGTCTAGTAATAAAGTGTTATTTACATTAAATATGCTCGTGTACTTATTTCTATTGTTAATGAATTATTTGTAAAAGTTGTTATCGAACATAACACTATTTTGTTACAATTATAACCGTAAAGTTACAGTCTTTGTTTATTACCGTGTATATTTGATTTTTTTAATTTTTTTTTGTTGTTTTTGAAAGCGTTGGTTCGATAGCAATTTTTGTATTGTTTTTGGTATATTGTTAGAATGAGGTAAGCGCCATCTCCATCAAGTCTCATTCACCACCGCGACTTAGTCCTTTTTGATGATAGCCTGGAAAGTATTCGAATTTTAATTTCTTTACAACACGATAAAGTTAATAGCGTTATAATATTCTAAACAACTGTAGATTCAAAAACACAATTTTTACTAAGCTTGGCAAAAATAAATGGAAAAAATAGTGCGCTGTTTTTGAGTAAAATTGGTAACATTTTTCACCCAAAAAGGCTGCTGAATGTGGTTTCCATTGTAGTCCCATCTAGCATCACATCCAATTATTTTTGCCAAACTATATGTGCTTTGTTTTGATTGGCTAGTAGGTTCAATGGGTCACGTGATTATTTGATTATATTTCGAAAATTACTTAATGCCATTATTATCTCAGCAACAGCCTTAACTGAGCTGGGGGCCTTTTAATTGGTTTGTTGAAAGCATGGAAACCCTTAAGCTTAAGAAAAAGTGTATCCTATCAGGAGGTTCAATTTTCGTTTCTTACTGTTTAATGCTGGTGTCATAATGAAAAAGGGTAAAAGTCGAGTTAACTCGTAGTAAAAAAGGGTATATACATAAACAGAAAATCCCAGACTTAAACCCTTTTTCACTTGATATTCAAGAGAGTTATCACTAGGACTTCAAATCTAGCCCAAAATCCACAAGTTAACATCTCTTTCTAAATCCAATAACTGTACAAAATGTTTAAAGTTAGAACCTACTGATGAGGTTTGTATTGTAACAATCCTGAAAAGTTAAATGAATTCAGAAAAAAACGCAATAACTTTGACATTTTCACAAAACAAACAATTGGAAATGAAGATTCGACCTTGTTAATAACCAATTAAAAGGCACGACGCTGATGAAGGATAACCGTCATAAATACACTAGAACACCGCCCCAAGTCAACAACAAACAAAAACAGGTTGTAATTTACACAACGCTAAATAAAACACTCAAGGGAATAACAGAAATGAATTTGTTGACACTGTGCCTAAAAGGGAAGTCTAGACAAATGAAACCGTAAATCATTGGGATAAAATTCAGGGAAAATAAAAAAGGTTTTCTTTTCAGAGTGAACTTAGAATCAAGTCAAGATAAGATAAATATTTTTGAGTTTCCCTAATTAACCAATAACGGGAGATGTTTAGTAAGGGTAGTGCTCTGAACAACGACGGTCGGACGGACGGACGAGTGAATGTCCAAGCATCGAGTTTAATGTAGTCCCGTCAGTGCGAGCTAAACATATTATAGCGCGTGCATTTTCAATTTAGCAGCATGGTTTCTGCCAATGGATCGAACGTATAAGGCTGCTTAATTGAAAATGTACGCGCTAAAACGAGTTTTGTTGGCTCTGACGGAACTACCTAAACTCGCCGCTGCGATTTGGCTCGTTCGTCCGCCTGTCCGTTGTTTTTGATAGAATAACACCCCAGGTTCTTGAGGTTTATATTAATTTTGTATGTCGCTCATGCTTGATTGCTATTGAGTCATGGAAAGGGTTAATTATCAACAGAGATTGGATAAATGGGCATTATTACTCGCAATAATGTGGATATGACTCCAAAGATTTAAATGAAACTTTATTACTTTACCGAATACTTACCCGGAAAATAATTTTGATCCTTTGCAAGACAGTTATAAATGAATAATATAAAGACGTGAGGAGTAGCCATTAATATTAGTCTACTTAAGTTTGTTCCATTAATATGCGTGGATTGCGAAAGGAGCTTTTCACCTAATAAGTTTATTTAAGCCGTGAAAAGGAATAAACTAAGCACGAAATATTTATAAAATATACTATTTATTGGCTTTAATAATAACACAAGTAAGGAATCAATTAATGTAATGAATTTGTTTAACTAAAGTCTTTGGAGCCATGTCCATATTATTGCGAGTAATGACGCCCATTTGCCCGGTCTCTGATTATTAATTACATTTAACCCGCACGATTGTATTCAATGCTGTACTTGATAGACAAAAAAAAAACAATTAATTAACGAAATACTCTTGATTATAATAAAATTTGCAGTAAAATATAAAATATCTTATAGGATGAAAATTAAAAACCCTTGCCATACTTTTTAAATGTATACTAAAGAATTAAAAGTAAATAATTAAAAAAAAAACTTTCAGAACAGCAATAAGAAAACTAATAAAATAAATATCAGGGGGGTTATTATGACATAGCTATGCAGTTCAGTTTACGCTGAGAGAAACGGACAGAGCTTTAGCTTTTGTATCGGAGCCCGATACTTTAATGACATGTAATACTTTAATGTTAACATTAAAGCACAAACACAGTACAGGTTTCTTAATGAATGGAAAGTTATGATATGGAAGTAGGTAGAACGAATAATGTAGGTCAATCTATAAGTAAAAAGCGTTCTCGAAGATGAAATAAAGTACTCCAATTAATCTTGGTAGTGGTTCCATTATCCAATAAGCCGTTGGTAATTTTTGCACGTCTTCCCGAGTACGTGTATAAATTTCCTGATAAGTACTTTTACAATTTAGCGTAAGGCTTAGGTGGTTTAAGCAACGTAAAAGAAGTAAGATGTTCGGATTTTTGCAGTAATGTGGATATGTGACTTGAATTTTTGAACGTTCTGGAATATTTGGCTCAGGCTGAATACAAAAAACGTTAAATAGACGTTTATAAGTAAATATACGAGTTATTTTCTGCTAAATCATTGTAACATTTACAATAATACTTGTGTTTACTATGCTTTTAGTGACCCTGCCTACGAAACTAGCGGTCCTGGGTTCAAATCAGATTTTTGTGTAATGAGCGCGAATATTTGGAGGTTTTCTATGTATTTAAGTATGTATTTCTAAGTATATAAACATTTATATCATAGTCCAGTACCCATAGTACAAGCCTGGAGCTTAATTTGGAACTAGGTCAATTCGTGTGACATTGTCCCCTGACGAGTATGTATATATTTACTCCTACAACATGATACTAAGTAATCTATTTCTTTTAAAATTAAAAGGTTGACTAAAAGATTATGACAGACAGTGTGTTGAGAAAAAAAGTTGCAATGGCCTAGTGGATTGAGCGTAACTCTCACAAGCAGGTTTAGGATTCGAACCCGGTTCATAACATATAGTTCTTGTTTAATAAATAATAATTATATGAATTTGAACTTGTTTAGAAACCTTACATTTTCATATTTGTTTTTGTTACAATATCAAAATTACAATTTTAAAAAAAATCTATCAAAAGATAAAGTTCATTTAAGTATAGCCTGACAGCGTAGGGTACAATTTTCTATTGGTGCCTTTGGGTTCAGAACGCTAAAAACTGGTAGCACCTCAGAATTCCTAATAACGTTTGTCCCAAGGTAGCGTTTGTCCGAATTATAATTTGTCTTAAACTGGTTTTCAGCAGAGACGTCCTTATTAAGTTTCCCAAAAACACCTGTATTAAATATTTTAAAATTCAGGCGGAAATAGCTTTATGACAAACGAAAATTCGGACAAAAGAATCGTTAGGACAAACGACGATTAAGGATTCTATAGGGAAACTATAAAATCTATTGTAAACGTTTGGTCACCTGAGGAGAGAACAACTTCTTGAGACCAATGATGGTTGCCAGTAGAAGGGCAATCTTGGAGATGAGGAGAGCCTTCCCCACCATCAGGGTCAGACCCTTGAAGGTCAGAGCGCCCAGGAGACCAAACTTCATGGCTGCTGCAGCGAGCAGAGGTCCCATGTTCTTGTTTCTGCTGCGACCACTCTCAATAGCCTTGGGAGTCTTTAGAGCCACTCCTGGAATAGAAAGGAATTGGATCAAAATAAAATCAAAACGGTTATACGATTACAATCAATGAAAACTAATAACAACATTTATAAAGTCCGTTTTATGAACAGCCAAAATTCAGTTGTAAAATAAATGAACAAACTTTTTTTTATGGAAAGTATGTCAGAGTATTTTCCAACTGAATTCCTTTTTTTCGTGAGTTCCTAGGGCTTTAAGACTTTTTAAGGAATAGTCAAAGACACCCATTGACGTCACTATAGTCTATACTTTTAGGTGTTTAAAAAAATGTAAACAAAACTACCACGTGATATAGTGCGTCAGCCAATAGAAGCAGAACACTGATACGTCAAAGTGCAATAAAACAGTTTTGATTAGCTCTGTAACAATGTCACGTGGTTTGGATTGTTTACACTTTTTTAAATACCTAAAAGTATAGAGTCTATACTATAGACTATAGAGACCGAAGAGCTGGCAGTTTCCTCGCTCAACGAATTAGTTTAGACATCCAACAATGAAATGCTGCCAGCACTTTTGGTACTATCAGACCATTGGAACCTTGACCCACCATAGAACTGTGTCACAGAGACGTTATGATTCAAGTCATAAGAAGTGTCAAACAAATTGTTTTATAATGTCACTGTGACACCGTTCTATGGTGGGTCAGGGTTCCATTGGGCTGATAGTACACTGCCGCAGGGGCCGTTCTTAGATTTACCCCCTTACTTATAAACGTGGAATAAGCTTGGAATAGTTTATGCCATGCTTTGTCCTTATCTGTAATTGTGACATTTGCATCAAACAGAAAGTGACAAAGCATGGCATAAACTGTTCCAAATTTATTCCACGTTTACAAGTAAGGGGGTTAATGTTTTGGTTTATTTTATTTAGGCTATGTTTTAGGTTTAGTTATGGTTTAATACCTTATGTATTTTTATTTGTCATTTTTCAATTCAAAACAAACTCATTTCTTCCATTACATGTAGACATTTTCTAGCTATTACACAAGTTGATGTGGTAGTGAAAATATTTTTAAATTGAAAATCCTCTAATTTGTCATAGACTGTCCTGTGGGGTTAGTATGACCTATCTGTGCCATTCATTTTACGCTGAGAGAGAAAGACAGAGTTATGTAACTGCCATAGCTCCGTCCTTTACGCTCCCTGTAAAATGAACTGCATAGCTATGTCATAATAACCCCCCTGATCCTGGAAATTTACCCTTTTCTAGGCAGTGAAAAGTTAACTGCCTGGAACTTGGCAGGGTTTGGACACTTCATAGAACAGCCAATATGAATAACTTTTAAATTAGGTTTTCATTGATTGTTATCAAATAATCCTTTGTTTATCAAAATTTGTACTGGGTATCACTACATAGTATAAAACAAAGTCGCTTCCCGCTGTCTGTCCCTATGTATGCTTAGATCTTTAAAACTACGCAACGGATTTTGATACGGTTTTTTTTAATAGATAGAGTGATTCAAGAGGAAGGTTTTTGTGTATAATAAACTCTGTTTTATGTTACCGGTGTTACAGAAAACTCACATAAACCGAAGCGAAGCGAGGGCGGGTCGCTAGTTTCGTTATAAATTTATTAATGCGATCGTATTTAATTTAGTAAGTTAAATATATTTGTTCTACGTAATGTTAAATCTATTTGAATATGATGTCAATTTCACTTCTTTGGCTTTGCTGAATTTGGTATTGATTGTTAGTATAAAAGGTTTCGTGTCCTCCAAGTTAAGGTACTTACATTTTTGTGGTTTCTCCAACGAATTCAGTATAAATCAACAAACAAATCCCTTTTCAATATATGGCTTACGCGATTGGATTGTATTCTACTAAATCCTTAGAAAAGTCAAGTTTCTGATTTGAATAAAAATACGATGGCAAATATTAATAAACATACTATGATTACGAATATTCTAGAAAAAAATCATATCATACTTAGACAACCTTCTTTTCTAAAAAGTAAATTAAAGTTTTAATTTCTAACTTTATTTATTACTATGCTAATATACTTTCCTTGTAATTTTTTATTTGACTGATATTTTGGTACCTATAGTCGACTACAAAAAGATCCACTTTGGCATTTTTTTACCTTATTGCATTGTTATAAAGCCTAAAAGTGACTAAACCTCTTTGTTATTGACTGTACTTACTCATAATTATTTTGCGCATAATAATGAACTAGCTTTAATTTAACGGATTCTTAAATCGAACTTTGTCACAGATTTATAGAAATCTTTGTAAGATTTAGTGACACTAAAGTAAATTTTATAGAGTGAAATAAATACTTTCCTCTTCTTTTGTACCCAGTTTCAATTCAACCCTTTAGAGATTTGTAAGTCATCACAATATCTTGCTCTGTATAATAACATCTACTTATTCGGGCATATTGATTTTGCATCCCATTCGGATGTAGGCAAATAAAGGTCTCAGTTATTTATCTTCCTTTTTAAAATACCTTCTCACGGGTGCTTTCCTTTCTTACTCCAAACTATACAAAAAGAATAACCCTGTTTTTAAACTAGAATTATGATCTAGTGAAAAAAAACACACTTTATAAAATAGATCTAAGTTAATCTGATTATAACAACCAATTTGCTTGAAACTTGGTTAAATATCAATACTAAATTACAATCCTGCATTTAAACCTTTTTTGTGGTATAGTACATTACTACAGAGGCCGGGACAAAAGGGGTTGCCGGCCGAAGACATATAGACGGCCGAGCGCCAAGCGAGGCCGGATAGGTCTGAGGCGGGCAACCCCATATTTCCCGCCGAGGTATGTATAGTGCTTTTCTCAAACATATGCAATTAAATAAAAAATACATCACTCAAAAAAGTAAATTGATAAGTCCACGGAAAAGTAATTGGGTGTTAAAATAAAGTACCAGGAGCGCAGCGGTAATTAGGAGGTATATCAGGCATAGCGCAACTTAGATCTCAGGCGGTGCGGGCAGCCGGCGGGCGCACACGACACAGCGCGGATGTCTCCCAAACGTTTATGCACTCCTAGTACTTGACGTTATAACATTTTCTCAAAAATTTTAAAAATATTATTTTTTTAATACGCACAGTGGCAGAATGTCATGATGTCTGTGCCACAAATTTATGTGGAATGGAAATTAAAAAAGAGGACTTTGCAGGCCTAGGCCTGCACGATTTGTATGAAATTCCCTTACCGACCTCCTGTCCCAGCCGCACCTGAAACGTCATACTTCGCAGCCTATTGTAAGGCACACAATGTCAATATTCCATAGCATGTTTGAGAAAAATGCATTTTTATCTAATTTCACTTCATCGATTGTATTATTTCAACGAACGCTATTTCCTGCTGAAACCATTATGTTTTCAGGTTATCTTAATCATTAATAACGTAAGTTATGTTAAACATGCCAAAAAAAAATTAACTCATGCGGCGAGAAACGCCTTTCGATCAAACGAAAATTCTGCTTTCGTTGAAAGCGGTTTCGATAAAATAATACGTATGGTTAGGCGGGGCTATTGCGTCTGAGGGGCTATTGTGACTTTTCATACTAAGACGAGTTCTACTTTTTAAATAAGTATGAAAAGTTACAATAGCCCCTCGACGCAATAGCCCCGCGTGACCTTACCCCTTTTTGTACTGATGACAAAAGAATAGATTCTCACCAACGCCAAAGCTGCCGTCAGCCTCCTGTTTCCCAGAGACGACGAGGTCAGCGTTCTCCAGAAGCCTGTACCGCAGTGACCTGGTGGTGGCGAAGTTCCACAGTTTTTCCACGATCAGCTGCTGGGCCTGGTCTTCGAGGGAAGTTCCAGCGCGGGCCAGGGATTCAGGCTTGACGGGGGCTTCTGCTGCAGCACCATTGCTGAAAACGAATTCGCAAACGATGTTATAATATGACATGGAGAAAGCAACCCAGCTAATAGGCCAACGGATAAATAGCATCAATAATTTTGTGGTGGTGGGACCATCTTATCCTTTAACCCACAAGCCGCTGCAGTGTTCTCATTGTTGTTGTTGGCCGGTGTTCCGGTGTGGGGATAAGACACCATGAAAAAACTACAGTGCAATAGCTCTTAGAAGATGCTTCGGGTGTGTACTTATCTTTCACTCACTCTCATACGATCTTATTAAAAGCGAGTGAGACAAATGTAGAAAACCGAAGCATCTTCTTAGTGCTTACAGACTATACACATGGTAAACATCTTAGCCTGTTTGTGCAAAATGTGGTTACAGAATTAATAACTAGTTGTCAGAGCTATCGGTAAGTAATTCTGTAAGTCTGCCTACCCCACTCTGGGATAAGTATGTATGTAATTACTAGCATAGAGCTATTCTGTCTTAGTCCTCAGAGTTGGTAACGAGTTGGTTATCTTAAGATTGCAGTCGTAATATCATATCAAGGATCGGATAAACGCCCGACATTTTGTAAACATAACCCTGTTCCGTAGAGCAGAGACTTCCTTATGATGTTATTAATGGAGTTTAATGGTTGATGTCTCAAACAATTAACTCACTGTTTAATTTATTTGAGTTAATGATATTGTTGAAACCAATCACCACTGGATACATGGACATCCTACATTAATTATTGAAGTGAAGTAGAATGCGTCAAGTGCCATCGCTTTGGTGGGAAATTTAACAGATATTACGTCAATGAACTTATCAGTTAAGTGTTGTTAACTCATAGACTAAACAATTAGTAGGGAGACAATTAATTTCAATTAAAAGTTAGTTTCAAAATATATTTTTTACATAAAAAAATAAGTTTTGTTTCATGTAACTGCGACTTAAACGTGATCGCCATTAATAACTGAATTGGAAAAATTGGTTCCTGATCACCAAAAAAAAAATCACCGTGTAGTATTAGGTATTTTATAGATTTATTATACCATAATTTATATGTATTCAGCGACAATTTTACCCATTAATGACACCGAAAAGGTTATGGGAAAAAAGACTTTTGTTCACAAAAAGAATGACGATCTGTGTTCAAAATAAAATTTTCACGTGTGATTCCATAACGACGTGAATTTTAGGACCCATTTATGAGTCGAAAAAGTCCTTTCACAGTCAGTTCGGGCATTTTTTATCGTTAACATTGGTAGGTATACAATTTGTGTGTGTGTTTGTATTTTACCATAACCATTCCGGTGTCATTCATTGATGAAATTGTCGCTGAATACATATAAATTTTGGTGTAATAAATCTATAAAATACCTAAAAATATTTTTAATTAACATCATAAAAGAAGTCTCTGTTGTACGGAACAGGGTTATGTTTTCAAAATGACTGGCGTTTTTCCGCTGCTTGATCATAATCTTGAAAATACAAATTTTAATGTCTATGGCTCTCAGATCCTGTGACAGTGATGATCCTCAAATGTGTACGTTGTCATGCGGTTTTGCTCCCGGTGTTTTTTTTTTCACCGGGTGATCAATAATGTGAAGCTGTTCTTTACATCACACTTCAAAGTCCACGATTATTTCCAAGAAGTCTTACTTTTTTACCATCTGTTGAAATGTTTACCATCCAAAATATAAAGAGTGTTTTGAATTGCACTTGTAGTAAAAATGTTAAAGTGTCAAGATTTTTCAAGATATTTATAATTTCCAATTAACCCTTTACCTATTCATTAAATTCTCGACGGTTTCTTTAGTAAATCACACACAACAAGAAAAATACCTTTCACTTGCTAAGAAACGAAATGTATTTCGTAGCATCACGTTTTTAATACATTTAATATATTTATTTGCGTTACAACCATTAATCTCCGTTGAAAAGTATTAATTTGGTGCAAAAGAGTAAAGTTTTACCGAACCTAAGGAAAATGTGTAGCTTTCGGATTCATTTGAACTCTATAAACCTTGAGTAAGGTCCTTTTTTACATGTTGAAGGAAATGCAGGATTTTAAATTTTGTGGCCGTAATGAAAAAGGATATAAGTTCACTTAGCTTGCTATTGAAAAAACATCTTTAATGATACAATTTTGTTAAGTACTTACAGTTCTTCGAACACTGTTCATAAATATGATGTTTTAAAAGACAAGTTATACGGATCCAAACTAGCTGATCTACTATGACCCAATGAGGTTCAAAAGGAAACCATATCTCCTTCATCATATCGACTTGATACCATTTCACCATTTTGTTATACTCGTATTTATATCAAAATCGCATTACCAAAAATGAAAAATAAAAATTTAGTAAAATTTCAAGTGAATTCTTATTTTTCAATCTAAATATAACACTATCTAAATAGTAAATTGTAGCTCTATCCTTTTCTTTGTCATAAGAAAGATAAGGAAAGAGCTACAATTTACCTGACAGATAGTGTTATCTATGGATAGAAAAAATCAGCCCTGAGTAATTTATAATTGACTTCCTACATGTGAATATAAGTGTGCTTTAAAAAGGTATAAATAGTACCTATATCGTAAAACGGGGTGAGTAGGGAATAAGGGGTGAATAGGTACACAACCTGAAATAAGTCTTACTTGTAACAAATAAGAATAAGTCTTGAATGGATAATAACGTTACGTCTATTGAAAAAAAACAGTCTTAAAATTTGTAATATAATGCTTCATTTTAAGTTGTGTCTCTTCTTAAGTACTCACCCCATAATCTCTACTCACCCCGTTTTAAGGCACGGACTAAACAAGACTTATATCCTTTTGGCCACGTAACCTACAACCATTAAGACACTGGCGTTTTATTAAAAAAGAAAAAAGTTTTAAAACACTCCGTCGTACATTAAGGATAAATAATACGACTCTGAGTTCGTTTCTGAAGTCTCATTTTGAGTAAAGTATGAAATATATCACGGTGTTAACTTATGGCATCTTTAGAATTATAGTGATATAATTCTCAAATTTTGGATTTCGAGTTAGGTCTTTATAGTAATAAAGTTATGACTCAATGTCGAAAGCTGAAATGTTGAATTAGGTCGCTATACTCGTAATTGTAAAGGTGCGTTATATTAATAACAAGCGACGAACAACAACGAACAAGCACCCAGGGGCTGCAACTCAGATTTAATTTGAAAACCGGTCAAGTGTAAGTCAGACCCGCGCACCGAGGGTTTCGTATTTGAGATAATATGATAAGTTACCGCATAAAAATACTCATTTTGTTATGAGCTTCATTGACTATGCATAAGGTCCATTTTGACTATACTAAATATTAATACAGATTTTCAAAGTTTTTTTGCTATTTCTCAAGAACTGTAAATAATAAACTCTTCATTTTATATTTCCTATAAAATATATAGGTAAGTAATACGTCAGGATTTTTTCAGATTTTTTGATTAATAGGTACTCTTTATATACACATACAGACAGATAACGAAGTCTCATCATAACGGTTCCTTTTTTACCATATTGGTATGGAACCCCAAAAAGTAAAGCAATTTTGTGGTAAGTAAGTCATATTTCTAAAACACCATCAAATAAAGGTGAGTAATTTCCGTGTGAATTAATTGACTTCATTTAAACCTTAGCAGTAAATAAGGTGCAAATGAAAATTTATTCGTGTACAGTCGTCAGAAATAATACAATACCTAACATAAGGCTGTAATATCCAGAAAAAATAGATGACACGTCTCTATTACTAAAGGCGTAACGTCTACAATGTGGCTTGCCTAGTTGGTTTTCCAGCTTGCTTACGTAGCAGCAAGAGATATAAAGCAACGGTCACGGGTTCGATTTCGGGTTACGACGAATGTTTGTGGTGATGAACGTGATTACCTCTTTTTTTTTTAAACTACTTATTAGTATTTTATCGTCGTCCAGTAGGTACGGTCGAACTCATGTAGCTGAACGTTTTAGAACCTTGTCGCATTTATATAACTACAAAATTCAAACCACTCTCAATTATGTACGAAATTGCGACAAGGTTCTAAAATGTACAGCTACTTATGAGTTCGACTGTACTCAAAGTACAAACCTAGAGCTTAGTTTAAGCCTAGATCGATTTGTGTGATTTTTCCTGGATATGTTTCCCAGAAATATCCCTCTGATTCTTTAAAACTAATCGTATCAGTCTGTATAAATGCCAGAGGCATGCGAAAAGACGTTAAACCATTATTGGGTAAGTTTTTTAAAACATAAAATGAAAAAAATCACTTTTGTACAGGGTGTTTTCATAGTCTGAGTGAATTTATTAAACATTTAAAATGACGTAAGCGTTTTTTAAATTGTATTTAAAAAAAGAGTTTTAACGTTAACCCTTGCGTAAATAGTGCTGCTTGTGTTATTAACAGTTTATAATTAGAACCACCAATAGGCGCTAACGATCTCCTGTGGGTCTATTGCCTAACGCACTCACAATCGCAATCGACTTACAAGTGGAACAATTCTTTTCGTTATGTATGCCGACAACCCTTCGATTTTTAAAATGAAAACGTTTGTGATTATGAGTACGCCCCTCTGGTCTTACAAACAGATCATTCCCAATCACTTTCAGTGTTACGAAATTAGCTGAAGTCTAAAGGGGTGTTATTCTCTCAAAAACAAAGGACAGTCGGACGAACGAGCGAAATCGCAGCGTGAGTTTAAGTAGTCCCATCAGAGCGAACAAAACACATTTTAGCGCGTGCATTTTCAATTAAACAACCTTATACGTTCGATCACATCGGCAGAAATCATGCTGCTAAATTGAAAATGCACGCGCTAAAATATGTTTTGTTCGCACTGACGGGACTACTTAAACTCACCGCTTGGAGATTCACTCGTTCGTCCGTCCGACCGTCGTTGTTGAGAGAATCACTCCCCTGCATATACATGTTTTGCGCTTTTAGTCATACGTGAGTTGAATAATCTGTATATCTCTCTAAATCACTCCATTCAATGTGAACCTAATTGTGGTAATAAATTGCGTGCTATTCATGTTTTGTTAGTAGACGATTTACATTTCCACTACAGTCAGAATACAAGAGTAGATACTACGAGTATTTTTATGTCATTGCTTAAATACAAAAGCGACACAAACCAAAATGTGTTGGTGTTGCATTTGAAATCGGAACGTTATTTACTTTAAGTTTTAAATCAAACGTTATTTGTTTTTGATTTGTGGCGCTTTTGTATTTAAGCAGCGATGTGTCAGTTTACAAATCGAGGTGGAATGAGTGCGAGTTGAAGATTGGAATAACTTAAAATAGGACATTGTACGTTATTCAGATTGTGTGAACAATTTGTAACAAAATAAAGCTAAGTGTATAATTTCATTTCAAAATATGACGGTATCGATTGTTGCGTTTATAAAGTTTGAGTATTTATTATGGTTGTTTTACGTATTCGTTACAAAAAATAGTAACAGTTAAGGAAACAGATGTTTAACATTTTATACGAAATAAAATAATAATAAAATCATAAATTATTTCAAACTTTATGACTGAATCTATTTTGAATTTTAAATACAACCTGTACATTTAAGAGCAGCACACACCTTCATTATATATTGAACGTGTCTACCATATTGATCATTCTAGCATCACAACAGCTCCTTCACTCATCTCCCGCCCTTGGCTGGGCATTGTCTCCCAAGATTGATGCTCACGCTGCCGTCCTACCAAAGAAGGCTGACTGAACTGTTTTAGCATAAGCATTTTAAACTTAATGTGTTTACCAATTGAGTATGGAATGGTAAGACAACAATATTGCAGTTAGGCACCTTTGGTAGAGCGGCAGCATGATGATACGCACGCAAGGTGCCTGAGTAGCTCCTAATTAACTGGTAGCCGTGATATACGTGTTTGACCTAAGATAGTAAGTTTGATTAGGTATTTGAGATGTACACTAATCATACTTTTTAGGGTTCCGTACAAAGTAATAAAAAACGGAACCCTTATAGGATCACTCGTCTGTCACAGCCAATTTTCTCCAAAACTACTGGACCGATTGTGTTGAAATTGGTTACACATATGTAAATTGGTGACCCAAACACAGATTCGCAAAGTAAATAGTTTCTTTTTGAATAAGTTTCATTTTCGAGGGACAAATAAGAAAATAAAAAAAAAGTTTTGCAAACCTTTAGTTTTGAAAGGGCTTGTTATGAGGATCTCAAATAGTTTTGATTTTATTCATGAAAGAAGACAAAAATTGACCGAGCCTAAAAAAAAAAATCCAAAACATTTAGCTTTTTAATTACAGGAAAACCTATAAGAATTCAATCAAAATAAAATAAAAATAAATTAAAAATAAGTAAAAAATAATAGGCGATTCATAAGAAACCATTTTTGTACAGGATGTATTTTTTAACCACACGCATGTGTGGTTGCAGAGTTAGAATAGTGCCATTCCGTGTCTTCCCGTGGATGTCGTAACCTGTCACTAAACTTCTTAGAAACTTCTTAGCCTAATTGTGCAAAATGTTGTTACAGAATTATCAACAAGTTCTTAAGGTTGTTGGTAATTCTGTAGCTCTGCCTACCCCACCCTGGGAATGAAGGCGTGAGTGTATGTCTGTATGTATTTTTAACGATGGGTGATTTAATACCAAATTAATTTTGAAAATCATTTCTGTAGCGTCTCTCTCGGCTTGTCACTCCAACTGTCAAATCCACGAGGCGGTGGACGTGAATGATTGACGACCAAGTTGGCCTAGTTGGTAGTGACCCTGACTACGAAGCAAGCGGGCTTGGGTCCGATTCCCTAAAAGAGCAAGTTTTTGTATGATGAGCGCGAAAATTTGGTTTCAAGTCTTGGATGTGTTCTCATCTTTGTATACTTATGTATTTATTTCTAATATTGATATGTGCCTAAGACCTACCCATAAAATAAATATCTAACGTTCCATGCGCAGAAATATACAACGGTATTTTATTTATTTTAACTTCTGTCATACATGTCTGTATCTGTATGTGTACTTGTGTGTACCTGTCTGTTTGTGGCATCGTAGCTCCGAAACAGATGAATAGATTTCTTTTTTTTGTTAAAGAAAGATAGTTTTATCGGGATAAGTTTTAGCTACTGGTTTCATAACAATCATTGTTGAGATATTAGCTTTAAAAGAGGTCGCCAGTTATATCTGGTTTTTATCTAGCAAATTGTTGTTAACGTGCTACGGTATTATTATATACGTAGATGATAAGTTATTATGTTAATAGACAATGTAAGTTAAAGATAAAGATAAAAAAGATAAAAGATGTTTATTCTTCACTTTTACACGTCAACAATCTACCAGCGCTTCGCACCGCTGAAGAAACGCCACAAGAAACTCAACAGTCAGTCGTTTTTTAAATATAGAATTATAAAACTTAACCTAGCATTATACAAAACAATGAGTATACAATGAGTAAGTAGTTAAGAATAAACTGCCTACTCTTAGCAAATAAGTTTATAAGTTACTGTGCACTACAGGGTCCATAATGATCTCATAACTTTTAAGTTAAGTAATTTAATACTTTATGAAATGGAATAAATAATTAAGCCCATTCTGAGCGCATGATTTACACTGCCCACATTAAATTTCAGCGTAACAAGTCCTATAGATTTGACACGCTGTCCGATCCGTTGGAGCCCTACAATCTACGCCCTTTGAAAGACTTACCTTTCGTCCAAGATCATGACGTCATCGCTCAACTGGAAGGAAGCGGTTCTCAGCATGCGGTCCACGTATCCCACCAGCTCGATGGCGATGCATGATGAAGGCTCCCGCGCTCCACATTTGTGGCTCAGTCCGTGCTTTAGAGATTCTTCTGTGGGTGCCGGCTGGAATCAAGAAGATTATGATCGTTTTGAGATATGTTGGTAATTCTGTAGCTCAGGCTACCCCACTCTGGGAATGAAGGCGCGTGAAGGTATGTATGTATGTAATGTAAACCAGGGCTATTTGGGAATCACGAGGATATTTGGAACAAAGTAATAAATCATAAGCAGGGCTCGGATTTTTAATCGCACGGTAAGATGAAAGACAACTATGGAGTCGATATTAAAATAAAATCTTTATTCATATTCATACTCATACAATATTTCTATAAAGCAAGGTTTTTGAAATAATAGATGAGATTAGATTTTTTTTAACATGTTTTGCCCTGAGACCATTAAAGATAAATTGGAAAAAGTACTCAATAGAAATCCGGACTTCATTGAAATAAGACAGATGGCAAGTTCTCAACGATTTGAGCGAATACTAGAATATGCGACTCTAACGTCCGTTGATGTAGAACGATCTTTTTCAAGTCACAAGTGGATTTTCAACGAATATGGAACCTGCTTTGCTCCTGAAAATATGTAAAAAGTGGCCATTATTTATTCATTTTATAATTGTGATTTTGAAATGGACAATACACACGTCATACCTTGTCAAGATTTTGAAACACTAATTCCTGTAGCTACATGTTCTATGGATATTACTAACTAGGAGCTTACTTAATGTTCATATTATTTTTATTATTTGGCCCATAATGTAATAAACATGACGTGGCATTAACATTTTTATTTATGATTTAATATTTTAGTGCTATTTAAATAAATGAGTATGAGTATGAATATGACTTAAGATTTTATTTTAATATCGACTCCATAGTTATCTTTCATCTTACCGTGCGATGAAAAATCCGAGCCCTGATCATAAGCTTTAGTTGATTTTTTTTTTGTCATGGCTATGATATAACTGTTGTCAGGCGAAGTTTTCAGTTCTATAATAGCCATGACAAAAATATATCAACTAAAATCATAATGTGGTTCAAAATAGTATGTAAAATGTTTAACGGTATGTAAAATGATAAATATTTAGATTTTTGGTTTACAAGATTCTTCCGAGTTGACTATTCCTTGGAATCAGTGATATTTTTAAGATGAAAGAGAGGCTAAAGAGTTTATACAAAATGTGATAACTTCTCTTTCAATCTTGTCCGATTTTTACGATTTTTGTATTATGTTGTACATTATTTCTTTCTCCTTCTTAGAAACAACTAAGAAAAAAAAGGAAACGTACCATCAAGGACTTTAAATTGGCCACATTCAGGCTCTCTTATACGTCGGTATGTGTTCGCTACTCATAAAAAAAGTGTTCTATTTCAAGTTATTTCAAGTGAATTTGCTACCGTAACACGGGGTAAGTAGGGATTAAGGGGTGAGTAGAGATACAACATAAACTGAAGCATATGTTACTAATTATAAGACTGAAATTATTTCCAATAGACGTTACTTTATCGTCCATTTCATACTTGTTCTTATTTGTAACGGATTAAGACTTATTTTAGGTTGTGTACTCGCCCCGTTTTACGGTAGGTACATTCTTTCTTCCTTATTCTTAGAAACAATTAAGAAGAAAAAAAAGGAAACGTACCATTAAGGACTTTAAATTGGCCACATACAGGCTCTTTTACACGTCGGTAACGTGTAAGTTGACCATGGTGTTCTATTTCAAGTTAATTCTCATGCAAGTGAATTTCCTACGTTATCCGATACGAGAAAATAAAGTGGGTTAAACTTCATACGCGAACTTCCGTTCCACTACTCAGTTTTATGAATATAAAGGTAACAGTGCAACTTCAAGTTCGAAGAGCGCCGTTGTAAATTGAACTTTAAAGCATTATCTACAGAGCAAGTTATTACATTATATATAAAGGCGCATTTCCACTGAAGAGGCAAGGTGAGACAAGGCGGCACGGGAATTTTAATATGTATTTAAACTTTAAACAACTATTTATACCAAAGATGTGCGAGGCAATTTAAACTTTTCAATATAAGTTTCAATTCTCGTCTCGCTTCTTCTCGGCTCGCCTTGCCAGTGAAAAAGCACCTTAAAGTCGTTAAAAATATATCAGTAATTCTAGCCATGATGCATTCGGCAATCATTATCGTTATCGAAAATGTACATGATTGACGTGCGCTGCCAAACGGTCGCGTCGAGCGCTTATAAATGTCAATTCCATAATTGGGATTGACCAAAAAAAATAACTCACGGTTTTTACTTTCTAATTCGAAAGAATAGGACATTTTAAGACACCAATTTCATTAATTTTGTATTTGAGCCAATAGTTGTGTTTATTTATTTATTTAGCAGACATTTTATGGATGACATGATTATTTTAAATTTGGGACGGCATTTTCTAATAAATTACAACAATTAAATGTATTAAAACATACTATTTTAACCTTTTTTCGCCTAACCCGTAAGATACACCTAGGAGGGCTTCAAGCCGAAACCGAATGTCAAACAAAGGTTAAATATACTTTTGCCGAAATATCTATAGTAAATAAATATTTCAAAACCTTAATAATGCAGAACGGCTTCAAAACCCTATTCCTCGAAATGGTTTTCGAATTCGAGTAGTTGTAAAAATATGAACAATCCCAATTGTCAGTTTTTGAGAATCGTTTACGCCAGCGTTAATAGTCATATTATCAATATCAATAGTTTTAAAAACGCAACAAAAAAACACAGTTTCTTTCAAACATAAACACAGTTTTCAAAAGTTTTATGTTATAGTATGAATGTGGATAGATACGAGTAGGGGAAGACCAAAGAAGCCATGGATGAACTGTGTGAAAGATGATATGACAAGAAAAGAAGTGACTACCAAGATGACGACTAATAGAGAAATATGGAAGAAAAAGACATGAAGCGACGACTCTAATAAGTTGGGATGTGAATGGGATGAGAATGATGCTGACGATGAGTATGATGATGATGATGAGTAGGTATAGGATGAGGATAAGTCCTTCAGCGAGAAATTATTCAACATTAAAAAAACACTCATTAATATATTCATAGTCTCTTTGCTAGCCGCAAAGTTACTAACTTGTGAAGGGTTTCATAAAAAAAAGATGTACAAAAAGGTCTTTTGTACTTTTTGGAAGTGACACGCCGCCACTAAGGCTGGCGTCGGCGTTTATCGAAACACCCAGTCAGCAGTTGACGCCATAGACAAAATACGACAGATTTTACAACGTTAACATACTTTTTCAAATATTTAGTTTTATTTACATAAAACGGGGGAGGCATGTGGGTTACCTTACGGGAAATAGTAAACAACACCTATAGATTAGGTAAATCTATGTTATACAGAACAAAATAAAAACTTCAACACTCCTGGATTTAGGTAACTAAATACAATAATACCCGTACATCAAAATCTATTATACTGTAACTAAAGGAAATCACAAATAAACCGACGTAAGTACGTATCTACAAAAATACCTGTACACCCCAGAAACAATACATTTTTACTGGGCAGTCAGGCAAAAATAGACAAGGATTTAACACCCGTATTTATAGTCAAGAAAAGTAATTACTTGAGTAATAGCAATGTCAAAAGTCATATAAAAATCGTTAAGTACTTTAGTCATTACTTTTACTCAAGTAATTACTTTTCTTGACGATAAATACGGGTGTAAGAATCGTGTAGTAGAGTTGCGTATTAGGCTTATTAGGTAAGTAATCAATGTGTTGAAGCACGTCATCTACATATGTATTATTTTCTACTCAAGATTTTTCACTTTGTTTTATACTTGGGGATGGTTTTCTCAAAAACTAGTTCCGTAAAACTAGTCAACTATGGTCCTAGCCTACAAAAATAGTCCAATATTCCTCATTACATTATTCTAAAATATGATACCTTACTGCTATTATTGCTGGGTATATGTACTGTTTGGCCTAAAATTTACTGCTCTAAACTCTAGTTATAGCTAAATCTATCATATTTTTAGAATAATATAAAAAGTAAAATTGGACTACCTATTGTTATAGGGCAGGACCATAGTTGTGTAGTTTTACGGTTACCTACACATTTGTGACCTATTGAATATGCTCTACCTAACCATATATGATTGATTTTAATCGACACTGGGTTTTTTGTGGCATTATCCTTTATAGCAATATCGTGTGCACCAACAATTCTTAGCTATGTCAAGCTTGACCCAATAAAGGGAATCCGGTCGAGGAGATTCATCGGTGATGTTACACTTTTCTTAAAACAAAGCTTGATTAATTACCGAAAATTCTTTAGAATATGATTCGTGCAAGTCACGTTGGTTTAATCAAGTAATTTCGTTGCCCTTGGGAAGTTCTTTAGGTACGTTTGGCTCTAATTCTGGGGACCTAGTGAAAAGGGGGTTCAGTCTTCTGATGTTCAAGTGAAAAAGGGTATATGTCTAGTAGTCTCCGCATGTCTTACACCCTTTTTATTACAAGCAAAGTTGATTTAAGCCCTTTTTAGCTAGGACCAGAGAATTTAAAGTAGCTGCAAATTTTAGTTCTTTGTCACTTTAACGTCACGTTCGTAACGTCAACTGCTGCACTAATTTGTGAAAGGTGTTAAAACGACAAGGTAGAACAGTGTACAGCTACTTATAAGGCTTGGTGGTTAAGCAACGTAGTTTTAGGTATTAATATTCTTACTAATTCTGAATAATCGATATATATATCAGAAATAAGTGTATTTAAAAAAAAAATGAGATTACCCTATCTAAAGCAATAATAAAACAATATTTTGAGTGTAGTGGTAGTTCAACACAAAAGATCCCATAGGGTCAATGTGTATCCGGAAGAATCTCACTCATAAGTATATCTAAATAAATAAGTAAGTACTAAAATAAGACCGGACAGCAATAAACATATCGAGAAATAGATACTTATCAACATGGAAACAATTAAGACTCAAGAACATAATATAACACTCGTGTTCATCACACAAATAGTTGAAAATCAGGACTGGTAACTTTGTAGACAGGGTAGCAGGAGCAAGTTCTCCAAGGAGATTCTAAAACTCAAAAGAGAGAAGACTTGCGCAGTGACTAGGATCCTAACTGGCCACTGCAAATTGAACAGACATTTGTTTCTAATGGGTATGAAACAAGAAGCGACATGCAGGTTCTGTCAAGAAACAGAGGAGACAGCTATGCACATCCTCTGTTCTTGCGGACCACTAATGCGTAATAGAAGTATCTACCTAGGGCGACATATCATGGACCCACAAGAGATACAACTCCTCACTGCCCAAAGCATCTGGAAATTCCTAGACGCAACGGGCCTTTGCGGTGAACTCTAAACTAAGGGCTGTCACAAAAAATCAGCAATGGTCGAAGTGGCTCACAAGGCCCATCTCAAGCCCCCCAATAATAATAATAATAATTGTAGACAGGGTCACTACCAACTAGGCTGCACGCAGCGTCGTATAAGAAAAAGTAAGTGTATCGGTAAATCCGTCACAACATGTCTCAGTGTAAATGTATCTATAAATAACTGGTTAACAGAAGATGGGACACATTTTCTTTTCCTCAGGGCACACTTTTAGCGAGGCGTGTCGAACAGTTGAGCATGCAACTTTCTTCGACACCCGATAGTTAGTGGAAAGAGATAATTAACGGCTGGTTATTGGGTCGAATGTGGGAAAGTAGACTGTCAATTGTTTCTTAGAAAAAGTGAAACATGGGGACTTGATAGAAAAAGTTACATCGTAATTTGGTTGGTTGGTATTTTGTTTAGCGATAGTTTGAAGAGAGTTTCTTTAGTGGTTTTTTTTAGTCAAATTGAAGCAGGTATTTCGATGAAAAACGTAATATTAATAGTAATGTAGGTTGAACTATTGAACTTACACTTCCCTTATTAGATAATCATTTTCATGAAATGTATAAATTTGAAAGTAGAATTTTAATTTTATTGGAAATCATTTTTCACGTTATGTCTATCCTAAATTTGATTAAAAAACCTAAAAAAAAAAGACTTTAGCTGAAAATAGTTTAAGCTAAAACGAAATTTTCTATAAAATATTTAATAATTAAAGCGATACTCAAAAGTGTAGCTTGGTAATATTTTATGCATATTTACAATTATGGGTATTGTAGTGGCAAAAAGCTCTATGTAGCTTAATTATGTTTGCAAATATTTTCATTATTTAAATATAAGCTGGCTAGTATTAAAAATGCAGTGAAGATAATATGTACAAAAAAAATATCCCAGATTAAGATGATTCACTTAATAGGAAACCGTCAGGCTATTATGGTTTTTAGGCGTTATGGTTTTTGAGTTTACTTTAATTAATTAACAGCTAAGTAATTAAATAGGTACCAAAGCAACATTTTTTTTAAAGTAATGAATAACCAGTTACAAAAGCACTGGATTTAAATAAAGTAGTGCTTTAACAAAACATGACAGTATCATTTTGAAACAAACAGTCGTCACAAAAACTGGGCGATAAATTCTAAAGCCGCAGTTCGACCAAACTTTCGGGTGCGTGTTTTATAGACGTTACAAAATGTTTAAACTGTTTTTGACTTTCAACACATGGTAACATTTGGTTGAACTATAAATAATCACACATTTTAAGCTGTCAGTGGGTTGACAACGATAGCGGCGCGGCGCGGGGGCGTTAGCGTTTGTAACATTCAAAATTGTATGAACGCAACCAAACCAAAAATGGGAGGTAAAAAAAAATTGTGTTCTTTAAGGTGTTTCTACATTAAGTATTTGTCAGATTCACACACAAAAATATATTTAAATTGAGACCTAAAACTATCAATTAGGCATTCTTGCATCGGGATCATTGCATCGTTGCATAAGTTTAATGTGTGTATTTGTGCATCTGTATGTAACATCGTAGCTCCTAAACTTAAAACAGAAGCTCTTAGCTAGATTTTAATTTAATCGGTTAAGCCGATTTATAGTGATAATCTCTAAAACTAGTGGCCACCATCTTTTCTCAACTGTTTTTATTTATTTAACACTTATGTTACAATGATATAAAAATGAATCCGTGTTTCCCTCTAGTCACGCCATAAGTCAAGAAATGGGTGACGGATTACAATAAAAAAAAAGGCTCTGGTTGTAATTATCAGGACATGGTTTGTATAAAAAAAAGTACAGGGGTGGTGCCGGGCACGGATAGCTAGTGTTTTATATTTCGTCTTTGCTACGGATACTTAGTTGTATTTGAAACGTTCAGCGTTTAGTTTTTGTTGGTAAAGTTCCAGGATCAACGGGTAAAGTTTGGGCTAAAACCGGGACAAGCAAAACAGTTCGTAGTTAGCAAAAGACATAAAAAACTAGGACAAATTTACATGAAACAGACCTTATTTCTTGCTATGTAAAATTCAGTTCAAAATGTTGGTTATCTGGTTATTTAAAACGTTCCGTACGGATAATTCAAGTAGTGCTTTGTTTTTTACTCAACTGTCAAAGCAGAAGAATATTTTTTTTACCCTCTATAAAAAAGGAGTGTTATGATTTTACCTACCTATGTGTGTTTTTATGTGTACGTGGGTCTGTGATATGTGTATCATCTATGTATGTGTGTGCTTCTGTATGTGTATTCTGTGATCTGTGTATGTTTGTGTATCTGTTTGTATAATGTATCAGTGATCTGTGTGTCTGTCTGTGGCATTGTAGCTACGGTTACGGAGATATTAAAGAGTTCATATTTTAAGTGTTCATACATAGTATACATACATAAACTCACGCCTTCATTCCCAGAATGGGGTAGGCAGAGCTACAGAATTACCAACAACTCCAAAAACTTGTTGATAATTCTTTAACCACATTTTGCACAATTAGGCTAAGATGTTTAAGTACCAGTGTATTAGTGGCAGGTTGCAAACCCATCGCCTAACAGAGTACTACAAGCCCTTTAGTCTTACAACATCCACGGGAAGGCATGAAGTATTACTATTCTAATCCGGCAACCACACGGGTACTTTAAGTGTAAATTTTATTATTCGTTATAAGGTATCAGCCTAGTTGGTAGTTCTTGGATAAAATTAGTTTCTCAAAGAAAAATAAAGTACCTTAAAACGGGGTGAGTAGGGACACTAACGAAAAGTCTATTGGAAATAATTTCAGTCTTATAATTATTAGTAACTTACCCCTTAATCCCTACTCACCCCATTTTACGGTACTACAGATTAATAATGATTTATTTTCGGGTTGTTTGTATCCTTGTATGTATAGTAATCATCCCAGAACAAGGAGCATAAATATAACGTTAATCATACATATAATAGAACCCTGGACTACTCGTTTTGTAGGAACACTACCACTAGTAGGCTATAACGAATAATTTATACGTAAAGTTTGATATCTTAAGATATCACAGCCATGCGTTGCTAACTCAATCGATGCATGGACCGAGTCACGTTACTTAACGGTATTAGAAACGGGAATAGTTTTATAGAAACTCGTTAAGAAATGCCAAGAATACATGGCTAATTAGGAATTTGATTTGTGCATCAAATTATCATCATAAACTACCCGTAACCATCTAATGTTCCTCCTATTATTTAATTAAAATGCGGCAAGTTTTTACAACTTGAGGTTATTTAAAGAACATTTCGAAGGATTGAACGCTCCTACATACCGACTTTTAAATGCTTGTTTTTGACAAATTATTCATGTTTTTTCGTAATTAATTTTTGAAACCAAAAGAAAAATATGAAAATGAAATGCAAAAGCAATAAAAATCCATTTTTTTTTTTACATTAATATTGGAAATATTAACAAATTTGGTCCCCTATGCCTCTGACAACAACGCTCATCTAAATATGACTATTGCTACCAGTGTATGTACATATTGACTTTGACTTTACCTTAATAGATTTAAATAGTATTTTTTGTATTAAACTTCCGGAAAAAAATTATTTTCTACAAAGTCCGTTGAGACTGACTGGCTGACTTTAACTATACGAAACAAAGAACTATATTCAAAACACCAAATACACAATTTTCCAGCCATTCGCTTTCAAACTTCAAAATTTATTACATGCATATAGAACAGGAACAGAACTAACGTAGCGTTCCCGTCTATTACGTAAGAAGGAATTCTGACACTTTCAATATTGACTCGAACAAAAATTAATTTTCTTGTTTAATTTCCGAGCAATTTCGTCCTGTAAACATTTATATTGGTTTCCGACGCTTTTTGTGAATCTTTCGAGAGATTAAATATTTAATGAGGTTATATATAATTTATCATAGTACCATAAATTTTACAAAACGCTTTTCCCATTTTCTAGGGATCCGTACCCGGAGGGCGCCTATCGGGACTCTATTTCTAAACCTACACTGTCCGTCCGTCTGTCTGTCCTAGGTTTTAAGGAATGATTATTTTGAACTGTAAAATATAGCAGGTTGATTTTTGTTTGTAATATGTGCGAATTTACAGACAAATAAATACATACAAGAATCGTTCTTTTTCAACGTATTATTATAATTTTGTGTAAAATATACGAGCGTCAAATTTGATATGATTTTACTAGAAACCTTGAAGAAAAACAATTAATACTTAAAAATGGTCAAGTGTGAAATGGGCTTGCGCTGATTCGTATCAAAATAGAATTTGGATTCGTGCGTCGGTACGGAACCCACGGTGCGCGAATAGGACTCGCACATAACCGGATTTTTCTAGTAAAGCCATCAACTGTGCTACAAAGTCAGTACCCATTATAGGCTAGCGATCTCAATTGAGACCCTATGTCGTATTTAAATGTGTGATTTATAGTTCTCTCTACATTAGAATACAAAATAAATTGAAATAATCAAATAATTTGTCCTGTAATGAGTTAACTCGGTGGGTCTAAATTAATTACAACTGAATACCTATTACCTAGCTCTGCCTGTCTGGGAATGAAGGCGTGAACTTATTTATGTATGTATGTATGTATGAATTCCTACGATCACCTGGTAGCTCCATTATAAGATCAGTGGCCCTAGGCAAGATACATTCGGCGAACGTTATCGAAAATATATAAGATTGACATCTGATGATCGCATAGAATCGAATTTTTGCAGTTTTCGATAATCGTTTATGTAAGCCTTATGCATCTTGTCTAGGACCTCAGCTCTTAGAAAACCAATAAAACATTTCTATTGAGTTTTCATATAAGTATGTGCTGAGTATTATATTATTCGGATAACGGAAATTAGATCAAAACTAAGCTTCAAAATCCACCATCGACCACTTTAATTGCTGCGCAGACATAGGTCACTGTCAAAATGACAGTTTCAAGTCGAGACAAAGAAATTACGGTAAAATTGAACTTTGGTTTTCTATGACAAGGTTCTATACTAGCTTAACGATTAAACCATTGACGTATACTAATATATTGATAACTCAAAGAGTATAAAAAAATATATATTTGAAACCTATTAAAAACAGTTTGAATGGTTTTTAATAGATCACTAGCTGTAATATTCCTCATTATAAAAAAGTATATTTTAACTGTTTAAGCCTCGTTAAACAACCAACCTAGGCAACAAACGCAGCAAGAGTTTTTTGATAAAATTGGATCATGTTGCCAATTAAAATCTTTCTTTGTATCTTTTATAGCTACATGGTTCAAAAGTATTATTATAAGCTATTTTAGTTTTTACACCACCTTTACTGTCAAAATTATGCCTACTAAAATGATGTCAAATCAAAAGTTAACCAAAAACAGATCCTCACCACATTATCAACTTCACTCCTCACGATTCCAACGAGCAAAATCGATAACAGAAAACCCTTCATTTTTATCGATAGGTCCTTCACTTCACTGGCACTAGTGTTGCACTTATCGATGCACAAACCAAGATTGCGAGTGGCTGCCTCGTTGCAACGCAAATGCAAAAATGCATGCGTGTGCAGTTTTATATGTAGCGATGCAGTGGGGCTTCGCGAGAGTGCAAGGTAAGTAACCCGAAAGTCCTGAAGATTAAATCAGTTGCAACGCGTCGTAATATGTTTACATTACTTACTGCAGTTCATGATTCATTTTACAGAATAGAAAGCATTTCGATTTGTTTGTATAGTGCAGGTTCCTATAAAAAAGAACGGTGTAATTTTTGTATCTGCTATTCGAAAACAAATTAAGAATTCAACATCAGCTGACGAGGATACTGTAGATACCTTCTTGTTAGATAACAGGGTAGTGACAGGGTGCTTACGAAGCTAACGGACTCGGTTTCAAATCCCGGTCAGGGCAGATATATTTGTGATGAGTGTGAGTATTAAATTTATTCCAGAGTCTTAGATGTTTTCCATGTATACATAAGTAAGTAAGTAGTATCCATTCATTGTTCAAGCCTAGAGGTTAGTTTGGGACCAAGTCAATTTGTGTGACATTGTCTCCTAAACTGAGATGTCTATTATCTACAATCGAATACTATTATATTACTAAATCAAAACCTATTCCACACAACCTAATCTAGACTAGCGTAAATCCTGTTTTCCGAGTATATTTTTATTAAAACAAAACTAATTACCACAGTACACTTAGCAACGATTCGATTAACACGCGCGCTCCCTTTTTCCACCCTGTACTTTTTATTTTATCCCCGCATTTGTTTCCTTGGACAATTTATGTCCATTGCACACGTGCTGCCCTGGTGGGCAATACACTAATTTGGTCAAGTCGTGGCCACAAATAAAATGCCATATAAATTACAGTGTAGCAGTTCCACTTGGTTTCTGCTGTTATATTACGTTCTTTGTTTCTTAGTTGTATTTATACTTAAGCTAAGTCAAGGGTGTCTTTTTGTTCATTCGTTATCATAAATAAACGGCTAGATAATTTTCATGACAATTTGAAATGACACACACGCACTCATTGTATTATATAAGTATTTTGTTTAAGGAGAAGAGCGCTATTCATAGGTACTTAAGCACAGGTTTTAATGATTTAGGGAGTGGAGATCTATTTGTAATGATTTATGTCAAAGATATAAAAAAACACTACTACATATTTTATTTGTTTCATAGAGATGATCTCATCCTACTATTTACCCTTGAAGATAATAAGAATGCTACTTTACGAGAGATGGCGCTTTTAGACGTAATTTACCCCACTTGACTGTCCAGTAGATGTCACTGCTCGTAAAACAACTGGTAGAGCTTTTCTTAAGCTAGTTATACGTCAGATCAAACTTCAATGAATATTATTGTAAAATTAAGTATCTCTAAAAACTTATAAACACGCGAGCGAAGCCGGTAGAAATTTAGAAGCTAGTTTGGGAATAAAAATAAAATCACCCCAAATTGCAGTGACAACATTCAGGGTCTGAATTTGAAATTGATCTAATTACAACGAAGACAAGGCTGAAAGGATTTAAGAAAAAACTTTATAGCTAAACTGTTTAATGCTTACAATATTACCAAAATTAGTCCCTTATCCAAAATGGGACTACGTGAAGACTATCCGGACCCTTTAATTAGAGGTCTTTATCCTTATTTATTAGAGCAAAATCAGATAGCCGAATAGCAGGTTGGGACAATCTTAAGGTTTGTTAGATTTACAATAGACGCAAATAAACAACATGTTGTTTCATTATTACATTGTACCTTAATACTTTGGCTAATTCGTCTCCACCTATTTGTAACTGATTAAAAAAAATAGGAGGATCTCAGTTCGTCGGAGTCTCCCCATTATCATCAGGTCAGGATCTGATGATGGGATCCTGTAGTAAATATTGGATCTTTTTAAATATTATTATTAGGCATATCTATAGCCATTTCGGTATTTATAGTCAATTCAAAGAATCAAATGATACTCGACTCGTAAAAACCAGAACAACTGTTAAAAGAACATAACATTAGAAAGCAAAAAGGAACCTACTACCTTTATCCTATTCACAAACAATCAGACAAATCTATTTGCTTTCTACCATAGAGAATTATATATAGACAGATTCCATTAGCCTAGAATCTAATATCGGGATGGAGTAAACGTGTATAGGGGCATAAAAATTTATTTTCTGTTTGTGTCGCCATGTACATAAACACAGGGACCATTCTCGTAAACATTAACACAACAGTCAAGTGTGAGCTTTACCGCTCGTAATGATTTTATGAATATTTCAAGAAATTGATGGTTATGTTTTAATGCCTGGTCTTTAATGGGGACGTTAATTTATTAATATAATTTTCACCTTAGTTGAGTAAGAATATAGCTTTATTTGTTGGATATTAAAAATATAAAATACATTCACAGTGCAGATTTGCTAATGTGTATGAAAGAGCCTTGTATTTTTTCAACAAACGGTAATTTACAACTGTATTGTTGGCAGATCTGATTCTAAACTTACTGTTTATTAACATAAATATAAAAAAATCAGAATCTTTTACATTTTTATTATTTAAATCGTAGTAAAAATTAAACTCATAACCGTATTATAAATACCAAGACTTGGTGCCGTGACCAGGATGGATGTGGGTGGGTTATAAAAATCATAAGGAAAAAATTAATTAATTATAAAAAAATGGTTTAAATCCCTTGAAGTTTCTAGTATATATTTTTTAATTCCATATTTATGATCTTCGTTGGTTTTCCTTGTTTATTATTTTAATGTCCGTCGTAGTTTTGTTATTAGCTTTTATTATAATATTAAACATTATTTTACACTTTGCTAGCCTGTATCCAATAGAGGGACAATCAAATCACACATTTTGAGTTTGCTTGAAATGTTTGTTTCTTGATTTTATTATCTTAATACTTTGGTGATCGTGTCTTTTATAAATTATAATTGTTGTGCGCGACTCCATCCACGCAGAAAAATAAAACATAGCCTATGTCACTCAGGGTGAATGTAGCTTTCCAATGGTGAAAGAATTTATGAAATCGGCGTTATGGTTTTTGAGTTTATTCATTACAAACATACACACACAAAAATACAAATCTTTCCTCTTTATAATATTAGTGTAGACAGAGTTATGCAAAAAAATATTCCTATAATTATAGAACTATATCCAACATCTTCAGTGGGCTGTGTTCTTACCAAGATAGGAGGGGGATGAAGTTGCCCACGTCAGCAGGAATTGCCACCACTACCCTGCACGTATCCCCTGGGTGAAGCTAATCGAGGATATCGAATCGAACCTCACAGCACAATAACCAAGGGGCGGAATTTTCATAGCAAAAATCAAACATCGAGTCGGATTGACCATTGTGTTTTATCGACTATCGATGATTAATTGTCACTTAGCACATGTTTTAGGTAAAAAAATTAGACCTGTAATGGGGAGGCCTTTGCCCTGCAGGACATTCTATATAGAGTACCAAAAAAAATTTCCTGTGTATAAAGGTTAACAAAATAATAAATTAATAAAACAGTTACTATTTTTATTTTGATAAAATTTAAATATAAAACCAAGGCGAAAATTTTAAACAGCATCATCGAAATCTATATCTGTACTAATTATATTTACTTCATCTTGTCTGTAGTAATAATGTATCGACATTCTTCTCTACATTGTCATCATTTAAAATGGTCCTGTTTTCATTGTAGATCCATTTAATTTATACTCTGATTTGGTTGTATTCACTTATAAAATCGGCATATTCGCGAATGTAGTCATAGACCGGAATCATATCTTGTAAAGTCGATAACTGGAATAGTCGATAAAATATAATGGTCAATCCCTCTTGACGTTTGATTTTTGCTATGAAAATTCCGCCCCTTGACAATAACCGTGTCGTAACTTAATGAATATTAACTTATCCTGACCGCGGCACCAAGTCAAGGTATTTAAAAGACTATTATGAATTGAATTTTTACCATGATTTAAATAATAAGAATGCATATGTTTTTTTTATATTTATGATAAAAAACAGTATGTCATCTGCCAACATCACAGGTATAAATTTCAGTTTGTTAACAAAAAACAAGGCTCTTTGATACACACTTTACTTTCTATATAAAAATAAATACTTAAAATTTCCAATATCTTCGTAAAGCTTGCGATTTGTAGCAATTATCTATACTAATATTATAAAGCTGAAGAGTTTGTTTGTTTGTTTGCTTGCGCTAATCTTAGGAACTACGGATCTGATTTGAAAAATTATTTCAGTGTTAGATAGCCAATTTGTCGAGGAAGGCTACAGGCTATAAATTATACTCGCATAAACCGAAGCGAAGCGAGGGCGGGTCGCTAGTTAATGATTGAAAACAGTAAGTGTAGCATCTGCCAACATCACAGTTATAAATTACAGTTTGTTGACAAAATACAAGATAATTTCATACACACTTCAGTTTCAATATGAAATAAATGTTCAAAATTTCTAATGTTTTCGTAAGGCTTGTGGTTTGTAGCAATTATCTTCCAAATAAAATGGTTCAGGGCATTAATCGAGGAATTCCCGGCCCTCATTGGGATCGGGACAAATGCTGCGGTGGGGGGGGGGGGGGGGTGAGTAATGTACGCTATTTGGTATTTGGTTTAGCAAGGTTGTTTGTGTCATTATTGGTTTTGTGTAGCGTTTAATCTTTCCCGCTTTTGATGCCTTTTTTTATCCCTTATTATTTAGGTTTAGATAATTATCCAAAACCTGAACTGCGCTCCAAAACTGGTATTACGGATGTGGGTGCCAAGGCCGCTAAGCTTAAGTGGGGTTGGGCTGGACATGTTTGCCAAATGCATTCCGATCGATGGGCCAAGGTTGCCACCAAATAGACCCCACAAGATGGCCACCGGAGCAGAGGCAGACCAAAAAGGAGATGGCGGGATGACTTAGATGCGTTTCAAAGCGAATGGCGGGAGCATGCACTCAATTGGGACGAATGGCGGAAAAGGGGGAGGCCTTTGCCCCGCAGTGGGACACCCAAATAGGCTTTTTATAACATTTTATAAGACATTTATCAGGTCTTTTGAGAACATAAAGGCAGATTCTGCCTATATTGAGTTTGAAGTTAAAATGTACAGAATTATATTAATTACAGAATAGTAACAATAATCATTAATAATAAAAAGTGTCTTCCCGTGGATATTGTAAGAGGTGACTAAGGGATAAAAGGCTGGTAGTACTGTTAGGCGATGGGCTTTCAACCTGTCACTAAATAGAACGTAGAATAGAATAAGTGAACGTCTTAGCCTGATTGTACAAAATGTGGTCACAAAATTATCAACAAGTTTTTAGAGTTGTTGGTAATTCTGTAGCTCTGCTTACCCCACTCTGGGAATAAAGGCGTGGGTTTGTGTATGTATGTATGTATGTAAGTATAGCAATGTACAAGTTGCAGAACATTCTCAGAAGTTAAGAAATCTTCTTAAGAAATTACTGAGATTTTTTTTGGAAACATTTGAGAGCATTCAGAATGTTCTCTTTCCATACAAAATTTAAGAATATTCTTAGAAATTTCCGAGAATTTCTCATAAGAAACTTTCACAATTTGAGAAGTTACTTTTCGGTTCAATGCTACGTATGTATAATGAATGAATGCGAGCTATGCTATATCCTAGATACTTAGTTTTAATGACTACATAAAGGTCTATGAGTCTCAGAATACTCTTACGGTCTCGTGGTCCGGTGTGCTCGTTTGCCTTCTTCATTATGGCATAAAAACTGCCAAAGTAAAATAATAACACTTGTAAGGCATCAACAGTAACAGAGTAAATAAATAAGCACTAAAACACTAAACAAAGACAGTACATATTTTGTTTGTGAAATAACATTAATCTCGCGCTTTTGTTTGAAAGATTATTATTGGTGATGTTATAAACATTCTTATTCACTTGACAATAAAAACTGTAATAATTTAAACAGTGTTAGATAGCTACGATATAAATAAGCTAAACCAATTTAGAATTAAGGAGAGATATTCATTGTGCTCTAATTTTAATTCTTGTAAGTAACTGGCAGGTTGCAGATAAAAACACAAAAACGAACATGTCACTCCATTTAGTAAAGGACTTGCTGAACCAACCGAGAGGGCAAATAAGTGAAGCCTAAAAAAAAAATTACTTTCGCGCTACGTGTTAATTGCAGATTTACTTGTTTTTCAACGGATAAAAAACCTTTTTAAACTTGAAATAATTCTTCAGCAGAACCGTTATGCACGAACAGCAGCCAAAAATAAACGTAAATTTGTTTTACTCCCAATCCGTAACATAATTCACCATGTGCTATCTTTATTAATGAAATCGAATGAGACGTAAACGTACAGTCAGCATGCATTATTAACATCAGCATAACAGCGGGGAAAATGTGTGATAAAAAAAAATACTTTCAAATCGTCTCGGCCAGAAAGTAAGCACGACATCATGTCACGCGATGAAAATGCCTGTACGTAATTATACATGTATTATGTATATAAAGCGAGAATAAATATTAATTTTGTGTAAAAAATTGAAAGACTTATTTCTAGGTGACTGTACGTGCGTGCTTATTGATGACCTTTTTTCACGCGGGTTAGTATAATTAGTTAAAATTATTTATGGATTATGTATTTGAATCGATTAGCATGTGTTTGATTAGTTCAATAATAAATGAAAGTAAACAGACAATACGGTCTTCTTGATAAAAAGCAGTTATTGCCTTTTACAAACATTTTTTTTTATTTGAGCACCACAATACAATAAAATTATAGCACGGAAAGAAATTACAAAATAAATGTTCATCGAATGAACAGGGGGGTTATTATGACATGGCTATGCAGTTCATTTTACGGTAAGCGTAAAGGACTGAGCTATAGCATTTACATAACTCTGTCTTTTTCTCTCAGCGTAAAATAAATTGCACAGATACGTCATAATGACCCCACACACCGGTGGTCTGATCGCTAATTGGCGATCTCTTTTAAACAATCTTGTAAGAAGGTGCATTTTAAAGATAAAAAACCCTTATTGTATTTGATCGTTCTCTGCCTAACTTTTTCTTTAGCACCAGAAGGTGCCTTTAAATTCTTCGCTACAGGATACCATTTTTTTTAAATTTAAGGAGGAAGCAGAGGATTTCTTTGTTTTTGTCGATCATTATTGTACTGTCAATTTCGGCATGTATGTAGGCCTAGGCAATTTAAAATAAAAACATTAATCAATGAAATTAATTAAACCACCTAAAAATAATGTCTTGAAAATAATATATAGGGTAACCATATTGTCCTTTTAGATTGTGAAAATCGCCAACATCATTAAAAAGCTCATAAGTGAAACGCAAATGAAAATATCCTGTCAAAAATTTCCGAAAATTACATGTAGGTACCTACTAGAAAATTATTTGTACAATAATGTTATTACAGAAAAAATAAAACGAAATAAGGTCAAGTTGGGTAAGTGAAACATACTTTATTTATTTCTAAAGAAAATCAAGTGGATTTAATAAAATGTTAGGTCTATCACAGTAGCAATATAAGTTGTATCTTTGCAAAACTAAGACGATTTATAAAATTAACAATATATTATTCTAGATGCCTTCAGAACAGACATATAAAAGAAAATGTACGCACACAAAAAACTGTTTCACTTGCCTCGCCGTTGGGGCAAGTGAAACAGTCGCGTTTGTCGTTCAGTACTTGCACTAAAAGGTATTTCAGATGCAAAAGTACTAAAGTACTAAAGTTATTAAGCTATTTTGATCCTTGCAACATTGAAAATAAGGTGATTTTTGTATAGAAAAGATAAAAACGTTATTTTGGGGCAAGTGAAACATATATCCAAAACCAGGGGTACTCAACATTTTTTTATTTTTTTTATTTATTATGCCAAGGATACACGTTGAAAAAACATTTAAAATAGTTTCGCCAAACTGCAAAGCAGTTTGTTGGCGAAGACAGAACTCTTTTTTTACATTTTTACTTTAAATTAAACAAGATAAGTAAACACCAGGTTTGTGCGACTTATTACCAATTTTACCAAACGATGTAAAAATAATGTTAACCAATGTTCATCGACTTTTAGTTTATACATTTTGACAGCTGTTAACACTCTCATCGTCTGTTAACTGGTTGATTTTAATAATGGACTTTGAATTAAATAAGTATCGGTTTTGGAAAAAAACGTGGCATTTATTGACTTATAATCATAACAATCAGAAAAATTCACGAGACGTTATTTTAGTACTTCTAGATCTTCCACAGAAATTAGGAATTTGAAAATAAATTAAAGTTAAGTATTTACTACTTAGCATTTTTTCAAGTTAGAAATTCCAAAGTAATGTATTTAAAATAAACTAAAATACAAAAAAAAGACAAAAACACTGTATGAACGGCAAGTTTACGAAAAGTGATGAAAAATGTTTAGAGCCCCTGAACTGGGGTAAGTGAAACATACATTTCACTTGCCCCGGCCGGCACTGTTTCACTTACCTCAATATGTAAATTTTAGGTTATATTTTTCTTCATCAAATCCTGGGTAAATCTGTTGCTTTTACGTAAAACAAATACACACAGGTGAAAAAGCAATTAAAAGTTATACTACTTACATTTTTTACCGCTCCGTAAGTCAGGTTTTACAAGTTAAATAATAAGTAACTTGACGATGGGTTGAACTCGCTAATATTTTATTCACAGACTAAAAATTTGCAATGGTTTTTTTACTTTACCCGCAAACCGCATCGACATCTCTTTTTTGAATCCAGAACTATTATGACAATAACTGCTTTACCGAAAAGTCTGTGCTTTATTAAAGCTATTATTTAAGAGATATTTGAAAGTGTTCCACTTCCCCCGGTGTTTCACTTACCCAACTTGACCTTATATAAAAGTTATCACGAGGTAAACTTTGTATTGCTGTTAGTAAAATAGCCAAAAATGTGACCATAGATGTATTCGGCGATTTCGGGGAAATTAATCGTTATCGAAATTAATCGTCATAGGGATTACGAAGGGTGATGGCACCAATGACGGACACTTCGCTCTAAATTCGAATTTACGGTTCCAAATTGATTGTTGTAAAACAAATAAATTATCTTCTGTAAAATAAGAATCATGAGTCCATCATTGGTCCATTTCTGGTTCCGTCACCCTAAGCTGCCATATGGTCGCATCAAACGCTTATGTCAATTCAATACATTTTAACAGTTTTCGATAGTTGTTAATCATGTTGTGCAGAGTTCTAGTAATGGCATACGCTTATTTTCTTGTAGAAATGTTTTTTTTATGGCATAGAGAAGCCAAACGAGCACACAGACCACCTGATTTCCACATTGATTCACAAGACTGCAATGCAGTCCTAAGATTGCAAATGGGTTGCCACCCCTGAGGACTAAGACGAAATGCCTCTATGCTAGTCATTTCAACGGCTGTCCTATCCTCAAACCGGAACACAACAATGCGAACACTGCTGTTTGGCGGTAGGTACCCTGCACAAGGTCCTACCACCCGCACAAAGATTGTAAAGAAATACATTTTTACTTGCATTATTTGCATTATTCTAACATTATTATCTGCTGTTTTCCTGCAACCGCAAAGCTTCGCGAAAGCTGGATATAAACGCATGATCATTATATCGCGAAGCCATTGTGTTGCGTGAATGGAGCCGCACAATACAGAACAGCTAACAATCTGGTCGACTGAGGAGCTTTTATGGACCTAATATGGGACTCAAGGAAGCTAAGGACGAGAAGCAACGTATAGTTTTAGGATTGCAGTCATAAGAAGAATAAAAATACATACCTTGACGTCTCTATTCCCAGAGTGGAGTTTGCAGAGCTACAGAAATACCAACAACTCTAAAAACTTTTGGTTAATTCCGTAATCAAATTTTGCACAAACAGGCTGAGATGTTTACCATGTGTATATTAGTGACAGGTTGCAAGCCCAACGCCTAACAATACTACAAGCCTTTAATGACATGTAGTGGCACTATTCTAAGCCACATACACAGTACATAAATACATACATATAAGTAATACTTATTAACAGAGGCTGTATTACTGTGAAAGCCTAAGAAATGTAAGTAAAAGGGATGGGAAAATGACTCATATTTGCTCTATTACTGTACCTTTTCGTTTAATACGGTTTTAGTTCAACAAACAAACCAGCTGTATGTATTCTACATTAGTACACGATGAAAGCACATTGAGAGATAATAGTTTGAGAAAAATATGTTTGTTAGGACGTACTTTTATTTTATGTTCGTAATGTACACTAAGTTTTAACTGAAATATTTTGCACGAGTAGGGTAGTGACGGCACCAATGATGGACACTTTTAGCTGACAGGCACCAGTAATGGACACCTCTCTTAATTCTAATTTCTTAAGGTCCTAAATTGATTGTTGCTAAGATAAGGGTTATTTTATCTTCTGTAAAATAAGAATAAAGTCTCCATTATTGGTGCCTTGTCTATTACTGGTTCCATAACCCTACTAAGATTTAACGCTTCATTGGCTCATAGCTACTTTCACCGGTTACCCTATCTCCAATCCTGAACAGAACAATCTGAAATGGTGCCGCTTGGGTTTTTTTTAAATAATGAGATGGAGATAGCGATCATCGTGAAATATCTTATCACAACAACAAAATAACTCCGAATATCTCCTTACTGACCCGAGTGTAATAGGATATATTATAATACTGCCGTCCTGAGCCAAAACGCAGTAACTAAGATAAACCTCCTTCAGTAATATCAACCTTATTTTTAACATTATAGAATTGAATCTGCTTCAGTGATTAAATTTAAGATACTGCTTATTGGCTTATAAGGGCGGTATACTAAAAAACATTTCTTGTTATTTGGGTGGATGTAATTTATTTGTGTCCCTAAATTCTTGAGCTGACTTTGAACTAAAACTCCACTTAATTAAATTCGACTTCTAATAAAAAGAGGCGAGGGAAGGCGAATTACACTTAAAGTCCAATTCATTACGTCTTTAGTTAAGTTTATAAGCCGAAGGGATAAGGACACTTGAACAGGGTTCAAGCTAGGTTTAATATACCCCCTTAATAAAACATTTAAAAACCACTTACTTTTATTGGACCTTTGAGCTCTTGACAACTGGTGAAATTACTAGCATAAAGGCATTCCATTTTAGTTCGCAGGTTTGGCAACGCATTTACGGTCTTAAAATTGTAGTCTTAAGATTGGAGTCTTGCGAATGTAAATGTGTATGGGTCACAGATCCCACTTACCATCAGGTGAACGGTGAGGTCGGTTATTGCCTTCTCTATAACATAAAACAAATGAACACAACAAAACCTTGAGATATTTTTACTGAATAATACTCTGTGGAGACCACTCTCATCAAAAGTCTATACATATTCCCCTTTATATTGGTATGTATGTATTGGTAAACTCTAATATGCACATCAAGAAATCATCCGAAAAAACGAAGATTACGCAGAAATTACTCTGTACCCTTACCATGAGTTACAATTACCGTACTCGCTAGCGAATCGAATGCTCTATCTCTCGTACTCTATAAGAATACTGCGAGCTCTGCGGAGCGACAGAGCATTCGACTCGCTAGCGAGTACGGTAATTGTAACTCATGGTAAGGGTACTGATGAAGGGAAGCTATCACGTTCGCGTTTTTAGTCACGTTCTCGAAAACGGCTTTAATGACTTCGATGTAAATTGTGCAATAGGGGGTTTTCGGGGCAAAAAATCAAGCTGTCAAGTCTTCTGGAAAATGAAGACAAGGTTTTTCAAATTGTGAAACTCTTGATGTTCCACGACTTTCAGTCTCTCCTCATTTTTTCGAATACTTCCTCATAAATGAAATAGTTATTTATTATTTAAATTATTCTTCACATAAAAAACTCAGATTAAATCTGAGTGACGCTCCTTGTCGTAGGTAACTCTATGTTATTTATACCCGTACGTTTTAGCTGCTCAAAAAAGTGTTAACCCCGCATGGCCTAACGTCCTAAATTTAGGACATTTGTCAAAATAACTTTTTACTTTAGTTGAGCGACACAAGATTATTTTTCGAACTAACGAAATTTGACGTGGGCCTTACGAGGTACGCTGCGAGCATCTCATAATATAAACAATAATTTATGTTGGCATTTTTGCTCTCTTTTACCCAATGAAAAACGCCTTAACAATATTTGAAGCAATGTCTTTGAGAAATGTTAACACAACAACAAAACATTAGGCTACTTTTGCCACTGACTTCTTTCGAATAGAATATTATTATGTTGTTTACTGTTTTCTCTAAGGAACTGTCTATTTTCCCAGAATAAAAATAACCCTTAAGACGGAGTTTTACATACATACATAAGCTCACACCTTTTTTCTCAGAGTGGCTACAGAATTACTAACAACTCTAAAAGAGAAAAACTTTTCTCTTAATATTATTAGCAAGAAATGTATAGAAAAATCTTGGAAAAATCTGTATTTTCCCATCAATCTTCCAAGTACATAATTTCCGCAACATCATTTAATTTTGCCTCCAATATTCCCCAGTCCGTAAACTCTGCTCAAGTAGACAAATTGATGGTTTTGCTTCCACAACGGATATAAGTCTATAACAAGGTTTTTTTATGGAATGTATAAAATGTAGGACATCAACTTCAAGTTCACCCAAGCGTAGGGAAATGGAATAATTTTGCGATCATATTTTTTTCTTTTTTTATGGCAAGTAGAAGGCAAAGCAGGCACACAAGCCACCTGATGGTAAGTTTGTGGGATCTGTGACCCATAGACATATAATTATTATCATTACTAATTTAGACAAATTTAGTTTGAGTTTAATTTATCTTCACGTACAAGTTTAAAACTGTTGGTCACGAAATATTAGATACATATACAGTGTGTTACCGGCATGCGGGCATTTATTAAAACTGCCGATAATATGTTGCTTTAGCAATTGTTTGCAAGTATTATCAATTAAAAATTAATTAAAATAACTTTACAATTAATTTTCTTAGATACTGTCCATTTTTAGGGTTCCGTAGTCAAACTAGGAACCCTTATAGTTTCGCCATGTCCGTCCGTCCGTCCGTCCGTCCGTCCGTCCGTCCCCAGTCTAGCTCAGAGACTCATAGTACGAGAAAGCTGTAATTTGGCATGAATATACATATTAGTCACGCCAACAAAGTGGTAAAATAAAATTTAGAAAAATATTTTTTTTTAATTCACCTCCCCTACACGTAACGTGGGGATGCCTTTTTTTTTTCTTGCCTACCCCATAGTGTGGGGTGTCGTTGGATAGGTCTTTCAAAAATATTGCGGGTTTATGAAAACGATTTTTCAATTAAGGGATCCGTTTATGAAATATTAAGCTTTAAAGCGCTATTTTTTGTTAGAGTCAAGTGTCCCCCCCCCCCCCCCTACAGCCAAAACTACAAATACTAAAAATCTGAAAAAAATCTTCAATGAAAGCGCATATAACGAATTTTAAAGGAAAACTATCACGGCTAAGTAGACAAGATTAGTTCCTGAGATACAGTCGACTAAAGTGTTTATACCTATCAAAATCGCCTATGATAACTTTGATAGAATAATTTGTTAACGGGGCGTGCAGGACGCGCGGGGGGAGTCTGTCCAAGTAACAAATCGAGCGACAGCCGCACTCATATAAGCGCGAGCGCCTAGATGCTGTTCGGACGTGCCCCGGAATGCTACCTACAAGTTTGCGATTTGCGATCTGAAAGTTTACAAATAATCGATTAGATTATTGATTTGAGTCGAGTATCGTTTGGAAAACTTAAAATTCTATTTCTTGGCCCTTGTTTTATTTTTCAATTTCTATAAATTACTTTATAAAAGATTAAACTTTTATTGTAATTTAAAGTCGGTTTGAAGCAGTTTAGATACCTAACTACCTACATAGGTATACTGATCTCACACTTAAAAGCTTGGCTCTTGTTTGAGATATTATATACGAATTTATAAGAAAAAGAATCATTACTAACAATAAGTAGACTTAATTAGTTCCTGAGATACCTACAGGCGACTAACGGGTTTATACCTACTAAAAATCATCTAAGACAGCGCCAAATAACTAAATAGAAAATTGGTCCATACATGTTGATTTTTGCGATAGTTTTTTGTGTTTGTCGTTACGGCTTCGGAACCCTACACTGAGCATGGTCCGACATGCTCTTGCCCGGTTTTAATGTAGTGCATGTACTGCGTGTTCATCGTTACCAGTATCGCTGTTGCTTGGTACAAGGCGTGTCGTGGTACGGGGGCAAGTCATAATAATCAAAGTATCCGTCGACTGTCATTTACACTTGTCGAATGGCTGTGCCTTACATTGCTGGCAATTAAAGTTTTGTTAGAAAGTTAACAAAGCCTGAAAATTTGTTTATTAATTAAATTTATGTTATAGTTACGTTACAGGTATATGTTATTTTAACCTACTTTAAAAAAAGCCTGGGTGCTGGTAACACACTGTAGATTACCCCCCTTACTTATAAACGTGGAATAGGCTTGAAATAGTTTATGTCAGGCTTTGTCACTTTCTGTCAGATGCAAAGGTCACAATTACAGATAAGGACAAAGCATGGCATAAACTATTCCAAGCTTATTCCACATTTATAAGTAAGGGGGCTAAAGTTTAAGAACCGTATTAATTAACTGATCTCGACTGTTGTACTCCCCGTCTCAGGATGTGTCAAAAATGTCAATTTTCTATAGCTTAACGATTAATATGACATACTCGTATCTTGTGACAGGCATCTCAGCTGAGATGAGATCTTTAATACGACCTTAAGACTGCAATCCTAAGACAACAAATGCGATACCATTCCTGAAGACTAATACGGAAGCGTCTATGCTAGTAATTTCACCAGTTGTCTTATCCTCACACCGGAAGAGAACAATGTGAATACTGTTGTTAGGCGGTAGGTTAAAGGATAAAACGGTGGTAGCAATCCGGCCGGAACTTGTACAAAGTCAAGGCTGAGACAGATCCTATTCATCCGCACACACTGCTGGGCTCCGGTGCACACAAGTGTGTGCTCTGTTTTGTATAACTGCCAAGTTTTCGACAAACTTAATTGTGCTGTAAAACATTGTTACTTTCGCTCTGTGTGCGTTCTATCGGAATAAATGGATTTTCTTTCTTATTTTCTTTCTTCTTTCAAGATCCTACCGCAAAAAATAATAAAGTATTTATACCTACATCTGGTTCTTCTAGACTTCGTATAGATTTATGCCGTGTGGTTGCCGGGTTAGAATAGTGCCACTCCATGTCTTCCTGGTTAGTGTATGGCGATGGGCTTGCCACCTGTCACTAATGCGCTGGTATACATATTAGCCTATTCGTGCAAAATGTGGTTACAGAATGATCAACAAGTTTTTAAAGTTGTAGGTAATTCTGTAGCTCTGACAACCCCACTCTGGGATTACATACGTGAAGGTATATTATGTAAGTAGATTTATTTATAGATGGTTTAAAAAAAAAGTTAAGACGTTTTTTTGGTCTAATTTAAGGATAAAAAAAAACTGAATTATCAGCGGAGCCAAACTGTTCTCTTATAGGTATCAAGTACAAGTCACCGTGTCGTCTTTTATCCCTGGATATATTCCAATTTTTGCGAAAATAAGGAGATACTATCACTGTCTGAAAATATCTGTGCAAAGAACCGTGTCAATCCCTTGTTTTATTTCTGGGATAGAAGAAACACAAATAAATGAATACTTTTACTTGTAGATAATATATTAAAGTAGATAAGTACAACTTTGTTATTTCCTCATTCATTCACATTTGGGATTTGATTGATTTGATTCTTGTGTCGGATACGACAAAGGAGAAAACAACCGTTGTTTTTTTTTCTTCAACGGAGGAAGATAAATGTGCATGAAATGTAATAGGGAAAATGTTAGGAATAAGAATTTCAAGGAAATATTGGAGTTCGATATTTATCAACTCAAATCGCAAAAAACTTTGATGTGGACATTTAAATAATACTGCAGAAAAATAAGAAGAAGACATAATTATGAACAGTCAGTTTTCGTGATCTATTAAAAATACAGAATGATCTCACATAAATTGACTAAGGTCTGTATTAATAAACTAATCTCGACTTTAATCCTCGTCTCAAGGTCCGTCAACAATGACAGTTTTCTATTTTATTTTTTTAATTTTAATTAATGGCTTTCACTCCTTTTAAGGTGTATTTCGCCAATGTCAAGTTATTTATAGACACTCCCATGGACTAATTAGAGCAATAAATCCGTGGATATCACACGCGAAGACAATTCTTCGGTAAAAGAGAATTTTCTCCAATGGACTAAACAGAAGCACATGGGGTTAGCTCCACGCGCTTCTGTCAAGGCCGACAGTTTTCTATGGTTTGACGTTTACTTTGACGTATCTTGTGACGGGATCTCAGCCAAGATGAGTTAATAAAGTCCCAAACTTACAGGTTTGGTACTCGTACTATGGGTACTGAACAACGATAAGCATACTTATATCGAAAAATAAATAATACATAAGTACAGTCACCACACGGGATTATTGAGCCACTTCATAATTTAGCCGTGTAATGCAAATCGGGCATTCTCGTGTGACATCGTCGTGAATGACTGATAACGAATGATGACTTGTCTAATATTCGTGTAACAGAAAGAGTATTTTATCATTGGGTACTTCCATCAAATAAGCTCTGCTGTCAAAAATAATCTGACTTTGAAATTATTACACTGAGTACGGGTTTACCCGATGTCCTATGACCAATCATTGTTATATTATTACAATAAGTTACCGTTTCTAGACCTGTAATTGGTTATCTTTGGGTGTAATCACTCTATTGTCAGGTTGGCAGGCTTGTTCTTCGGGTTAGCCAACAGTTAAATTGTATGAAAATATAACATTAATCAAGTAATTTTAACCTAATGGCACGACACGATGACAAAGATGAATAGTATAATCGACTAAACCCGATTCGTATTACACGGCCAAAATACGATCCCGTGTTCTAACTGTACATAAAACTCATCTAAGTCAGATGACAAAGCAATGCAGTTCAGTTTACGGCGAGCGTAAAGGACAGAGCTATATAACTGCTATAGCTCTGTTCTTTACGCTCGCCGTAAACTGAACTGCATAACCATGTCATAATAACCCCCCAGGAACAAAAACTAGCGCTCATTACACAAATCTTTGCTTGTACCGAACCTGGTAAGCACACTAACATCTTTTTTTGTTCGCTGGTAAAATGTTTTTACGCATCCCGCCTGGGCCCGGGGAAGCCTCAGGTTATGTGGGACTCACCAACCGGGCTATTCGCATCTTTTACCACCCGCACACTTTTGCTGGCTTACTACAGATGAATAAAGTTCAAAGCCGCAACCAAAAACAGGTGGGAATCACCCCACCAACCGAGAGTGGCCTGAATACCCACTGAACACCCAGTGATTCTCCCTCCACGCCATTGTTGACGAGGGCCACAGGTTCTGCTTTTGCATTTGACTCGACTAGGATCACTACCAACTTGGCTAACCAAGTAATAATAAAAAAAACTTTTTAATTATAAAATTAAAATAATGTACAAAAGGCGGACTTAATGTTACTAGTATTCTAATTCTGGAACGTACATATTACCTAATTAAAAGTATTCACATAATAAATATGAACAAATATGTAAATAGGTAATAGCAATAATAATGATATTTAAAGCTCGCCAAGAAAAAGACGAAAAGGAAACACAAATCTGTTCCTTAAAACTATATAAATATTAGGAGCTTATTGTAGGCGCAAAGACTTGCTGCTATAACTTTTTTTTTTTGCTTTCCCTTGTTGCCTAAACAACAAGCCCCTTAAGTTCAGTTCGGAAATACATCATAGCATTATACCATCCATTATTCAATAGCCAATTTGCGTTTTCGTGTCACACGTACCGATCTTAACTGAATTTGGAATACGATGACATAAACGTCTCAGTTTCCGAACTGGTAGCTGGCACAAAAGATATCGTTTATGAAAATGTAAAGGCTTTAAAGCTCATATTGTTTGTCAGTTTACTTCACTTCATCGTGTTAAACCAACGTTGGCTTTGCTGTTGGTGCTTCACAGGGCGGTAAACGTTCTGCATATCCGTTACACGAATCATTTTTTTTTATGGCATAGAGAAGACAAACGAGCACACAGGCCACCTGATGGTAAGTGAAAACTGTGACCCATAGACATTCGCATTCACAAGACTGCAATGCAATCCTAAGACTGCAAACGCGTTGCCAACCCTACGGACTAAGATGGAATGCCTCTATGCTAGTAATTTCACCGGCTGTCTTATCCCCATACCGGAACACAGCAATGCGAATACTGCTGTTCGGCGGTAGGTTAATGGATAAGATGGTGGTAGCGATCCGGACGGACCCTGCACAAGGTCCAACCACCATTAAAACAGATTCACGTTTCTATATATTTTTTCACGTTGACTACTACGTTACCTTAACTATTTAAATACTGGTACGAACGTCAACGTCAATCATTATCCTCATATCAGCCGAAAAACGTCCACTTTAGGCCTTCCCGAAGGTTCTCCACGGCGGCCGGTTTTGTGCATCGGCTTCCCACGATGTTCACCAGGGGCCCTAATGTGGATGCGTTTAACGGAATGTGGATGTGATAAAGTTTGGATAAGGGATCCGTCACCTACAGACACGTAAATAAGTGAGAGAGTGACTCAGAAATTCGCAAAACCTTCCATGCCTGTCCTTATAATTATGGCGGAATGGGCAACAGTCCCTTAGCCCTACATGGAGCAAACAAAGAGACAGTTATGACCTGCTTATCATTTGATGAAAAATATTTTGGCCAAACGAAGTAGACCCCAAGGGCATGCTTCGATGGTTCGGTCATTTGGAAAGGATGGATGAAAGAAGATTGACGAAAGAGATACCTACGAGTATACAGATCGATAGTGAGTGGACGGGCGTACCCTAGGCGTACTTTTTCGAGTCAAATCGGTGAAATACTGGAAAAGGGCCGAATCTTAAGTACCCGAAACCGACGTGCGTGCATGACTCGATGTATGAATGTGGAAGAAGCGAAAGAAATTTGTCAAGATCGTAGGAAGTGGAAAGAAGTGGTCTCTGCCTACCCCTCTGGGAAACAGGCGTGATTTAATGTATGTACCTATGTATGAAGTAGACCCCGTTTATCCACATCGATATACACGATATAGGCCGATTCATTACCTCGATGATGATACGGTAACGTTACTTATTCGATAGAAGGAATAAGCACGTGGTCGAGGTACCGTATTCCAGTATTGATACACAGCTCGCACGTAATTCGCATACGTATGATATTGGCATTAGTCTCCCGGCGACATAGTTGAGGCAGCTTGACAAACGATCGCGATCGTGTTTGACGTTGTAACTAGATACGTATTTATGTAACTTACAACACGATATCGGTGGTACAAGTTACATGTAGCGGTCTTACTGAATAAATATCTCTAATTAAATTTTGATACGGCCGTAGTACGAGGAAAGGTTTTCTTTGTATTTAGATAATTGGACCGGATATTATACACTAAACGAATAACCTCTTCCCTATAAAAATAAACCTATAACATAAAGTTTTTATGTAACATTAGGAGAACTAATTACACAAATGCAAGGGATCAAAATAGTTCATCATCATCATCATCATCATCTTAGCCAATAGCAGTTCACTGCTGGATATAATCACCTCCCGGCATGGCACACCAAAAAAACGTGCCTTCTTGAAAAGATATGTTGGCGTTTAGGTTACCCCTTAGATTAAAATACTTTGGCTACTTTCTGCTTTAAAATAAAACTAGATGTTGGCTGCTTCTCTTTCTGCGTAAAATACGTTTATCGCTACTCGCGGTAAAAACCCTATGTCCTTGAATACAGCTTTCTCCATACCAAATTTCATAGAAATCGGTTTAGCGGTGAATGCGGAACAAACTGACAAGTCATTTTCGTATTTAGGTACAATATTTTGTAAAGATGGATGGATAGATGGATATGGAATTTGAGTAAACAAGTTTTTGTCCGCGACTCCGTACGCGTAGAAGTCATTCGTTAGTTTGTTACCGCTATTTCCTAGAAAACTATTTAAATATCCAGGTTTCTTTTTTAAATCAGTCCAGTAGTTCTGGAGCCTATTCAATGCAAACAAACAAACAAACACACAACCAAAACTTTCCTCCTTATAATATTACTAGCGACCCGCTCTCGCTTCGCTTCGGTTTATATGAACTTTTTGTAACACCCGTACGTAAAACAGAATTTATTATGTATAAAAACCTTTCTCATCAATAAAATTCGCTGCGTAGTTTTAAAGATATACATAGGAACAGACAGACAGCGGGAAGCGACTTTGTTTTATACTATATAGTGATATTATTATTGTAGATATAGTGTAGAATAGGACCGTATTAATAAACTCGTCTTGGCTGAGAGGCCCGTCACAAGATATGTCAAAGTAAACGTCAAACCATAGAACACTGTCATTTTTGACGCATCTCGAGACGAGCGTTAGAGTTGAGATTCGTTTATTAATACAGGCCTTAAACTCGCTTCAGTCTGTCCCTCGCACTGACGACACGAGCACCAAACCTCAATTTTTCTACTCAAACAAATAACTTAGCCATCTGCAACATATTGACTGCCCGGGAAATGGATGGTCATAGCGTGGCGATTTATATCAAATGATTGTTTGTGAACATGGAAACATGGCGTTCGGGAGGTTCTTTTTTCGGATAGAATAATTAATGCCTTATGGTTGGGTCATTATTTGACCGTTTGTTCCGAATCACTTTCATGGTCACATTTTTGTAGAAGTGGCTGCAGATTTCGATTTCGTTTCGTGTTAGGTATCTAAGTTTACTGGACATCTAACAAATATCCAAAAACGGCATCAAAATATACGCCCAATTCTTCAAAAATATGTCCTAAAGTGAGGCGGTTGAAACGCTCGTATAATGACCCGGTTAAGGAAAATTGCTGTTGATACGGAAAATTCTTTAGCGGAATTTTAACGATGGTAAGTTTTGATATGATATGTCGTCCTATGGTCCTGTGGGCCTATTGCGTAACGCACCCTCAATCGCAATCGATTTTAAAGTGGTACAATTGTTTTCATTTTGAATGCAAACGAGCCGTTAAAAGTACGTTGAAAAAACAAAGAATGTTTTTTCAATCGATTATTTTTCCAAGCGCAATATAAAGTCATCATCATTAAATTTAAGAGCTAGGCTCTTGTCGGTGAAGTAATTGCCACTTTTCTCTACTCTGTGCTAGCTTTTTCACCTCCTGATACGACACGACATAATGAATTAGCTGGACGGAAAAGAAAACCAACGAAGAGGTTTTGAAGATGGTGAACAAAGAAAGACATATTTTAAAAACTATAGAATGTAGAAGAGGAAAGATGATAGGACACCTTGATACGGTATGATAGTTTCTTTTTGAACATTTTAGAGGGTAAAGTCGAAGGAAAAAGAGGAAGAGGAAGACCTAGGCTTACTTACTTCAACCAAATAAGACAGAATATAAAGTATAAATACTTAAGTTATTTTTTTCTCTTACCTTGGTACTTCTGATCCTATGGTCGCAGTAATAAATGTTATTTCTGCAAATGTAACATGAAAAAGAAATAGTGTTCATGTTATATTATCTTTTACAAGCGGCTCAATTATATTTGTTTAGTTATTTACTTGTTCTGTGAAAATTGTATCTCATACAACGTAACAAAGGGTAGTTAAGCCGTAAAGAGATGCTTAAGTGTGTCATAAAACTTTATAGTGTCTTACATTGTTAAGGTTGCCTTTGGGATTTATTTTCCTGCCTAGTTACGATCGAGTGAGAAAGTGAAAAACACGATTTTTATGAAAAGTTGTGTTTTAACCCTCGATGTAAAAAGCGGGGTGTTAAAATGAAAGATAAGATATTTTTTAATAAAAAAAAAAATCTCCGACGTGCTCGAAAATGTAAGCGTTTATATCACGAAATGAAGACATGAAGTTTGTTGTTTATGGCTCCCTACATTACTTCTTGGCCTTAGGCAAATTTTAATTTTAATGTTTCCTCACATTGCTTGAGAAAAGCACTATATAATCCTCGGCCGGAACAAGGATTGCAGGACTCGTTTTATCCGTCTACCATAAACTCGTCCAGCAATCTCTTATTTCACGGCCTCTGCAGTAATCTACTATTATTGAGATTGGTTCTTAGCTACGTTTGATGAAAATAGGTAAGGCAGTTAAAGAAATATAATCTCTAAAAGTGGGAGTTGCCATTGAATGGAGGATTTTAAATTTTAATTCATTTTACGCGCGTACGCCCCGTACGCTCCGATTCCGACGCAGTGGACGCTCAGCTTTAATAAACTTCTACTATGCAATATGCATTTTCAGCGATAAATAAAATTATTTCCGGGCAATGTTGGCAAGCTCCAGTTATGAAAAATGGGTCTTAATTAAATTCACTTTTGGACTGATTTACGACTTGATTGCAAAGCATGCATTTTTTAGAACTTGGCACGTTTTTTAACTACTGAAGTTTTTACTGACGCATTTTTTGTAACTAAACCGAGATCGTTTTTATTATAATTAATGGTTGAATTATATATTTTATCGTTAAAAGTCGATTAAAGTAGACAAAACTACAATCAAGGCAAAGGACAAAGCCTATACCCAAGAAGTTTCCATTATGGCTCATATTTGTTTAGTATTAAAAAAAATACATTAGGTACCGTAAAACAAGTCATAACTAGTTACATATGAACAAGTATTAAATGGACAATCACTTTACGTCTATTTAAACTAATTTCAGTCTTATAATTAGTAACATATGCTTCATGTTAGGTTGTTTACTACTCGCTCTTTAATGCCTACTCACCCCGTTTTACGTTACTAGCTTTCGCCGAAGCAAATTTTGTAGTAGATAGAACAAACAAGGCAAGTAAATATACATAGTGAAATAACAAAAAAATCTTTAACATGAGAGTAGACATGAATAAGGTTATAAAAAGAGTACCGTGTTACACTCTCACCACTATAATGTTTTTTTAAAGTTTTTATGTTCAAACATGCTCAGAATAAATTAGAGGTTACGGCGTTAGGGGGGTGGCGAGAAGAGCTTGCGATTTTGTTCACGTGAACTACTATTACAAAAGCAGTTTCACACTACAGTGCCCGGCTGATAAGGAATCAATACTGACACATTGCACAACCATAAAGTTTCTGAATATGGATAAGCAGTCAAACAATGCTGTTATTACTATACCTCCACACGCAACAAACAAGTTGTTTGTTGCGTGTGGCGGCAGGGAAGTACGCTGTGCCAAGGGTCAGTAATTACTACGGTGACAGATGCCTGCAGAAACGTCTACCCTACATTCTCAATAGCTTACCCACAGATATTAGGTTGGAGGCCAACAAGGCAAAGTTTAAAAGAAGGATGTTTAATTATTTAGTTAGTATTATTTACATTTTAAAATTAATTTTAAGTAAATTTATGTCATATAATCATAGTTAAGAGACTCAAAGATCCCGCAGTCAAACTGTGTAAACAGTTTTGTGGGACAACGTTGTATTGATATACTGTAATTGTTTTCATTAATAAATTTTAATAATAATAATGTAATAAATAAAAACGTTTCAACATTATTTTACTGCTATCAACAATGTCAAAAGGTAGTCAGAAATCTCATGGTCATGCAATGTGTCAGGATTAAGTTCTTATCTGCCTAGTACTGTAATTGTTATTAATGTCATCTAGCTTTCTTTTCACTCGAGATAGTGTCAAACAAAGTCCTCGGATAATTACTTTTGAGTTTCCCTTTGAAGAGCCGATAGGAAAAAGAATTCAAGACAAAAGATGAGTCGCCGATTGGCCAATAAAAGATTTAATTATAGTAGCGGATCGAGGAATTTCTTTGAAATAAAAAGAAGCGAAATAAAAACAGTGATGTTATTTCTAAGGAGCGGATTCTTTGGCGTGTAAAGACTTTAAGTAAACACTAATAATAGACTACCTACCGCCTGTTTCAGAATCAATAAGTAAAGCATATTTGACAGATAAATTTAGCCCTTTCTCTTTCATACACTTGAAAATAGACAAGGAGAGAGCCAACTTTAAACGACAGATAAATTTACTAGTCGATTGTGTAACAGGCTCTAATGCCCGTATGAATAAACTAATCTCAACTCTAATGCATATCTATAAATTTCTCTCAGGCTAAAGTTACAGTTTTTAATAAACGTTTGTCGTGTAGATTAGTAAGGTTAGTTTAAGTTAGATTTATAAAAATCCTGAAAAAAAATCCGGCCAGATCGGCCAGGCGGATAAATGCATTATGACTTGCGAAAATTATGACTTAAAATACTTATGGGGTCAATAGAAATCCGGTCAAATGACTGTCGACATAGATAACACAGAGTAACCTCTAGTGCTGCAGATTTAATTAAACATCGATGTAATATAATCGTTTATTATCGAGTCCATTATCGCCCACAGTAATAAACTTTTAAGTGGCTATCTATCGACTGATCGTGAATACTCGCAAACTGGCAATCGATTGTTTTAGGGCGTATAAATTTAATTTGGTCGGCTAATGTATTAAAATTGAAACTTTATAGCTAAACCGCTTTTTTGTACCTAAAATCTAGATAGATATGTATGTATGTATGTAAACACTTTATTGTACAAACAAAAGAGATAACATTTATAAAGTAGACAAAAAATTACAACAGGGATGTACAAAAGCGAACTTATCCTTTAAGGGATCTCTTCCAGTTAACCTTTGAGCGATTGAGAAATAATTAATTTACAACAAATAGCCAAATAAGTACAACACTAAAAGTAATTTCTATAAATATCAATAGATAAAATACATAAACATAATAAGCAGGAAAAAATTAAGTTTAAGAATAAGTCACCACTCAAGCCAGAACTTTTTCAGTCTAGATTTAAAAGAATCTACAGACTGAGACTGCCTTATTTCAGCAGGCAACAGATAGATAGATAGATATTTAACTAATAAGATTTTTAGGTATACTTACGGGTAAGTACGGGTAAAAAGGTTCACTCCATCCACTGTAGTGTGAAGTCAAAATAGGCCTCAGCGCAGCATGTGATGCAGCCGGAGCCACAGCGCTGGTTTTTAGCTGAACCTTGGTGTTCACCTATTCGTAGCTGAACGCGACACGTGATTAGAGAAAATATGTATAAATGAATGTACATATACAGCGTGTCCCAGAAACCGACGTCAACCCGCCTAGGGCTTATAGAGCAGCTCATAAGCGATTTAATTCCCCTATGTATGTTCAGCAATTGTAATTAGTTTCCGAGATATTGATCATTTTAATCGGAATTTTGAAATTTTTCCTTATGTCCGTGATACGGAAACCCCTAAATTCATGAAAAAATATTTTTTATTTCCGATCACTGTATATTATACATAATATCTTAATTACTTAAAAATAGTTACCTTCATAAAACTCTGCGTAATTGCGTAACACTTGAACTCGCAGCACTTGAAAAGATTTGAGTTTACACTTTAATTTTAAACATTAAGTAAGAAATTGAACCATATTATTTGTATCTAAAACCTTTGTAAAACAAGTGTAATAATGAAATAAAAAAAAAAATTGAAGTAAAAATTTAAAACAATAAATTCCGTACGAAATACAACACGTAAAAAATATCATAGGTAAGGACCCAATATTAGTAGCATTTGTTTTATTGTATTTAAGGTTATTAGTCGATCTCTAAGAGTATTACATTCTTTCTGGCATTTAAAAAAAATGTCATATCAAATATAGAATTCTTCGCAACGCTCATGATTCAATATACCGCCCTCGCCGTTATTACATCACTTTGTTCCCTTGTGGGACGTTTCAATTGCGACTTTGATTTTAGCTCCGAAGTAGGGCACTGAACGCGAATGGTGTGTTCACGGTAAGAAAAGGTTCGTCACTTTTCGTTTCTATTTCAACGCTTTTAAGGTCCAAAAGTGACGAACTTATTCTTACTTTGACTATACCAGGAAACTCGGAAAACGGTGGAAAACGTTGGAGGATAAGCTACACTGCCCCTTGCTACTTTTTGAAATCATTTAAAAATATACAGGTTGTTTATCTACTGGGAAATTATGGACAAATCCGAAACCATAGGTGACACAGGCCAACTGTTTTAAAAAACATTGTCTTTTTTTATAAATACATTTTAGGCATAGTTTTTTTTTGGTCAAGAGTGAGTTGTCCGTTAAATTAATAAATTTAACAAAAAAATGAATTTTATGCAAAACGACTCTTTTTCATGTAAGGCCGCCTTTACACCTGTAAGTTTTACTTACGTAAGTGACTTACGTAAGCAACTTACGATAAATTTTCAAGTGTAAACACTCGTTGTAAGTGACTTACTGTAAGTTCTTACAACTTACGTAAATTAGAAAATTGCAAGTCTAAACGCGTTCGAGTTTGTTTACGGAAGCGACTTACAACTTATCGAACTAAATTGATAAGTTGAGAACTTACAAAAAAAAAAGTCCTCCTCTAAACAAAAACAAAATAAAGACTGGTCTCCAGACGAGGTAGAAACTTTAATTACTGCTTTTGAGGCACGTCCCATACTATGGGACTACAAAAATAAGGAGTATAAAAACCGCGTAAAAACAAATTTGTTGCATTTTGAACTTAGTGAAATATTTGGTGTCCCCTTGTTTTACAGACTGAAAAATTACAGAATTTTGTTTCACAGAAAATGTTTCATATACTATTTGGTCCTTGTATTTTTGCTTCGTATATTATTATTTTTTAACTATTTACTTGAAAGAAACAAATTCGACAGAAAATCAATTCAATGAATTTTTTAATTTTATTTTTTCATTACACAAACTTATCACACAATATAATTATTTTTCAACGAATATTGTTTGGTCAGTGTATTTTTTAGAAATTTGGGTTATAAGATAAATACTATATTATGATATAAAATATGAGTGAGCGAGCGAGCGAAGCGAGCGAGCAAGACCTCTCTGGGCAGAACCGACTTGAATAGGTTAGGTTAGAAGGCTATGGCGGGAGCGAAGCGAAGCAAGCTCCCGCCTTAGTCTTCGAGGTTATTTTTTTTATATCTATGAAAACATAGAATATTTAATTTGCTATTCTATGATATGAAAAAGGAAACATTGAATTTTATTTAAAATAAAAAACGATGATTTAAAAGTCGTCAAAGTAATTATTCTACATATTGATTATTCTATGAAATGATAATACGAGGAAAAAATTCTATGAAATGAAATTCTAAACAACTTCAGTCTGTAAAATAACGTACAACCGAAATATTTAGTACCACTCCAGAGGAAACTGCTAGAAAATTGCATAATTGTGACAAAATTAAATAAAAAGAAGAGCGGCAGCGGTACTAATGAAATTTATGTGTCAAATTGGCGGTATTTTAATGCCCTATCGTAAATCGAAGAGTGACCATAAGTTTCTCAGGTGGTGAAATTGCTGGTCGAAAATATGTATCTTTTTTTTAATGATTGTTGCAACTTTTTCCAAAAGATATTCAATACTTGTCGAATTAATTCTTATAAAATTAAAAAATTGGTCTCGGTCTTCCATTCTCCTCCTCCTCCTCCTCTCCTTTAAAAGATTTTCAAACGCACCTCGTGCTATTCTTTTTTCTAGCCAAGATTTTACCCAGCATTGTCTTTTCTTTGGTTTAGTTTGGATAAAATTATATACATATGCAGCAGCTGCTTGAACGTGGCGACTTTGAGAAAGCATTTTATTTACTGATTTAGTAAGCAATGTAAATGGGCGTGTAATAACTTATGCAAGTTTAAATTCACAAAATTTACATAAGCATTATTTACTGTAAGTTTACATCAAGTGTAAATGCAACCGTAAGTAAAATATGTAAATATTACGTAAGTAACTTACAGGTGTAAAAGCGGCCTAAGTATTATTATCGTACAGAAAGAAAAAAAAATTAAACATTAGAAGTTGACCTAATCAGCAAAACTTACGTACGTGGAACCAACTTCTGCTGTTCCCTTTTTTTCTTTCCATTCAATGAATATTAAATGACCTTTACATGAAACTGGGTCGATATGCACATTTTTTTTTCACTTTTACGTACTATGCCTATGTCAAAAATGTTTTTAAAAATCCCAATGTTTGCTACGGCAATTTACCTGTATCTCCTCTGGTTTCGAATTTCCCCTTAATGTCCCAGTTAAAACAACATCCTTTAAAGCGAAGTTTTTTGACATCTGTGCCAAAACCTCCGTACACCATTAAAAACTGACACCATTATCAAGAAGGGAACTGATTGTGGGTAAAAATTATTGGTTATAAGAAAACTTTTCGTCCCAATTCCAAGAGTTATTTAACACAACTACAAGGAAGTAATTATTGTGTTATGTCATTGAGTTTGATGGCTTGAATGTTAAAAAAGACGTTGTGTTATCTACAAAGCTTTTTTTGAACGCTATTTCAAAGTACCAGAGGGTCCAGACAAGATGCACTACGCTAGCTAGCGTTTCTATTCGTTTAGTTTTAAAACCAATCGCGTCACTGGTAGATGACGTGATACGAAAAGTCACGTGATGTGCCAGTGACGCGATTGGCTTTAAACTAAACGAATAGAAACGATACTTAGCGTAATGCATCTTGTCTGGGCCCTCTGGGCATCTAGGTACTTTGTAGGCAAGTGCCGTGACTATGACGAAGAAGTATTTAGTTATTACCTAGTATTTGATTTTTTTGTCAGCTAATATTTGACGGGTAGTAAAGAAAATACAATCAAATTATTAACCATTATAGACTCCTCTCGACAACGATGAAATAAATGTAAAACAAACGGTAAAAATGTTTATTAAAATCACGTAGGTTTTGTACAAACTTATAAAATAAAATAAATTATTAACCTAAATTGTTACATTTTAAAACCATCAGTCAATAAATACTATTAAACAGTAAACACTTTATTACAAATAAATTACTTAATCTTCTAAAGAAATATTTAATTGTAAATTTAATATACGCTGGAATCTCTTCCTACAAATTTAATATGCTTTGGGCAAACATTTGATCTTTTTTTTTCAATTAATATTTGTAATATTACAAGTTTCGCAAACAGCCAAATTGTATTTCTTTACATCAGCATGTACATAACACCCAGAGTTAGAAAACAATTCATAAATAAGACCTAAAATTAAAAGAAAACTTTGATAAAGACACCAACAGAATTTAAAATTATATTCAGTTGTACTTCAATTGATTTAAGTGATAGTATGTTCTTAATATAACTTGTTCTAATAGAACAATCATGTGTTAGCAACTTTGGGCCCTTACGCAATTTGGTTTTAAATCACCCATCTTGGTTCAAGAGGATAATAATATTGTTGACGCTACAAAATCACTAAAACACGTTAAGAGTAATATAACGTATTAGGGTACTAGGGAAAAAGGATATAACTCTTCTAAAAATCAAGTGAAAAAGGGTTTAAATCCAGTATTCTCCATTTATGTAAGATTTTTTTTATTACGAGTTAAGTCGACTTATACCGTTTTTCACTAGGACCATTATAATAAAACCGGCCAAGTGCGAGTCAGATTTGCACACGACACACAGCACACGATTTTATGACGGGGGCCCCTTTAATTTTTAATTTAATTTGTTTTAAAAGAGGTATGCGGTATGAGAATACAGTCTCTGTAAAAAAAAAACACTATCTACCTATTACAATTCATGAGTTAAGGTGGAAACCCATTACACCATTATCATGCTATGACCGTGCTATGAACGTATTATTCCTTAGTATTAAAATGTTAGTCGGAGACAGAACGGTCTAGTGGGCATAGTCTCATACTTTTCAATACAAAGAATATTTTTTTGTCTGACACGTTCATTAGCACGGTCATAGCATGATATGGTGTAATGGGTTTCCACCTTTACAGCCAGATAGACAGACAGACGGGCTAAGTAATTGGGCAACTTGAGAATGGAAGCTTAAAAATGGTACAATATAACAAAGTACAAAAGAGCTCCTATACTATCAGGTAATTTTAATACTTACGATACTTATATTTGATGGTACACATTGAATACAATAAATTTCATAATCTAGATAAAACAACCTACGCGACCCCCCCTGGGGCGGTAATATAGACAGGAGAGGGGGTAGGCCTCTGTTTTTGCATGTTATAGGCCCTGTTGGAAGCCCAGTCCTTCCCGTAACCGTTGCCAGAGGACACGGCGTAGCTACTGCCGTAGTCCGAGTTGAAGTCTGCAGAGTCGCTGCTGCCGAAGTATGAGTAGTGGGACATGGGATGGTGGTGCTGAAACAATAGGACATTATTGCTTAGGCTCGGAAAGTAGATAATTGCCTGACGAGGTGGTTGGATGGCTAAAATCCGAGTCACGCATTGCCCGTTTTCTCAAACAATGCGAGAAAATGATACCAATACATGATTAAAAATATATTTAAAAATCTTTTGACTAACACGGAGATAATGTTTTTTTGAAAAATACGAGTATTTTAAGATCTGTCGTTTCACGCACAACAAGCCGTCGCCATTGTACATGCAATAGAGCACTTTGAAAAAAAATATGGACATGGACGGAAAGTATTTTCATACGTTTACACCTAGGAGGAAAAATTCTCTCCATTTTTCAAAAGTCCGAGCATGTTTGTAAAAAGTGTTTTTTATCAAAACAAATCAATTCAAAAGATTTATTCAGTAGATTGGCCCCACATAAGAGCTTTTTTATACGTCGGTAATATGGAGTGATTCTACTAGCGCTTCGGACAAGATAGACCATCATTGCGGGGAAAAAATGCCCCAAGAAACTCCAGAGTAAGGTCATTTTTAAACAAACTATTTGATTGGTTGTTAGTGGCATAGGGGCGTGTAAATATTTTTGGCGTCTTGGGAACTTATATTATATTTATGATTTTGACTGTACAGCCGACACAAGCCATTATAGCATTGTAATAAGGTCCAAGAGTGGATACTTTCCTTGTAGTCGACAGTACATTGACACGATCGTGTAACGTTAAATTTCAGGAGACCGAATCTTACTGTCAAGATCATAAATTGTCGAAACCTCATAACAACGAGATCTCGTAGAGCCAAGATCTCATAATGACTAGGGATCGGAAATTCGCATAGATATTTACCTAAACTTTGGCGGCAACGTTGTCGTAGTTGTATGGACACAGACTCATTTTTAATTTATTAATAAAATTTTCGGGATTTCTGAATAAACAAATTACACCAACATAAGTTCATATTTCAGTAAGTATTTACATTAATTAAATATTTGAAGTTATTGTCCATGTATAAAGGAGGGTGGACTAATTAGCCTAATGACCAATAAGGACAAGCGATATGTCCCCGAATAAGTAATTCTAAGTTGTAAAACTATTACTATGACAGGTGGTTCGAAATCTTTGTGTGAAAAAAGTTATTGCCATGCAAAGACCTCGGTTTTTCCAAGTAATTATTCTAACGTCGTCTATGTAGGCGTCCGATGTTCCAGATTTTTAAATATTTTCACACAGCGATTTAAGATTTCCCGCCATAAAAAAAGTTGTAGGATATGAAATAATCTTTCAAAGGACATATGGCTTGTCATTATTGGTTTTTAGGCCAGTGTCCATACAAAACTGACCAACATCCTTTACTAATGTTATTTAAGTTAGCTGCAACTCATTAAACTAACGAAGTTTGAAGAGCTGATTGACGTTAAGTTTTATTCTATGTAAAGTAATAAATTAACCGTCTTATAGAATCCTGGAAACTCAGAACTTATAGGTAGTATTAAAATATTATTTTTAAGAAGCCGACGCCATATTTCCTAAACTTTTTCCGGGATTTTGCCAACTTTAGGTAAATATCTATCCGAATTTCCGATCTCTGAAAAAAAGGGACGATATGTCATAAAGCTTATATTATCATAATGAAGATATCTCATAAAGCCAAGATCTTATGACTGAGGCCCTAGCGATACAAATCGCAAAAATAAACGATAATCGAAAACAGACAAAACGTATAGAATTCACATAAGCGCTCTACGCGACCGTCCGGCAGGTTACGTCAATCCTATACATTTTCGATAACGATAACGTTCGCCGAATGCATCTTGCCTATAGTCACAGGGGTGTTATTAAATTTAAATAGAAATTTATATTTCGAATGAATACATTTAATAAGTAATACTCGTACCAAATTGTTGATGGTTTAGACGTTTGCCAACTTGATAGAATCGTTATGGGATGTTTTGTTATGGTAGTAAACACAAGCCTCCTGATGGTTAGTGGGATATTTACGTGACCTATAGACATTTGCATTTTCCAGGCTACAATCTTAAGACTGCAATCATGAGATGGAAATTTAAAAAAACGCAAATTTTCTAATTAGGAATTAAATCAGTGTGTGATAAAAAACTTCTATAGAAATAAAAGTCTTGTTTAATGATAAAGATGGAAAAGTTTGTTGACAACAACATTGTGTCACTTATTACAAAATTGTGTCACTTACATTATATTTGGGACTGTGAAACTTTGGCGTTAATTTTTCCAACCTGTATAATATACGTCACATAACTACGCAGTACTTGAACATTAACATTTTAATGTTAAAAAGCTCTGGCTTAATGTTTTATCTGTAAAAGCTTCGAGTGGACTGATAAAAATACTTCCCGAGCTTGCGTGAAGTATAGGGATTATACATTGAATATATTCGACGTGAAAACCTTTGTAACGTGTAAATAACATATTTAAATAAGTAGTCTGGCGTTTTTTAATTATTTCTAAGACCCTGTAGCACAAACATACATTTGCGTCACATTAATATCACTTGTAAATTCGGCAAGGTAACCAGTGTAATAAAAAGCACGCTTTAAAACCCGACAGTTTTTTTTTTTTAGGTTAGGGTGACGTGACTGCACCAATGATGGACACTTTTAGCTGACAGGCACCAGTAATGGACACTTTTAATTAAAATTGCATACGGCCATAAATTGATTGCAACAAAACAAATACATAACCCTTATCTTCTGTTATGTATCTTGTGTGTGTGTATCTTCTGTCAAGCGTCCATTACTAGTTCCATCACCCTGTATTAAAAAATTAACCCTTATCACTCCCACAACCAAGACAAGTCTAACTACACCTCACATGTTAAAATCTATCAAACCGTTATGCAGCAAAGCGTGCCACAGAAATAGACATACACACACTCGAAAACATAACCCTCCTTCTGACGCAGTCAGGTAAAAATACAACCCAATCCAATAAAGTGACCGGGTAAAGTCACCAGTGGTCAGCCAAGGAAATATATATTTTGTACTCTTCCCACTTATACAAAGTATAGGCAGAGGATGACTGGGTGAATATTTGGCGTTTCAACCGCCGTCATTATTATTTTCGCATATTATTCAATATAAACTCAATAACTTTCTTGTTTTTTTAAATGGAATGGATACTACCCCCGGGTCCGCTGATTTTGACATCAAAAATTGCTGGTAGTTATCATTATTTTCGTCAATGTATTAAAGAGAATAATGACGGCGGTTGGAACGCCCGAATATTCACCCGACTACAGGTCTCTGGCCGACCACTGGTGACACCCCACACATTTCATAAACGATTTTACAACTGGGAATAAAAGCTACACGATATTTTGGGTAGGTACATGATATCTGAATAATTAAAATGTATTTGCATGGATTTTGATTCCGCATTTTTGCTGGCATAATTTTGCAACATTGGCATGCTGTTGACATAATAAAAAAAAACAGAAATCTATTAAAAGTATAATGAAACATCTACCATTATTTTATGCTTACTAAAATTACTTTATAAAATGCGTTTTGCTACAGTGATTTAATGCCTTATTTTACGTGGAAATTTAGCGAGAACCAATTGCAATTAAAATTTCACGCTTTATATTATTTTAATTGGAATCGAGAGTTTTTTGTACATAATAAATATGTTAATAAAATAAAGCTGAGAACAGTGCAAGCCATCAGCAAAATTCAACTTTAAAATGAACCCTTCGTTTCTTTCTTTCGTTAATGTAGGTACAAAACTTCAGACTCTCGTCACTTCTTACTTTATACTAAATATAAAAAAGAGTCTGATCTAAGGTATCTACAACACACCGCACGTCAATTCCAACAGTGACACTATACAAAAAGGAACTCAAACAAAAGTTAATTCGCGATCGTTATCTTGATGTCTTTAGGTCTAAATTTCATACATTTAAGATGTTTATTAACTCGATTGTTTAGCAAAACAGTTAGCTTCAATTGCGTTTTTTTTATTTTTGTACTTACTTAATTGGAATATTTATTTTCATACATACATACATACATACATACCTTCACGCCTGACTCCCAATGGGGTAGGCAGAGATTATGGAACGCCAGGTGCACCGATCTAAACACACAATTTTCGCTTCCTTTACATTCATCAATCTCTTCATGCACGTACGGCGGTTTCGGGTGCTTTTGATTTGGCCCTTAATCAGTACATCGCGAATCTGATCACTGTAGGTCCGTCTAGGACATACATACATTTAGTTCTTTTTAATATGTATGCAACTGTAACTGACCATGCTGTGTAGGTACATATTGTTTTGGACTGTAGGTAATCTAGGTTATAACTTCTATGATTTATGCACGATTAAATAAAAATAAACAAAATAGCTGCAATAATGACACTATTCAAATAATGTTTTTTCCTAATTTAGTGTCACGCTGGATTTAACGAGCGACATATTTTGAGACAAGCCCAAGACTTTGTAACTAGATTTGTCAGGGATTTGAGCGGATTGCTGAATGGGAGAGAGATGGTTAAATCAGCGGCTGTCAGAGTCTGTCACGTGTCAACTTAACTTTTGTGGCAACAAATTAGGGGTTTTGTTAATAATTTAGCGGAATGTCGCGACTTTGCCCGGGTTTGAATATACCTACTTATTTTATTGCCAATATTCATCTGATATAATAAAATAAATGGAGAAATATTTTTCGAATAGGTGCTGTGGTTTTGGAGGTGACCCTCCATATACACACAAACCAACAAAATTTATTAAATGAGAATAGCATTTTTGTAATGAAAATAAATTTAATTAAAAAGCTTCAAAGAAGGACACTTGAGGCAAAAAATAGAAAAATAAAAGCTTTAAATTTACGAGAGGATAATGGATCATTATTATAAGGGAGCGCGATGTCGAGGTTGAAAAAACTAACTGATTTATTTTATTGGATTTAAATATTAAAAGATAGGAACTAGAAGCCTCAATACAAAAAAAAATGGCCAAGTGCGATTCGGATTTGCACACGAAGGCTTCTGAACTTTACTTGTACGGGGGCACCCTGTATCTTTATTTTTTTTTGTTGACATTCAGATTGACAGACGGACAGTAGAGGCTTTGTAATAAGGTTCCGCTGGTACCCTTTAGATACGGAACCCTAAAAACACTACAATGTATTGTAATGTTCATTAAAGTACTTTGAAACTCTTTTGAGGTTATAATCGGTCCCTAGCTTGATTAAACTACCGTTCTTTGAAATAATACTGAAACTGGGCAGAACTCGAAGACTGAAATAAAACTGATTTGCATACTTTGAAGTTATAACAAATTTTGAGCACTGCCAAAGCTATAAAATAAAACATTAAATTGTGTTTATTTATAACAAAGTAATATCACAGAAAGTACATCAATATAAAACTCATTTTACGACTTTCGTAATAAATTAATTATTTAAATTGATTGATAAGGACAAAGCATGGCTTGACCACTCCGGGGTTACTCCACGTTGATTAATAAGAACTAAAACGCTGTTTTTAAGGTAAGAGTGTATTATTATGCATGGTGAGCAAAACTAATAGGTCAGTATAAGGTATTCAAACACTATAATACTAATGGTAACCCAAAGTCTTAATGGCATGAAAGGAAAAACTGCACTTGAACGTAATACTCCTTGTTTTGTAAAATCTTGGATTTTTGGTTTATGAACTCCGAAGCAAATCGTTCGACCACTTATAGGTATTTACAATAATTGCAACAATATAACTATGCGTGCCTTTTTTTAATGCAGTTTTTCCTTTTTCCCAATCCAAAGCCTTGGTTAAAAACAAATTACCCTAACTCCTATAGTTTCTGAATTTCCCATACTGACCTATTCATAATGTAAAAACCCTGTATATTTTCGAGACGTTAAGTCGCAAACTTACCAACGTCTAGTCGACGACGTCTATCTTACCTTAACGTCTATTCTACCTTCACGTCTATCCTACCTTAACGTTTATGCTGCCTTGACGTCTATCCTACCTTAACGTCTATCCTACCTTGCAAGCCTTGAGCGTGCTCAGCAGCCCTGGTAGGAGAAGAGCAGCGATCAGTAGGAGCTTCTTTATCAGTAGAACTGCCAGTAGAATTGGTATCAGCAGGAGCTTGGTCTTCAGCGCTGCTAGGAGGGTTAGGAGGGGCACGACTACTGCGAGCTTCTTTTTGCGGCCACGACCTGGAATGAGCATATTTAAGTACCAATTAAAATTTGGATCTTGGTCAAAATTGAAAAACAAACACAAAGAAACAAATTAATGTAACATGGTAAACAACAGGCGGTATAATTGCTAAATGGCGATCTCTTCCTGAGTACCTTTATAATTAAAATAATAGAAGAGAAGTCCAAAAAAGTAAGGGAGGAACCTTATTGTTAAAAAAACCGCCATAAATTAATTGCTGCTTTTCCTAACATGTGGGCTGTCAATGACAATTCTATCATTCGTAAAAGTCATACATTTTCAAGTTGAGCGGCCATTCGTAAAAGTTTTAAAAAAATTATAGAATTGTTCAAAATAAACATAAAGCCCTCAGGTCAGTATGCAAGTAAATTTGTAACCACATTGACCATTTTTCATCGCTCATTGAAATATTTTAACCAAATGTTTCTGTTCTACCTGATAAACTGGGTAAATTTTATTTTATGTAAATTTATAACCTCATAATGTTTTTTGGAAGCAATCGAACTGAATTTATGGGGTTAAAATAGATAAATCAAAGATGACAAATAGGCCGTTTGTCTCCATAAAGACCGAAATTCCCTTTTTTATTGCTGACTGTCCGTGTTTTTGGGACGAGGAAAAAGTCAAGTTTTGCTTTTAATTTCCTTAGTAGTTTGAATAAAACAGTAAAAATGAGTCTTGCCTGGAATTAGCGGAAATTTCCGCTCATTCCCGAAATACCAGAATTTTAAAATACCAGACTACTCTCTTTACCAGATTCCCAAATCGCCAGCTTCGAAATATTAGGTAAGCATAATCAACGATACCGAAATTTAAATGTTATTTTTTGAGATTCATGTATATTGAGAATCTGGTATTTTAAAATTCTGGTATTTCGGGAATGAGCGGAAATTTCTGCTTCAATTTGAGGTTAGTTAAGGTAAATTTAACGAGTACACAAGTCACTGGAAATTCAAGATACATTTCTTTTAAGTGACGACGCGCTGGCCTAGTTGGTTAAGCTAGCGGTCCTGGGTTCGAATCCCGTTAAGGGCAGATAAGTGATGAGTGCGAATATTTGTTCCTGAGTCATGGATGTTTTCTAACAATTTAAGTTTATATATTTCTCTATATAAGTATTTTAATCCTTGTCTAGTACCCATAGTACAAGCCTAGAGCTTAGTTTCGGGGGTAGGTCAATTGGTGTGACATTGTCCCTTAATATTATTTTTTATTATTAAAATTTATAAGTTAGATAAAAAGTACAAAAACTGAACATAATGCCAAATGGCATTCACTAACAGTTGGTATTTAGGCAAATCAGAAAGAAAAATCAATTTAAGTGAACGCTACTAAATAGTAAATTTATAGAACCAACTTTAACACGTACATCACATTTTCGAAATACATTAAAGCTTCAATGTGGTCGCTAAATAACCATCACCTTTCATTTCAAATAAGTCAAATTTAACGGCTTAAGAATCCGATACCTACCGCTTTCATTCGGTTATTGGAGCACGCTCCGATCTCGACCTAATCATCCATGACCGAGGTACAGCGTATTTATATCTACCAGCGGTTCTATCATGGATATATTTGCGGGTGGTAGGACCTTATGCAGGGTCCGTCCGGATCGCTACCACCATCTTATCCATTAACCTACCGCCAAACAGCAGTGTTCGCATTGTTGTGTTCCGGTTTGGGGATAAGACAGCCGGTGAAATGACTAGCATAGAGGCATTCCTTCTTAGTCCTCAGGGTTGGCAACGCATTTGCAGTCTTAGGATTGCATGGCAGTCTTGTGAATGCAAATGTCTATGGGTCACAGTTTCCACTTACCATCAGGTGGCCTGTGTGTCCGTTTGTCTTCTCTATGCCATAAAAAAAAAAAAAAAAAAAAAAAAATCGCTGTGGATAAATTGTAGATAAAACCACTAGTCACTTTTTATTACAAGTTTTTATTTAACTTACACTGGGCCTGGAACTGGGAAAAGGAAAGGCAAATATCCGGTTGCATGCATTTTATAAATGCAAATAGAGTCTCTTTTTTTATTGAGGCACTGTTTTACGTTGTTTATTAACAAGACTTCCTTAATCTCGATCCCTTTATATTATAAGCACCATGATTGATTGCTTATAACGTTATGATGTCATCTTAAATAAACAACTTTGCGTACATAATTGCGGTGTATTTTTATAGGGAAAGGAAGAAAATAGTTCATCGCACACATAATCATTAAAAACTAGAAAATAATCGAACATAAATACTAATAAAAATATGTCTTTGGATATGGTACGATCGGTCATATAATATAGCTGAAGAAGAAAAAGAAGAAGAAGAAAGACATTTATTCACTCATACTAAAAGACATATCCTTATCATATCATTATCCTTATAATTTTATTATGACGATTGTTCACTGCCATGTCTGCCATTATGCATTATGACTCAATACTCAATACTCAAACGTTTATTGCATTCCACATTGAGAGTTAAACGTTGACAGGCTAACTTACACTAGCTAGCTAAGGCTAGCTAATACAGTAATTAATAATAAATAGCTTAATTATGGACGTCATTTGGCAGAGCAATGGTAGGAGAGGGTTTTAGCTCTATAATCTTACATAGTACTTACTTACTAATTATATTGCACATAAGGTAAAATTTACATTACGTCCAACTTACCTACTTTGAACTATTTTATTAGACTTGAATATTTATTGTATTTATTTTATGTTACCCATTATGTATGTTGAACTTTATGTATTACGATACGATCTTGGTAGTGATTCTGTAAACAACGCCGGTCGTGCGGACTGTCGTGTGATACCAAGCGGCGATTCGAGATTAAGTAGTCCCGTCAGTGCGAACAAACCACATTGTAGCGCATGCATTTTCAATTTAGCAGCACGATGGGTCGAACGTATAAGGCTGCTTAATTGAAAATGCACGCGCTACAATGTGTTTTGTTCGCATTGACGGGACTACTTAATCTCGCCGCTTGGTATCACTCGACAGTCCGCACGACCGGCGTTGTTTACAGAATCACTACCCTTGTCTAGGGTCACTCACACATTCCGTCAATCATTCTAGCAAACGCTTCAATAAACGCTCAATTTTATTGCTGATAGACTAATCTATACATCTTTACAAAGAATAAAAATGAAGTTACTTCCGCTGTCTGTTCGCTTATATCTGTTAAACAATACAACGGATTTAATGCAGTTTTCAACAATAGATAGAGTGATTCAAAAGGAATGTTCAGAATGTATGTGCATTCGATTCTGGTTAGGGCCCCCTCACATCTAGCGTCTTTTTCCGGAAGCGTCGCAATAACGCCCGTTCGGCGTCACATTTCACGTACAGACGGCGACGCCGAACGGGCGTTATTGCGACGCTTCCGGAAAAAGACGCTAGATGTGAGGGGGCCCTTAATGTACGGGTGTTACAAAAAAATCATATAAACCGAAGCGAAGCGAGAGCGGGTCGCTAATTAGATATAGATCGAATCAAGCACGCAGCAGAAAACAAACTAATTACAGAAATTAATCCACCAGAACTACAACACGGTCAATAGGGTTAATCAAGTTTTTGCTCTCTTTTTCACGCACAGCAATTGAATTATCAGGCAGATGCCGGTTCTCACGCCTCGCTCTAATTGTGATGACCTTAGCATTTAAGTAGTCCGATTGATGTCACAGTTATGGGGATTAGTTTGACAGTGTTTCTATGGTGTTGTCAATATTGAGTTTTTTTAAGGGTACCTATGGAGAAGGCAAACGAGCACACAGACCACCTGATGGCAAGTGGTATCTGTAACCCACCAATGGCATTCTTAAGACTACAATCTAAAGACCGCAAAATGCATTGCCAACCCTCAACTAAGATGATGTGTCACTCCTTCACTCAGGCAACATAGAATTAATAAAATGTACCGCTACCTATATGTGTATATCCTACGCGGTGTAATTAAATGAATTGGTCATTAAGCAAGACATGTGATCGTCTTAATAAGATAAAGTTCTAATTATATCTAATTGAGGAATTTGTATATGTCATGTAAAAGAAAATGGTGACCTGGCCTAGTCAAAATCTAAATCAATCAATAAACTAGAGAAAATTAAATTAAAAAAAACAATTGAAATAAATGTTTTACTAACTATGAATGAAATTAATTAATTTTACCTGTACCAAATTAAGTGCAATGTTATCACTGTTATCAGTGAATTTAATTATTAATACGCATTGTTTTACATTTTATTATAATATTATTAAAACATAACTTAAGTACTATCTTTTAAACTTAAAACATATCCAAGGCTTGGAAACAAAATACTCATCAACACAAAATACCTTGAATAACTATTATATATTCAGATAATAACCTAAAAAATAATAATACTGACCCCTTCTTTCAGAGCTGACATCTCTCAAACGGCCGAACTGATTTTCACGAAATCTAGCTAAAAACCACAGCTATTAGGTAAACTTGCTTTGAAATAGAAAACCGCATCCTTATCGGTCCACCCATTTAGGAGCTACGATGCCACATACCGACACACCCACACACATACATAGCGACCAAACTAATAACACCCCTCTTTTTGCGGGTTTAGACATAGAGATAAAATCCAGAACCTTGGCGTTGCAAAATAAGGTATTAAAGTCATAAAATATAGCTTTATATAAATAAATTATATCATATTTACTCATAAAAAGTGACAAAAAACATCCAACAAAGGAGTAAGCTCCACGCATTACCAATAAATAGCGGCTTTACCTTATCCCGATTATTCCTGCCACGGATATCAACCCAAATCGTGCAAAAATAAACTCTATCTGGTATAAACATGGTCCACCTTGGATTTTTATAAAAGCCTGTTTTCTGGTAGACGGTGGAATCCAGGGTTGACACGCAAATGGCACGTTTATGGCACAGCCCTTAATTTTTATGACGGCACGGAGCCTTTCGAAATTTTCTAGCGTAAGCGACTTTATCTGGTGGTGGTCTAATTTTAATGATTGGAATCCTATAATCAACTTTATATTTGAACATACCCTGCGTTCATTCTCACCTTGTCTGATATAGTAAACAACTTTCCCACCTCAAAATGGAACTTTATTGGCTAAAATGGCTATTTAAAAAGGAAAGGAATTACAGACAATAATATTGGCCAAGTAAAGTCCAAAATGTTGTTTTAGCCAAAAAAGGCACGTTTTGAGGTGAGAAAGTTGTTTACTATTAAACAAGTAACAGTGAACACGGTATAATCTTACATTGTTTATGAAATTACATATTTAATTTACTAGTAAATAGTTTGCAACGAAATGTAGAATGTTATTTTTAGCTCTCTATGACAAATGCCTATAAGAACTACATTTACACAAAGTGTTTATTTTTTATATCTACTCGTAACTGAGGTTTCCAAAATACCACACAGAAAGATACAAACTATTTTCCAAAGTGCGCATTCGAATTATAAAATAACGTGGATCAGCGGGCCTATACCAGAAAGGTTTAGGTACTTAACTAAATGTAAACAAAAAAACCACGTGATTTAGTTCGTCAGCCAATAACAGCAGAGCACTGACACGTCGAAGCTCGACAAAATAGTTGTGATTGGCTGTTTAACAGAGTCACGTGGTTTGGTTTGTTTACATTTAGTTAAGTACCTAAACCTTTCTGGTATAGTATGGTTGCCTAGGGAGGTTAAAAAACGACTTCTACACACACAAAGATAGGGGAAACCGCTAGTATACTATGAATGTAAATGTAAGTGTTTGTTACGCTTTCACGACTAAAACTCCAAACTGAATTCATTCAACATTGATCAATTCCGTTGTTGATTGTTGAGTTGTGATTATTAAAAACAATTGTATCAATAAAGCCTTAGTAGTCTCTAAATCCGGATCATTTAACCCTTTACCTACGGGTGTCAACCAGAGTTGCCAGTGCTTCAACACCACTGCAGTACGGGTGTCATCTATAGTTGATCGAATCGAAGGTCATGTTCAATATTTTTTTTAAACAAAACGACACCTTGTGTGATGGTAATAGCGGTCACATTATGCATTGGGATTAGTATTGATGCAAAGGAAAAAATATCATAATGTTTCGGTAGATGGCACTGACATAAAAATACTTTTAAAATTACCGCTTTTTTGCTGTCAACTAGGGTTGACACCCGTACTGCAGAGGTGCAAATAATTGAACTCAATATGGCGGACATCAGTGTTGTTCATCGACTCGACTTGATTTCATCGACTTGTTGTGAGAGTACGGCGTGGGAGTGTATTGAGTGTTATTTTTAAATTATTTCACAGTTTTTGGTTAAAATATTGTAATTTAACATGACAGAATTGTTATGAAATCATTAATAGGTATTATAGTACCTAATAATCATTTCACAACAATCATAACTTGTGATCTCGTACTCTAAGTACAGATTTGTCAATACCCTAGTGCACACTCATACCAGCTACAAAATCGAATAAAGGTTTTTATAATTTATATACAAAATCAAATTATCACTCGAATGTTTGCCCATCGATGGTGCTAGTTTATCGACAACTGTGTCGATAGTGGCACATCACTATTTTTCATAAGTGGCAAATTGTTGTTGTGCAACGTTTTAAGTGATTGATATTTATGCATTATTGTAACAATTATCGTCATTTAAGGGTTTGTTTGTGTTAAACATACTGTAACCTAATGTTTTTTAACTTAAACTTGTGAAATCCGTGAGTAGTAACTCGAACATCATCAATTTTTCCGTGACTGATATATTGCTTGATATCAGAAAAAATTGTGAATATTATTACTTTAGGTGATTATTTATTGATTAAACACATTATACTTAATGTGTGTGTGAAATTTCAAGTGTGTAGCTGTAATACTTCCAAAGTTACAAGTAAGTAAAAATATGCCTAACCGCTGACTCTCGCCAAAACATGCCCGTATTGAGCGGTGACTGAGTGATTCAAGGCCCCGTAGGTAAAGGGTTAATTTGCCATAATTGTGTCACTTGCCATAATGTTAATTTGCCATAAAGGCATTTTTTCTGAAACTGTAAACCTTTCAGGTAATTTTTACATGCCATCGAATAGAGCCCAATAGGTTAGGTTAGGTTTGTTTTATAACAATTCTGAATAGTTCACGATTTCAGAAAAAATGCCTTTATGGCGAATGAATATTATGGCAAGTGGTAGAATTATGGCAAATGACTTTCGGGCAAACGACAGAGAACCCCCTATATCGACTGTGACACACGGACAAACAGATGGACTTAGTCAATCTACTTACACCTAACCGCGTTTAAGGCATTAGAATTGAAGACGCTGGATCTAGTAACTTGAGACCTAGGATCCATTCGGCACGTACTACCTTAATACTTCAAAATAATGTCTGAAATCTAGACAATGCATGTCTTACACACGCTCTTATAAATTTTGCTATTGTCTTGATTATCATGAACAAGTTCGCATTGAAGTTCAGAACAGAATTGATGAATAATTAGTTTTTGAACCATAATTCAAACAGTGACTTACATAACAACATGGTTGACTATGGATTCAATTAAATTTTTGCAATGTTCTCTTTCCTAACCTAATCCATGAGACTAGGGCTCTACCTAATATTTTACTGTTACGCGCACTTCAACAACTCTATCAAAAAGCAAGTTAAAAACCTTGACTATTTGTTTGATACTTATTTTAATATTAAAACCCACGTTTTTCATTTTCAAATCCGCCATTTTGTTTTAAAGAAAGCATTATGCGTTCCATCCGAGTTCAAGCTTATAGAATATTCTTTGTTACTCAAAAGTGACTCAGTGCTTTGAGAGAAAATATTTTGCTTAATAATGTATTTTGTGTTGTGAGACAAGCTTGAGTTGCCATTTTACCTGAATATCGAGTTATAATAAAAAATAAATAAGTTGCAAATAGGTTCTTTTGGTTTTGACTACATCTTCGCCCGATTCAATTGACACCGACTTTATAAACAAAAACAGTTAAATAAAAGCTCGTAAAGGATGTATGCCCGAGTTCGCTCGAAACCTTTTAATTATCTGCCTTCCTTCCGCATGTAATCAATGCCGTATCGATGGGTCCAGCTGTTAATGAGCTGTGGTTATAGATTGCTGAAGCATTTTTGCTCAGCTGGTCACCCTTTAGATGTGAGTTAGTCGGTTTGTTTTTAAATTTGCAATTTTCAAAATAGTTATTTATGTGACTGGTGCATAATGAAAGGTATACACGAGTGTGGTTTTATGAAACGAGTCATAAGGCGAGTTTCATAATGAGATCACACAAGTGTTTTAATGCCTTATTATGCGTATAGTCGCTTAATTTTCTACAATATGTAAGAAAACTGTACCTTAATTAAAGTAAGTAAGCAATAACCGATACTTTAATGGCATGTAATACTTTAATGTAAACATTTAAGTACAACCACAGATAGGTTTTTAATAAATGGCATTTGTTTATCGTTTCTGAACATATTATATTGAAGCTATGATTTAAAATGTAGATAAAGGCTAGGTATTTTATGAGATAGAGTAGGTAATCGAGCACACAGGCCACCTGTACACTTACCATGAGTTACAGTTACCGGTGGACGGGTTAGAATAGTTTCATTCCATGTCTTCCCGTGGATATCGTAAAAGACGACTAAGGGCATAAAGGCTGATAGTGCCTTTAGGCGAAGGGCTTGCAACCGGTCACTAATACACTGGTAAACATCTTAGGCTAATTGTGCAAAATGTGGTTGCAAAATATCAACAAGTTTTTAGAGTTGTTGGTAGTTCTGTAGCTCTGCCTACCCCACTCTGGGAATAAAGGCGTGAGTTTATGTATGTATGTTTGTAGTAGCGATCCGGGCAGACCCAGCGAAAGGTTCTACCACCACTCTCCTTTATTAACTTCTAGTTTTTTTTGGATTCGTTCGCATAGAAGATGTTAAATACTTCCAACAAAGGAACTGTCTATTTTTCGAGCAAAAAAGTATTCACATTTGTCTCCGGTCTATGTATAAGACAGTTGCCTCGACCGTACGCACCTCGAGCCACCACAAACTCAACAGGGTAGTGATTCAACAACGCCGGTCGTGCGGACTGTCGAGTGATATCCAAGCAGCGAGATTAAGTAGTCCCGTCAGTGCGAACAAAACACATTGTAGCGCGTGCATTTTCAATTTAGCAGCACGATGGGTCGAACGTATAAGGCTGCTTAGTTGAAAATGCACGCGCTACAATGTGTTTTGTTCGCACTGACGGGACTACTTAATCTCGCCGCTTGGATATCACTCAACAGTCCGCACGACCGGCGTTGTTTACAGAATCACTACCCAGGACGCACCAAGCCGGTAAAGCGGGAGCTTGCATCTGGTTGCGTTTGTATAAAGTAACGTGGCAATAGGTAACAGAAACTCGTAAAGGGTAGATGAACTACTTTTCTATTTTTACTATGCCCTAACGAACTCGCTTTTGTTGTGTTTTGGAACAGCACGACTGCGGTCGGTTGCTCTGTGCTCTGTTTACTTCGCTCCGGCTGTGCGACCGCAAACGGAGCTTCTACCCCAATTGTCGAGCCAAGGGCCTAGAAATTCTTGATAGTTTTCAAATAGGCGGCAAAGACATTCAAGTTAATTGTATGTTTCATGCGGTTGTGGCACTAGTTGCTAACAGCTTTTGTTCTAGTTTTGTCTATCTATTTTCGATGGCCCCTACGTAAAACATCGAAAGTCAAAATGGCCGTTTTTTTTTTATTCGTGTAATCTACTTCTTTTAACCCATATTTTACACCACCGAAAAGAAAAAGAGAAAATTTTTATTTTTAAGCAGATTTTTGAGTCGTAAAACCTCGAAAATATGTAAACTTTTCGTAGTACATCATCGAAAGTTTCACATTCGATTGTTTAAGTGGGAATAATTGTCGTGCAAGCGAGACGAAACTAACAGTTTCAATAGTTTACGTCGTACAAGCCTGCATTATTACCGGCGTAAATTATCAAAACTGTCAGTTTCAATATTTTACGTTGGAATTTACTATTCACTTGGTATCGAAACTGCCAGTTTCAATATTGTACGTTGAAATTTACCGTAAACATTGTATCAAAACTGGCAGATTCGATATTGTACCTCGAAATTTAAGATTGAGTTTATATCGAAACTACCATTTTCAATGTTTTACGCTGATATTATCGTAATTTTATTCTGAGTTTGATAAATTGCCAGGTAAGTTCCTGCTTTATTTTTCCTTAAAATGTTGGTATTAGTTGCCTTAACAAAGAAACTGATATATAGTAGGGTTGACAAGTATATCAAACTATCATTTTGTACTAGTTTTAGTACCTGTTGATAAGTATATCTACTACTACTAGTACTATTTTTAGTATTTAATGTTAGTTTGATATACTTATCAACACTACTATAATAGTTTCTATGTTAAGGCAAATGTCAATAAAATATTGTCTCAGATTCTCCACTTGTACCTTTGGAGGTGCAGTATGGGCCGCCCTCGAGGGAATAGATTTACGAAGAACTATCTAAGATATACTTAGAAGAAAAAAAATGCGCCCGGATTATCGTTCTACGTGTATATTAAAATGTTACGATACGATAAATTAGATACCGACACACAGCGAAGAATATTAACCAATTTTTGGAAATAAGGGGAACATACTCAGCAGTGGGTAAATGTAAACAAATTTACCGAAAGCAAAAAAATGCATTACTACCGAGGGCCCTTCCCGGCGACCACATACTACAAAGTATTTTTTACCCCTATCACTACCTAGTAACGTTTCTGATCAACAATGTTTTCATTATGATCCTGTACAAGTCTGCCTCAGAACTTTTTTGAATACCTTTGTGTATATCGGATAAAATGGTCCGCACTGCCCATGCAAAATTGAGCCGAGAAGGAATTAGATACTTTACCTGATGAAAGAGGAAAGTACTATAACCATCTTGTCGTAATATCTGCTGAAATGGTAAAAAGTGTATGTGACCACGTATCTTCATTTTAACCGGTCCCTTCGCACTATACGCGTGAAAGTAGTAGTAAAGTCTATCTGAATAATAACTTATCCTTCAAAAAAATGTTTTCCTTGTACAAAGAATGGGATCAGCTGCAAAACTATGACAGTAAAGCTCTCACACCACGTCAGTACACTGACATAGTGAATGAGCACATGAACGTTGCATTCTATATCCCAAAGAAAGACATTTGCGACAAATGTCATGCATTTCCAACATCTCAGCAAAAAGAAGATCAAAAAAAAAGCAAGAGAATTTAAAGCAGGTGACAAAATGGTAGTTTTAAAATCACGCAAATTTTTTTGTGCTACATTTGACTTTCAATGTTTTTTTAATTATCCACATGGAGATGTTAGACTGCTGAATTATAAGCGAAAATTATTGATTTATACTTTTACAATTTTCGACTTAGCAAACAAAGAGAGTTTCTGCTATATGTGGACAGAATGCACAGCCAAAAGGGGAGCAAATGAAGTGAGCAACTGCTCACCTTCACAAAAACTCTTATAGATAAAGTGGCAAAACGGTTTATATTTTGGTCAAATAATTGCTCAGGTCAAAATAGAAATCGAGTTGCATACTCGACGTATAATGTTCTTGTCACAAAAATATAATGTTGACATTACGCACAGGTTTTTGGAGAAATCATAAAAATCATACACAAAATGGGGTGACAGAGTCCACGCTCTTATTGAAAAAAAGTCTAAAGGGAAAATGATTTTTACTCCTGACCAGTTGGTACGCAATAATAAGGTGGACTAAAACCGCAAACAGCCTTACAACGTAATCGAATTAACTCTTCGGATGTTTTTGATTATACACCATTGTTAGGCGGACGCAAATGCAATAGAGATACGACAAATGTTAATTTAACGTAGAACAAGTCGAAGAGGTCAGGGTAGAAAATGGTGTACCGAATTGTCTTTTCTTAAAGAACGACTTAAAGGGTGAGTAATTTGGGTTAAACACAGTTATCACTACTACAAGACGTGGAAGAGATCGTATGGTAACCCGCTAACTATTACAGATGTCAAATATAAAGATCTTATTTCTTTATGTCAATCGGGGGTGATACCTAAAGAATATCATAATTTTTTTTTAAATTTTAATTACAGTACAAACATTGGTGATAAGGTTGACCATTCTGATTAGAATATATTTCCTTTTTTGCTTGAAGTTAGTCAGCCAAATCAGTTCTTTTTTCATAAGTATACCTAGATACGGTGCAATAAAGAGTTTTTAAGAAGTATTTTAGTTTAGTAACAGAGCATTTGGAAACATTTTATGTTGTATGGTATGAGTCTGTAGTTTGTTGAGAACTGTTTTGATTTACCCTAGGCAGTAATCATAAAATACAGCCCTATATGGGGTTAATAATTCATGCAGTGATGATGACAGTGATTTAAAAGTCTGATTTTTAGAAGAAAGAGTGGTTTTTCCGAATAAAGATTTGCATTAACATAACTATACTGATTTAATTTAAGTACTCATACTAAACAGTGTCTTAAAACATTGTGCGTTTATATCGAAAGTGGTAAAACCACTAAAATAGAGATAGTTTTTGCGGCGTAAATTATCGACACTACCAGTTTCGTTAGCTACCGCAGTGCTACTGTCGAAGTAAATAATCGAAGCTGCCATTTTCGATAAGACTTTTAAAAATAATACCGGTGTATAAAATCTAAAGTGGCAGTTTCGATACATGTAATTCTCTTTATCACGACGTATGCTATCGAAACTCAAATTTCCAGAAAACTAATATAATTTTCCTTAAAACTAATATGCCGCAAGATAAAAGCATTTTTTATTAGTTATTTTGGATATATAAAATCAATGTAATATTTATATTTTCAGATTTATACCATAAACCAACTTCAAAATGCTGTACTGAAAAGTGCCCAAAATGACTTTCGATGATTTACCTAGGGACCATCGTTTTATGTAGCCTTGACACGCTTTGGTTTTTAAGTACAAAGTTGTCAGTGAGAGTTTATAGACAGTTGTGGTTTTTGTCCTATCTTAAATTGAAATTTTATGAGTACTTAAATAAATGTTTTAAGTAGATTTTTTCTTTGATTGATAAATTCAGTTTTTTTTATATTTATTAATTTAATGTTTTTGTTATACTTTAACCTAATATCGTTCAATTTCACAATATCTTATGAGCTAAATAAAATGTTATGAATAAAATAACACATTCTAACTTTACGCTACCTAAAATAACCTTATCTCTCAAAGCAGTGATGTATTATTTTCTATTTTGTTTTCAAATGATGTATCACATCATAAATGTTTTATTTCACCACATCGATCTTCTCAAAAAGATTACTTAATATACATTTCTGTTTAGAAGGTAATATTATTAGAACCTTCATAATTTAAACCCACGTACAGAACATTTTATAGCAAAAATATAAGCGTAGGACTGGATTTGGTACTCCATTTGACGGATAACTACCGACTGAATTTAAAATCTAGGATCAAGATTGTCTAAAGAGACTATAGTCAATAGGCCAATTAATTAAGCTCTACAAATTTTGGAGACTTTTTAGGGTTCCGTGGTCAAACTACGAACCCTCATAGTTTCGCCATGTGTAGTACAGAGATTCTTAGTACTAGAAAGCTGTAATTTGGCACGAATATAAGTACATAATAATATTAGTCACGCCAAAAAAGTGCTAAAATAAAATATAGAAATAAAAAGGATATATTATTACTTTTCGTCTACCCCTTAGTGTTTCGTTGAATAGGTCTTTCAAAAATATTCGGGATCTGTTTATAAAATATTAAGCTTTAAAGCGCTAATTTTTGTTAAAGTCAAGTGTGTTCCCCCCCTAAAAATCTGAAAAATATCTTCAATGAAAGCGCATTATAACGAATTGAAAAGGAAAACTGTCACGACTAAGTAAACTTAATTAGTTCCTGAGATACAGGCGACTACAGTATTAATACCTACTTAAAATCATGAAAGACAGTGCCAAATAACTTTAAATAGAAATTAACTAGTTCATACATGATGTTTTTTGAGATAGTTTGTTTGTATTTGTGGAAACGGCTTCGGAACCCAACACTGAGCATGGTCCGACATGCTCTTGTCCGGTTTTTTTAAACTTGTTTTTTACTATAACGTACTTAAATACTTTATAAAAAAAAATATGAATTCTATAAGCCAATGATATAACGAATTAAAAAAATATTAAAAATTGCCTATTGCACTAACAGAAATAAATATTTCATCGTTAATAATGCAAAAGTGTGTTTTTGTTCCCTCTTCACATAAAATAATGAAGCGCGATCGACGACGTCCACGCTGAAAAAGCCGAAAGTAAATTGCAATTTTAAATTTACCAGGAATATGCTTGAATATTCCGTGAATTAAATTAAAAAAACACTATCGGAATTATTTATATGCAGCCAAATGTCAATGTTAAGTCATTTCACGAAGGCGCTATTAAACGAAAAAGGAAACATGATTTAAAAATCAATTTCTAAGTACATACATACATTAAATCACGCCTGTTTCCCAGAGGGGTAGGCAGAGACCACTTCTTTCCACTTGCTACGATCTTGACAATTTTTTTTTGCTTCTTCCACATTCATACATCGAGTCATGCACGCACATCGGTTTCGGGTACGTAAGATTCGGCCCTTTTCCAGTATTTCACCGATTTGACTCGAAAATGTACGCCTACGGCGGCCCCTTCCGACCCGTTCACTCACTTTCGATCTGTATATATTATCTCTTTCGTCAATCTTCTTTCATCTATCCTTTCCAAATGACCGAGCCATCGAAGCATGCCCTTTTCAATCTTAGTCAATACATCTTCTTTTATTCCAAAATTATCTCTGACTTTTTCATTCCTTACTCTATCAATCAGTTTCACACCACACCATTTCTAAGTACCTTGCATAAAAATATATTTAAATACTTAACTGATAGTAAATTACCAAGCGCTTACTACACTGCGATTTTTTAATAAAAATAACTTGTACTAATTAAAATGGCCAAAGTCAAGACGAAAATAAAACCAAATGAAATCAATTTATCTTTGTTCCACAATCACATACTTACCTACTGTTTAAGTTTGACTGTGGTCTTTTAAATCATTTTTACGCCTGATAATTTACTTTCATAATAAGTTTATAATTAGCGAGAGCGTGGAATTGCATATTATTATGTAGTGGTATTGTGTGTTAATAGGTGTTCTATATTTGAAATTTCCCTTTTCCCGTACTATCAGCATAAAAAGAGGTTTGTAATAAAATTATTATAAAGTACAAGATATCAAGTGCAATTTACGAGCGTTCATTTGAGAACCATTTCAAGAAAAATTATGCTTGTAGTCGTCAATGTCATTAGAGATGTCAAGTCATTTGTAACTTTTAGGAAACCTTATTGTTGCAGAATGTCAGATTGACTTTGGACCTAAGGGCCCGTGGGTACTGACCAATCCAATCCTATTTATACGGAAGTTCATAATTTATTCACTTACCATCATCATCAACGACATCTTCTTCTACTGTCCTTGCTCCTTCAGGCAAATTCACCTTCATCCCCTTAACCCTGAAGAACTCCTTCACCACCTTCACAGCATACTTGGTAACTTCAGCCCATTCCGAAAAGAACCCTCTAGGCTCACTAAGTTCCACTTCCTCATTCTTAATTCCTAGACTGTCTACAGTTTCTTGGTCTAGTGGAACAAAACTGATCATGTGATTTGCTTTTATAGTTTCATTCGTACCCAAGTAATCACCAAGTAAAGTTTTCTTTGCTAGTTTTAATGCTTTGTATTTGACGCAGGATAGGGCTTCGCCTCTTAGGAAGCAGCCATCTTTGACGTATCGTAGGTAACCATCTTCAGAGCATGTTATGTCGTGGAGTGATAGGAAGAGGATGATGATTTTGATTAGTGGTGATGAGCTAGTGATCATGGCTGGTGATGGCCTGGAAAAGAAAGGAAGAAGCTGATGAGTATTCAAAAAAAATCGAGGATTTTGTACCACTCGACTTTACCACTATTTTACTTATATAGTGAACTTTTTAAAAAATACTTAGTTTTGTATAGGCTTCATTTTAGGTACTTTATTTTCGATCTTTTTTTTATAAAATCTGCCGTAAATGCCGTAAATGATGTAAAAAACTGGCAATCTATTACTGTTCAAAAACTAAAGCTCTAGATGGACGGACAAACAGACCGAATCAAGCAATTTAGCAATAGGGTCCCGTCACACATTTTAAGGAACCCTAAAATGGCAATAGATTTTAAAACCATTAGTCAGTTTTAATCAATTTATTTAATATAAATATCTCTTTACCTAGTTATTATCACGCTGTTAAACTTAACTAATGAACGTATGAAGTTTGCTTATTTCACTTCGGAACTAACTTAATCAACAGCTTCTCCATCAATAAAGAAGTTTCCTGGCACTTTAATGGATTCTGTAACACACTAAACCATAACATAACGGTTGTTTAAGAAGTAATTTAATTTGGAAAAGATAAAATTAATGTGTTTAGTTTTTTATAATGTTTACGACATTATTGCTATTCCTAAAAGTTTAGTTTATATTTTGCTACACCCGGTTACTATAATTGATCACGTTAAACAATTTTAGGTTATTTTATAGCAGTCTCTTTTTAAAATATCTTTGCTAGTGACAGACAAACAGAGAGACGCTCATGAAATGTCAAAGGTAACCACCGATTATGGACATGACCAACACTACGATTCTCAACTCATGAGATACCCTCATGTTAACACATATATTCAGGGTAGGTATAAGCTATTTCCATTCCAAATTTCATCCAATTCCATTTAGCTGTTGCAGCGTAAAAGAGAAACAAAAAGTGGGATGTATACTTACTCATGTTTTACAAATAAAATATCTCTTATCTCTTATCTTCGATGAAAAGAATATCAAAGAAATTATTATAACCGATGAAGTGAAATTCGATAAAATATTACAACCCCTGCACAAAGTCATACCATCATTAAAGTTAGCTTGTTTCCTGGAACACACCTCATCGTATTTAAACTAAAAAGCGCAAAGAGACGCAAACGAGAAAAGAAAATGAAGCGAAATGAAACGTCATAACTTTTCCACGTAATTGTAGACTGTACAAGTGACACAGGTAATAGCTTATTACCTGGATGCCAGGATGCCGTGTCTGCATCAAATTACTCAACGGATCCGATTGCTCGATGACTGGTTATCATAGAAAATTGTTGTTACCGGTAACTGAGAAATTCTTGAAAGCAATACTACATACATACATACATACATAAACTCACGCCTTTATTCCCAGAGTGGGGTAGGCGAGCTACAGAATTTCCAACAACTATAAAAACTTTTTGATAATTCTGTAACCACATTTTGCACACTTAGGCGAAGATGTTTACCAGTGTATTAGTGACAGGTTGCAAGCCCATCGCCTAACAGTACTACACGCCTTTATTACTACTACTGATCATATTTTTTACTAAACATGTTAGTTTCAATTAAGTTGTCAAATTAGAAATGTTTAATTGCAAGAAATCCTAGAAGTTTGGAAATATTCTCAAGAAATTAACGAGAACATTCTCAGGTTCATTTCTGAGCTTAGAGAATGTTTCTATTAAAATTTGAGAATATTCTTAGAAGTAACTGAAAGTTTCCTTTTGGATTTTTTTCCTTACAATGTTATTTTCAAACGAAATACATGCACAACTATTGTTTAGGGGATAGGTAAAAAACTTAAGTGTATCTCTCGCATGTAGTTGTAACACATCTGTACAGACCATTCGACATTGTAATTATATTTGAAATTTGACGTAAATTCCATACTACTTTACTTACTAAGTTCTGTATTGTTATTTTTATCCTGACTTTTTATTTCTATTTTGATTATATTAAAATTTATGTATATTGTTGACGATTCCAATGTAATTTCTTGTACTTTTGACATAACATGCAATGTAACTGTGACTTACTTTGGAAAATAAATATCATTCATTCATTCATTCATTCTTAAGATTTTCACCCGTGCCCTTAAATTGACAGTGTATCTAATAATGCACATAGGTACTTAATGTTCACTTTTTTTTATTTCTTTGTTACTATTTTTTTTATACTGATTTCAAGTCAAATAGGGTTTGAATTCACGTTTTTTTTGCCAATTTAAGGATTTAAAAACTTATTTTGTTGCAATAGGATTGGTGCCGAGTTAATAAAAATCTATACAGCTATTTATATTTTTCACTTAATTTTTAAGGCTTTTTAATTAGAACTGTTTGTACATTAATACTGCCAAAGTTTACGTTCCTAAGTAATTTAACGTAACGTCTTAGCGTAAGCACGTCATTTAGTATTCGAACTCACTTCTAAGACTACTAACAAATTTAACTACATTAACAGTTTCACGGACTTTAAGCTTTTAAGTTACAACGACCAGTCAAAGTGTTAACTCGAGAGTTACTTGTATAATTGCTGTTGCATGTTGGAATATAATTAAGAGCAGTTGAGGGGTTGAAAGTTTTTATCGAATTAAGGTGTTGCAAACTTTGAGAAGCGTAGGGTTTTCCCGTGAATAATTTACATATTTTACCTTTTAATGGTTAAAAATACTACGTAAAAGTTTAAACCATTCGTTAACATTGCGGTTTTTTATTTTTTAAGTGATAAATTTAAAATTTTTGGTATTAAACATGTTTTCTTTAACAGAAGCTACGTTTTGAAATGTGTTAATAAAAATTATTGTAGAAAAAAAAAGATGAACAAACGTAACATTTTTTTTTAAATCCATTAAATTCATATTATTAAGTATATATTTTATTTCACATTTATTTGTTGAGTTTAAACTACTTTATAATATAATTCTTTCGATCCTTTAATTGCAAAAAATTAACAAACACTATTTCTATTTTCGTAAAAAATATAAAAAAACACACTTTCTAACTTACTTCGCAATGGCACAAAACTGGCAACCACGAAAATCAATATCACTTCACTTCACAAATAGAAAAAAAAAACATTCAAATTTAGAATGCGCACGCTTCGGTCTCCGGCGAACCAATGTCAAGAGCGCGGTCCTGATTCGCTATTTAAATGATCTAGAATAAAGCAGCCAGCCAATGAGCTACAGTTAAATATGATACGAATGATTTCGAAATCGCAACTACACTCAGCTTTTCATGCAGCTTTTCTTGGTTATTGATTTTTTATTTATTTGAGGTTAAACGTGCTTTTCAAGAATTAAATATACTCGTAAGTTGTACCTTGTACAAGTACCTTGAAGTTGGTAATAAAAATTGATTTTTTAATTAACTATGAAGAGGTAAAACGGGTTTAAAAGAAACAATGATGATTTTTCAGTTTAAATTTAAAAACGATATCGCTAATGTTATTTAACCTAAACTTCAGTTTATTTTAAGTTTAACATTTAGTTACTCGTACAATCAGATTTTGTTAATTTATGCGGGCCTAGTATGTTTGCGTCTTCTATACCGCGTGTCAAATGTGGATAAAGCATCCGTCCCTCTTGTTCTTATTTACGTGTCAGAAAGTGACGGATGCCTTATCCAAACTTTATCACGATAAACGCAGCCATATTAGAGCTCCTGGTCTAGTTGACCCTCCTTACAAAGCTAGGAGTCGATCTTCAAGTGAGGGCACTCATTCGTGTTCATGTGTGCTTTGATCCAACCTAAGCTAACCTAACCTAACCTTAGTAAAAAAAAATGTGTTTCGAATGTCCGAAATTAAAACGAAACTTTTATAGGATCATTCGTGTCTTTGTCGGTCTGTCCGTCCGATTAAGTTGAAATGCAGTAAGTACACATATTATTATGAATTTCTGTACCTTTAGCATATACGTGTAACGTAGAAATAAATTAATGAATAATAAGTAACCAGATTTCGCTAAAAGATAAAAGGACACGTAAAGATAACGCGACAACCTGTAATCTAAATCGTACGGAACCCTCTGCACGCAAGTTCAACTCGCATGTGTCCGAATTTTCATTTATTTTAAGGTAAAAATTTTCCTTACGTATTATCAAAAACTCAGTTTAGAGTGATGGCACTAGTGTTGGACACTTTAACCTGACAGGCACCAATAATGGACACTTAACATTTAATTCAAAGATCATTCAACAAATGAATAACCCTTATTTTCTGTAAAATATGAATCAAGTATCCAACATTGGTTATTGTCTATTATTGGTTCCATCACCCAAGTACGGAACTGGTCAATTTGTTTAAGATATTTTATCATGTTCCTCAAAGATAACCCACAAAACCTTAAGAATGTATGTGTATGAATATGTTGCTAGAAATTCACACAGACAGACAGACTGACCATTTCCTCTATCTATCAATAGATATTACTTGAGGCTTTTGATATAGAATTTCACTTGCGTTTTCTTACTCGTTCCAGATCATTGAACAGAATAAGTTTGCACTTGGGGTCAGCCACCCGGAGGGCAAATTACCTTTTTAATACATTTCTCCAAATCCACAAATTGAATCGTTATCTTACCAAATGAACTCAATAGAACAGGAGATACAGATCATTTGGCATTTTACAACAATCAATATTCTTTTTTTTTATCAACAAGCTGTTACGCAGTTTGGCAAATCATTGTAGGTATAGAGATTTGTTGTAATTTTTTAACTTAAATAAATTTAAAAAGAAAATTGAAATACTTTGTTTACCTATACATTGTATACCTTAATGGGACCAGTTTGGTTATGAAACTAGCATACGCGCTAACATTTCCGTTTTCTATCAACTCAAAAACCATGGATTTGATATACTCGTAGATCTGTCATCAGTTTACGTCAATGCATTTCGTAGATTTTCGAAAATCGAAATTGATGTAGGAAAACGTATCGAAACCTTTTTTGTTGTCGTTTTGTTTTTTTTATTTTTCCTTTTTCTCCCTCGTTAGTTTTTTGACATGTTTTCCTGCTAAACTACGCATGATATTTAATATTATATTTAATTTAATATTTATAGCTTTATATAATAAAGCTAAGGGCGGATTCGACCAAATAAGAATAAGCTCTTATACCCTATACTTTTAGGTATAGTCTACACTTTTAGGTATTTAAAAAATGTAAACAATCCAAACCACATGACATTGTTAAACAGCCAATCAAAACTGTTTTATTGCACTTTGACGTTCTGCTTCTATTGGCTGACGAACTTTATCACGTGGGAGTTTTGTTTACATTTTTTTAAATAAGTATCTAAAAGTATAGACTATAGATTAAACACCGTATAGACTAATCTCGGAGTAAGTCTTATTCCACTTTGCTGAAATAGATAGTAAGTATCATAATTGTACTATGAAATATGGTCATAAAATGACTTACTGCTGAGTTTCTTTGGGCGTTTCTTGTCAGTAGTGGTCTCCTCTTGAGAAGCGCTGGTAGATTCTTGACTTGTAAAAGTGCCCGTAGGGGTACCTAAGTACTGAATAAATGTCTTGTATCTTTTTATTTACTTATTGCTAACTTTAGCGTTGCACTTTGACTAGAACCTTCGTAAGCACTACAAACTAGGCTTAAGACTCCGCCGAGCGTACGCCGGATGTACAGTGGCGCCCTCATTACTATTATTGTGTTTTCTAATAAACTAAAGTATTTTCTTGAAATTGGTCGGTAGTTTTTTGTACTACAAATAAAAACACAACTCAAAGGGTATATAAAATATTTTAATAACAATTCACCTTCGAGTTATCAACTTAACGGAAAAAAAGTGGCCACCTTTTCCCGTTAAGCTGACTACTCAAAAGGTAATTGTTATTAAAGTTTGTTACGTATCCCATAAATTGTGTTTTTACTTGCGCTACAAAAACGTATCGTCTGATTGCAAGGAAATTCTTTAGTTAATTAGAAAACACAATAATAGTAATGAGGGCGCCACTGGACGCTCGACGTTTGCTCGGTGCAGTCTTAACACGCTGATAAATAATCAAATTATAATGTATTTAAGCAAAATTATAGTTTAAAACTCAATTTGCGACGGTTTAAAGTAAAATTTGACTTGTTAACTACTCCCACCCGAATTGTGAACCAAATGTAAATTAGGAAGGGACCCGTAGCCTTTTATTTTGTTTGATGTCTAACATCAGATTGATGTTTTGGTACAAAACATAACCTTATGGCGGGATAACGGCTTTAAAAAAACCCGACTAGTGTTATGAACCATCGACACAAACAAAGTGTTGTAAGTTTAACGTTTGTGTGCGAATCTGCTCCCGCAATGTAGCTTCTTAAATGAATTGAATCACTCTTGTTTTCTTTTTTAAATAAAAATCTAGTTTTACTAAAGGTTGATAAGAATTTGAGTTTGAGTTATCAGGGGGGTTATTTTGACATAACCTTGCAGTTTAGTTTAAGGCCGAGAACAGGACAGAGCAATATAACTGCTAAAGCTCTGTTCTCTTCACTCGTTATTTAGTTAATAGTTATTTTTCTTGTTTGTGAGCATGTACCATCGAGCTATTTGAATATTTATCAGTTTGCCATTACATATTAATTTGCCATGTTATACATTTTCATTAGTCGTGTCACATCGGGAAGTGTATAACTGGGTTAAATTGACGTATTGCGCTTGGAACGCTTTAAAATGGACCAGATGAACTATTGCATAACGCACTTACAATCGCAAACGTTTTCATTTTGAAATGCGAAGGCTTGTTTGCATACAAATGAAAACAATTCTTCCACTTTGAAGTCGATTGGGATTGCGAGTGCGTTAGGCAATAAGCCTTCAGGTTGTGGCAAAAGGCACTGTTTCTTTAACTATTAAAAGACTGCTATCAGATCATCAGAAATGTATATATACATCTTTTGCAAAGCGGGAAAGGTAATATTGTAGAAGTACATTTCATGGAGATTACTTTTTTTTGTGTCACTACCTAGAGGCTTGGTTGGCAGCTTGGGTGGTCAAGTGGGAAAAAAAAGTATCAACCCGATGGCCAGGGTGTGAGTTAAGAATGTCTACTATTAACCAACAAACCATATTGTCGCTTGGGAAAAAGGTACTAACCGTTCAACTGGTTGAAATGTCTGGTTGGAGGGGTGGCAATAGGGGGTTAAAAATAAAAACGTTATCGCTTGCATGTAAAAAATAATTTATAAAAAATCCCATGTATTATTATTATATTACATTCTGCTTCTGGATTTTAATACGTTAATGTTTTGTAACTTGTACCAACAATTAAACATTCCGGGGACCAACAATTTACCTTAAAGTTTGCATTCCATCTGTGATACGGAAAAGTTTTCGCTTTGCTTTGTAATGCGGAATAATCCCAGACTTTATTCTGTAGGTATTTTACAAACAAATTCTCATGTAATATCTTGGACAGGTATTAAACTCACACATTTGAATTATATCAGGACAGACATAGCCTATGTGAATTAATAAATGTACATACGTACATGCATTAAATCACGCCTGTTTCCCAGAGGGGTAGGCAGAGACCACTTCTTTCCACTTGCTACGATCTTGACAAATTTCTTTCGCTTCTTCCACATTCATACATAAGTTACAAAAAAATTATACATCTGAGATTTTTAGAGGGTATATGCATAAATATATTTATGTTTAAATTCTTACAAAAATTGTGTACTGCAATTGGATCTATTATCCTAAAACCTTGTACTCCTTTATTTATTTAAATTAGCTTGTATTTAACGCTGATCAATGTTATAACGTTTAATAGGCTACATTTTATTTCTCTATAATATATGTACTTATACTAAACGAGTGTTGTGTGTGGTAGTAATAGAAATGTAGATATAAAGCTATGTTACATGTAATATTTTCATTATTATTGTAATCTGCATTTTGTTACCATGTCTAATAAATAAATAAATAAATAAATACAAAAATAATTGCCAACATGCACTTTTAGCCTAAATTCTACAGATTGTAGTCTACGGGTCACAGGGTTTTGGGACCGGCTCAAGGAAGAAGAGAAGAAGAATAAATACATTTATTCACCAACCTTAAGACACATACAATTATTATTTTTCAAAACAAACAGTGAGAGTATCAGAGAAGGCTTGCAATGTATGTCCTCGCGGCGGTGACATGGACACTGGCTCAGCAAGATGCTGAGATATCAGACACCTACAGCGTTGATTTTCAGCCAGTACCGGCAGTGACTCACGGGTCATCAAGTGTGTTATTCTCTCAAAGACAATGGACGGTCGGACGGACGAGCGAAATCGCTGCAGCGAGTTTAAATATACCGTCAGAGCGAACAAAACATATTTTAGCGCGTGCATTTTCAATTAAGCAGCCGTATACGTTCGATCCATCGGCAGAAACCATGCTACTAAATAAAAAATGCACGCGCTAAAATATGTTTTGTTCGCACTGACGGGACTACTTAAACTCGCCGCTTGGACCTCGTTCGTCCGTCCGACCGTCGTTGTTCAAAGAATCACTACCCTGAATGGGAATATCTTGGTTTTGATGAAATCTCCACCCATGCCCGGAATGACTGGAATTTGGCAGGTTTTTTCAGGTAATTATAACACGCTGAGATTCTACACATTAGGTAAATCCTTACTTCTTTTGACATGTTATCATATTGTCAACGTTTTGATAGCTCTTATTTACTTGACAGTAATGGCGGCTGACGTGAAAACAATACCATAAACCAATATGGTATTACCGCGTAGAATAGAGCCAATTGGCCAATAAAAAAAAAAGGCTTGAAGTCGTCCATGTCATTAGAGATGCCAAATCATTTGTAACTTATACGAAACTCAACGTTATTGTTGTAGAATGTCAGATTCACTTTCAACTTAAATTAGGTCCTTAATTTAATTTCTTGAACGTACTATCAACTTATACAAAACCATAATGCCCTACAAACCAAAACAAGAGCATGAAATCGCAACCTTTATTCCACGAACCATTCGGAATCACAACTATATTGATGTAATTAGTTTCAGATTACTTTACTTACTCGACCTGATAACTTTTGCCCTTAATGGTGTTCAATTAGTATCCGGAAGGTTGGAGAAAGGGTTGTATTTACGTGATTGAGGCTTGAGAAACTTATTAAGTAAGTAATAGCCATGGCAATTAAGAGCACACGCGTCTAGTCACTCATTGTCATTACGAGAGCAATTATCTGCTGGTAAGTTTGCAGTTCCTAGAGTGTCCAATTTTTACGGAGACAGGACACTTAAAAAACGTCTACCTTATCTCCTGAACAGATTACCAGCCGATATTGTTCTGGAAACCGACAAACGTAGATTTAAGGCTAGGTTACATAGGCATCTCCTGGATTCATTGTAAATGCGATGCTCACCTTTAATTATATAATTATGGGGGAGCATGAGTAAAATCATATTACACATTAGTGTATATCTAATTAAGTACCGCTTTTATATTATGTATAATGATACCAATAATGTGTAATAGCATCAACAGTTGCGCATTGCGAGCATACAATTATTTTGACTAATATGTAAAAACACATGAATTAACCCGCGTGGTTGCCGGGTTAGAATATGCCACTCCATGTCTTCCCGTGGATGTCGTAAGAGACGACTAAGGGAATAAAGGCTGGTAGTACTATTAGGCGATGGGCTTGCAACCTGTCACGAATACACTGGTAAACATCTTAGCGTAATTGTGCAAAATGTGGTTACATAATTATTAACAAGTTTTTAGAGTTGTTAGTAATTCTGTAGCTCTGCTACCTCTGGGAACAAAGGCGTGAGCATATGTATGTATGTCTGTACATGAATTTAAGAATTTAAACATTATATCATGGCCAAATAATTCGTTTAGATCATAAAATACATATGTATAAGCATTTTTTTTAACTTTAACTTAAATTATTGCCTTCTAACAATATTAACTTGGCCTGGGGATTAAAAACGCGTATTATAGCGCATTTATAGTAAGTTGTTGGCTTTTGGACACAATAGATTATATTTTTATTTTTCCGTGAAAATTTTTTTTAGTGAGGACTTTTTAGTGAAGTAATTACCATTGTTCTTAACAAAAAGACAGAGTTCCAACATATCAAATCCAGTAAACGTTAGAAACCTTTATCCTTCAATACACTGAGTTGTTACTAGGGAATGCAAATAACCGGTTATAACCGGTTTTAACTGGTTATTTTCATACAAAAACGGTTATTAACCAGATAATTGCCTTCCCTAGTTGTTACGTTTTATCACAATGTATGTACGAGTACACTATTAATCCTTGATATAATGATGACCCTTCTTTCAGAGCTTTGCTTTGCGGGTGGTAGGACCTTGTGCAGCGTCCGTCCGGATCGCTACCACCATCTTATCCACTAACCTACCGCCAAACAGCAGTGTTCGCATTGTTGTGTTCCGGTTTGGGGATAAGACAGCCGGTGAAATGACTAGCATAGAGGCATTCCATCTTAGTCCTCAGGGTTGGCAACGCTTTGCAGTCTTAGGATTGCATTGCAGTCTTGTGAATGCGAATATCTATGGGTCACAGTTTCCACTTACAATCAGGTGGCCTGTGTGCTCGTTTGTCTTCTCTATGCCATAAAAAAAAATAGCTGATATCTCTTAAATGGCTTAACCTATTTTCATGAAAGCTCGCTAAGAACAACCGCTAGAAAACTTGCTTTAATCTCAAAGCTTTAACCAGTCCGGATGGTTCGCAAAATTTTAAATAAATATTCCATGGGCCTATTAAAGTCGTGTTTATCGATGATATTAAGACAACTGTCACTTTCTGAATAGGGTAACGGCACCAATGGACACTTTTAGCCGACAGGCACCCAGTAATGGACACTTCACTATTAATTCAAATTACATACCCTAAATTTATTGTTGCACAATAAATGAATAACCCTTATCTCCTGTTAAATAAGAATCAGGTGTCCATTATTGGTGCCTTGTCCATTACTGGGTCCATCACCCAGTATGTAACTGCAAAAGTGACGCATTCCTTATCCACGGAACTAAAAGCGTTCTTATACGTGTCATGACAATGTTGCAGCTCAATAAGTGCTTATTATAAGATACCTTGGAGTTTTTTTTCGTTTTTAACTACTGTATCAAACAAAACATCAAAAACTACTACGTTGGATACCACAATGATCAGTTTGTTATGTTATTAAAAAAAAAACATTACCGTTTATATCATAGACGTGATAAAATTCGACTGGTGAAATCGAATTTAAACAAAAACAATTGCCTTTTTGTGAAGGAACTTTCACGTAGTTACCAAAACGGCGTAAAGCGGTTGCTTGTAAAATATGAATTTGGATATTAAAACTACAAATCGTTACTACTTTAGAAAAAACTCGTATCTGATACTTCGAGATGTATGAGTTTGAACTTAATTCTGTCCATGTTTAAGTTTAAAATCGCACGTCACAAAATATGAGATAGGTACGAGGTTTTTTTAAAGTAGTGACGTATTTTATCTGAAGGCCAAAATCTGCGTTCAAAATACCAACATTATTACGTTTTTTTTTAAACAGGGTGTCCAGGGTAGTGATTCTCTCAACAACGACGGACGGACGGACGGATGAGTGAATGTCCAAGCGACGAGTTTAAGTACCTAGTCCCGTCAGTGCGAGCAAAACATATTTTAGCGCGTGCATTTTCAATTGAGCAGCATGGTTTCTGGCGATGAATTGAACGTATAAAGCTGCTTAATTGAAAATGCACGCGATAAAATGTGTTTTGTTCGCTCTGACGGGACTACCTAAACTCGCCGCTGCGATATCGCTCGTTCGTCCGCCCGTCCGTTGTTTTTGAGAGAATAACAGTATTTAGAGGTCTACAATCAACTTGTATAATTATACGATTATTTTGATCTATCAAAACCAACTCTAGAACAACTAACCAACATAAACCTAGTAAAAGTCTAACTAACAGTTTTAGAAACAATCACAAGTTGAAGAAATTTCAAAATAAACGGGTTGTTTTTTTATGCCATTTCAATATTTGAAAGTTTTGTATAAATTGGTTTAAGTTATTGAAACAAACTTTAGTAGGTTTCTCGTAAATCAACCCCGTTATTAATAAACTGACTATAAAACTCTTTTAGTTAAAGTAGTATTCTTTATACATTTTTGTTAAACTGAAATGACAATAATGAGGATAGAGCTTAATTATTTTAGGCACACTTTATTTAGTGCGTATTTATGAATAGGAGGGTAAGAACAAAGTGGTAAAGTTAATTGTGGACCTCTAAATACCAGGATATGTATCTAAAATTTAACAAACAGCAGTAAATTATTATAATGTTATTATAATTTTCGAACAGGAATTAGTTTTTTTTAATGATTTTAAATCCCCAGCACCTCTGAATTCGTAAAATATTTGAAAGTCTAAGTTCTTTGTATAAAAAAAAAAGTTTTTTTTTTGGCTATAATTATGTATGGCACAAAACTTTAAAATAATGCATCTGGTTTTCAACATATATCATGAACCTAACTTAAAATTCAGGGTGCTTGAATTCGAAATTCAGTTCTTGGCAAGCTAACTTAGTTGTTAAACTAAAAATCTAGTAGTTGTCACTATGAGAGGCTGCGTCATATTCAAAACACAGTTATTGAGTAAAGGAAATTTTCAATTATTTTACAAAGTATTGAAAGTGACTCCGGAGGCACGCAACGACGCTTAAGTTTCACTCTACATTAGAGATTAGAATAATAACAGACGATACTGTGACCAGCGAAGTGATTCATTTAATCAACTCGCTTTTCAATTCATTGACGAATTAACTAGCAAGTATAAGTTGTCCGTCAAAGCATTCGAATTTTAGAGCGTGTATTTTGGTCGATAAAGTATCTTGGCCAAAGCGGTTTTATTACTTTACCCTTCTTGATGGATCCAAGCGCCCAAAAAGCATCTGAGTCCTCCCGGGACCAATTTTAATTAATATTACCCACCACCCGCCTCCCGAACCCAAAATCTTGAATCCGCTATACGAGCGCTTGGGGTAACTTTAGTTTGCCGGTTGATAAAAAAAAGCATTCGAAGGACCTATGAAGCACGATTTATATTTTGATGTACAAATAAATACTGGTACTATTTAATTATCTTGTGTAATACTCTACTTATAGTAAAATATTTTACGCTTTGTATCTCCAAAATGGTTAAGTACACAACGGTTAATGTTAGATTTTATACATTTTATTTTAAAGTTTATTAGAAAACTAGCTCCCGTCCGCGACTTCGTCCGCATAGACCATCGTTATTCTTTCGGAAACTTTTATTTTTTACATGAAAGTAGACTATTTTGCTACGTGAAAGAGTACACACTGACAAACCTTTCGCATTTGTAATATAAGTAGGATACAATAATTGTAATTATTTCTCGCCTCTGTGCGGTCGCAGTATGCTAGGTGGAGTCTTAAGCAATAATTGTCACTTCTAGGTATCCTTTACTCTTTACCTGCCGTCACTTTCTAGAGCAATCACAGAAAGATTGGTATTTTAACTTGAAGCTTGTGACCGATATTTATTTAGTACATAATGGTTAATGATGCGAAGAAATGCACCATAATTGCATCAAATTGGATCGGCAATGCAAGTCAGGATGCAGGTGCAATTTGTTTGATATCGAAGTTTATTACAATTAGAATTTCCAAAAAGTTCACTTGTTTGCAACATTTACGCAGAACTACTATTAAATAGCATTTTCTTTAGCATTTTTTAACCTGACGGGCTGCTCTATAACTGTAGCTAAAGGGCGTATTCTAAAATTCCTTCTTTCACTTAATTATGCCGAGACTGAAGCTATTGTAGATAAAATAGTTTAAGTTTAATACATTGTCTTTTAGGTACAGAATGTAACTTAATTCTGTTGTTTAATTTTTAACTGGTACCCCTGGTAATTATTGTACCTATTTGAATTTGCTTAAATAAATTATTATTATTTTTATATTTATTTTTTACTCCCATCGTTTTAAACGATACGATAAATAATGACGAAAGAATTAACACAACAAAAGGGTTCTACAGGGTGGTGTGTATTACTTATGGTATTAAAAAAAAAAGTCCTTTTTAATTTATAAGTAATATTCACCACACCCAGCTGACTATGTGAGACCAACTAAAATGATTCGATGAGATACGGCACTTTATTGCAAAATTGTTTTTACGGTGCCATGCTATACAGGAATATTTTGATGACTGTGAAATTGTTAAGACAAATATCTGTACAGCCATTCTGTCAAATATATAGGTACACACGTTGTATTTACCATTACCATAGGTACATACTACACAAAGGTAAGTTAAGTAGAAGTTCACGACTAATCCGATTTTAATGAAATTTGAAATGAAAATATCGTAAGCATCGGTACAAGACAAAGGTTATTTTTTTCTAAATGGATGGATCCGCGGGAAAAAGCTAGTAGTTTACACCCAAAATATGTCCAGCGGGTCTAGTATGACTATTTACGTGTCAGATCGGGATGCCTTATCCAAGTTTTGTCACGTGATAAACGCAGCCATATTAGGGCCCCAGGTATAAAAATGTCCTTACATTGTTTTGAAATTTGTAATGTACCATGCGATAAATTGTAAATCATCATAATAATGTAAAGATATTTTTTATCCCCACATTATTTAAGATGTGTGTATAAATATTGGTCCAAACATTTTACGTGCGTAAGCGTATTTTTATAGCACCTTCATACGTTGCTCCGTAAACTAAGTTATTGTTTTCCTCTGTGGTAATAAATTCAGTGTTCGCCAATAAAGTAACGGAAAAGAAAATATTGACACGGGTTTTTGTTTATTACGTTGTTATTTAATGTATAGTTTTTTTTTACGGATGTGGACTAAGATGAAAAATATATTTTGTTCTTTTATAACTGTTTTTTTTTAAATAAAGATGGTATAATTTTAGGTCAAATTAACTTAAGTCAATTTTACTTTGAGCCTAAAAAATGCAAAAACAAAACGATTTCAACACTTACAAGAAATAATTACTTTGAAAATGTGATTTTATTTACCAACATTACACCTACTTATAGAAGTTAATGTTGATTCCAAAGCCATTCCATTAAAATCAAAACTAAAGAATCGAGACTAAAATTCGTCGAATTAAGATAATTGAGTTTTATTTTTCAGTGACTACTGATTGAACACCCTGTAGGTATTATGTAAAATCAGCGTTCTCTAGTTTGCAAAGTATATCTTAGTCTAAACGCAAATAACTTGCAAAAATATTAAATACAAATAAAGTTGTAAAGTTGAAACTATCAATATAAGTTTTATGCAATTTAACTTTTATATTCAGTGGTAGCAAACATTTTTCGTCTATAAAATAGAAACAAAGCAATTTTTCAATCAAAGTTAATAGTTTCACTAGCGTCGTATATAAATGTATTTCACGTTTTATTTAAAAGATATCGCGTCATATAATTATTTGAACCCAGTATGAAGCCAAAATGAATGATGACAAAATCATTATTTTAGCCAATGCATTCAGACTTCAGGATTTTTGAAACATGCTATTACAATACGTACTTACTTCTTTCCTATGTTTGCACTATGTCAACATTTATGTTTCTTTGTTATTCAGCCTTTTTTAAGTCCTGGGGGGTTATTATGACATGGCTATGCAGTTCATTTTATGATTAGTGTAAAGGACGGAGCTATACCAGTTACAAAACTCTGTCCTTTACTCTCAGCGTAAAATAAATTGCACAGATACTTCATAATAACCCCACAGAGGAGTTATTCCCTTAAACACGTCTTCTTGTAGATCAAGTGAGCTTAAACGGGCAATTTTGTAACCTACCTAATAAAAAATGCACGCCCGAAAATGACAATTGATATAAAAATAACATGATTGCACTAAAGAAGAATAAATACCGTAGATTTAAGTTAAAAAAAAACTGCATAATAATACTAGTAATACAAACATTTACAGTTCTCAATGTCTAATTTTATTTGTCGACGGTTAGAAAAAGACGAGTTAACGTTGTCCAGTTAAAGCGTAATATAAATATTTGAGCCCGTTTACACTTAAATTGGTCGCAAGTTTTGTCAACAAAGCAGCTCTATCAATGTGGTAAGGGTATATTACTGGGTCGTACGCCCCTAGAAGCCCAAGGGACCGCTTAAGTTAGGTTAATACTTACGACGAATTGTAACACCCAAGTGTATAAGCCTTTCTTACTGCAACGTAACCATAAACCTTTTCAACAATTTATAAACCGGCAAGCCTAAGTTGTCCTGTCAAAAAATATAAAACTCATTTTAGATTTGGTATTTTGAAATTGGTTGTATAATTCGGTAAGGTTACAGAGGAAACCAAAGTGTAGTTTTCTACTATGAAAATGCATTTCATAATTTTATTTTATTTTATTTGCTAAGCGAATTTGAGTATGAATAAATCAACACTAAATTCTATTTTTATTTTCTTTTAATAACAAATCCTCCTGAGAATGACAATGCATGCCATAACGTACTAAACTCGGCGTCAAAAAAATCGCAACTTTTCTAAAATTCGTTTCAAGCGATTATTACTCCTAACCTAATACTTACTGTATCTTAGGAGTAATAATCGCATGAGACGAATTTTAGGAAAGTTGCGATTTTTTTTGACGCCGAGTATATGTTGAAACATGTTTTAGTTTTGTTTTTGAACAACATAAAAACCAGTAATTTACCAGTTAATCGGTTTCAAAAGACACAGGGTGGCAATTTACCGGTTTTCCAATATTTCCGGTAATTGCATTTCCGTGTACATACCGGAAAACATTTTTATATTCTTCCTTCGGTAAACAGAAAATGTCGTCCCTATAAATAATACTTCCAACCGCGTGTACTGCTTGGTAATAAATTTGCAATTTGAAAGGGATTTATTTAAAATCCCTTTGGATACAGGAGGTTTCGGTTTACTCCGTCTGGGAAATAATTCGTATTAGCATTTGTTTGTTTTTGATGAATGATTAGAATTTCCTTAAAGATTTCACATAAAAGTAATTAAAGAAGAGAAAAGAAAACTTCTGAAGCCAGATTTACTTTCGACAAGGACAGTTGAAAGAACAGGGTAGTGATTCTGTAAACAACGCGCCGGTCGTGCGGACTGTCGAGTGATATCCAAGCGGCGAGATTAAGTAGTCCCGTCAGTGCGAACAAAACACATTGTAGCGCGTGCATTTTCAATTTAGCAGCACAATGGGTCGAACGTATAAGGCTGCTTAATTGAAAATGTACGCGCTAAAGTAATTTGTTCACTCTGACGGGACTAGCTAAACTCGCCGCTGCGATTTCACTTTCACTTCGTTCGTCCGCCCGTCCGTTGTTTTTAAAAGAATAAACACCCCTGTGCCAAGGACAGTAGAGTAAAAAAATAAACAGCGATTCACTGGCATGGCCACGTGACTCGCTACTGTCCAATCCAATAGGTTGACACTGTCACTGTCTACTGTCCTTGATCAATGTAAACTGGGCTTTAGACATTAATTCCAAAACACCTTGCTTAGAGTTATGTTTTTTTGTATTAATGGATACTAGATAAAACATTTAGTGATGGGAACTTAAACAGGGTTCATCTGGATCACTGCTTAATCAATCAATCAATCAATCTATCATTTATTGTTGTCACATAGAGGCACATACATTGAAAAGAAAGGTGTTGTTATTCTACATTAGTCAGTTCCATGGACGCCCTGAAAGGGCATTACAATATTTAGGTAGGTACTTAAAACTTAAGAAATTTCATGCATAGAAGTCCTAATTATGTGTTTCACAAAATAAAAAAGGCTATATATGTTAGTAAAATAATGTCAAACGTTATTTAAATGTCAAAAAAAAAACTTATTTGACTGTCAGCACCTGTTAACTATCTTACCCGAAAAAATCATGCTGCCTCAAGACTAAATAAACATTATCTTAGAATACCTACTACATTTGAGTGCTTCATCGATGAAAAATACGATTAAAGTCAAAATATACGCATTACAAATGGTACTTATACGCTTTGAACAGAGTCAGAATCAAAAGAGATACGTTGCTTAAACTACTAAAAACCTAATAATAATAAGGTTTTAGTTCCTAAAATTGGTTAAAACTATCTGAATTTTAAATTTTATCGGTAGTGTTATGCAGTCATGAGCAGATTCTTTGGTTAAAATAGCGTTATATTGTTATCCTGACATTATAAAGTTTCAAACAATCTGAGAGCAGATGAAAATTTCATTAAAACGTATTAAAGAATAGAGCACCAAAGGTTACCGATTGTTTCTGTGGGAAATCTACCCACGCTCGTAGTAATAATAAAACTTTAGCATTCCTATAGCCCAGTTTAGTGACATTAACGGGAGTTCAAATTACCTCGGTCCCCAGTCAAACCAGCATCAAACCTTTTTATACCCGTTTTCTATAAAGCCCCTTGTTGTGGAAAATAGCGTTTAACATATTTTTTCTCGGTTCCACGAACTTGATTTATACTTTGACGTTAAAACTGGCCTAAATAATGATGGGACTTTAAAAAGGCTTTTGCATGAAATGTTGTGCGCCTCTGCCTTATTATTAGGGTATCGAGCCTGATTTAACAAGTCCCTAAAGTTCTGAATTAATAACTTTTTAATACCACTGGTAAATTATAGGACTTTATTGGGTATATTACTCGTGTTAGTAGGGTCCATTATCTTTATGTTTAATATTATGTATTAAATCCCTTGACATCATTATTGAGTTCCAGCGTGGGGATAAGACAAACCGTATGCTTGTATAAGCTATTGACCCATGTAGTCCTGGTACTCCTAGTGGCGTAAAGCATTTTTAACATTGCTATAAAATGTATGAATAAGTATGATCTTTTGCATACCAAATACTGGCAAAATGTGTGTGACTTTGACCAATTGTAACATTATTTTGTACGACATTTTAGGAAGAATAAAGAGATTTCATTTGTTTTGGTGGAATTACTAGCATAGCCCTATTCCATTATTAGTCTTCAGAATTGGCAACGCAATTGCAGTTCTTTGATTGTAGTCTTTTTTGTAGTTTTGAAAATACAAATGTCTATGGGTCACAATTCCCACATACAATCAGGTGGGCTGTGAGATGTGTTGCCATAAAAAAAACACTAGGCATGTGGGATGTTAGTCTGTCCGTCTATAATATTATACGCCTTTTGTGTCTAAAAATATCAACACAACGTTATATGAATATACTTATTTTTCTGCGCAGGATACTGATTACATTCAATTTGATTCCGATCCGACATAGGATTCAAACATAAAGACACTCACAGTTAAAAAGGTACGAGTAATGTAAGAAAAACAACCTACCAAAATATGCCCGTGATAAGAGGGCCAAGTTCGTTTAAACTCTACCTAGGTACCATAAAACATTTTATTAAATCCGGGTTCCGCGTAATACACTGACCGTTATTTGAGTATACTAAATGCTGATTAAAAATATTTTTGTGTATATATATAGTTATAGTTAAAGGTGCTAATGTTATTATGGCAAAGGAGGATTGAAAATAGAAAGAGAATGGTTTGTTTACGTTAACTCGGTGATTTTACATTTTAACATACTGAAGTATGTATTTTTCACCGGTGTCAGCTTTTTGAGGGTTCCGTACCAAAGGGGAAAAACGGGGCCCATAAACCTCCACTGTCCGTCGGTCTGTATGTCACCAGGCTGTATCTCATGAACCGTGATAGCTAGACAGTTGAAATTTTCACAGACGATGTATTTCTATTGCCGCTATAACAAAAGACACTCAAAATAGAATCAAAACATTTCAAGGTGACTACCATACAACCAACCCTTTCCCTCGATGTTAACGGCAAAAGGTGTCGTCTGTAGGTGTAGATCCTTGAAATATTTACAGAATATTTAGTTGAATCACTTTAAAAATAAATCATTATATTAAGTGTTTTTTATGCATAATTGCTGGTTTGTATAAACTTGGCTCGACGCACTACCGTGCAACATTTAATCAAACCCGTGTAATACATTGACCTTCGTTTGAGTATTTTAAATTCTGATTTAAAATATTTTTGTATCTGTGTATAATTAGAGTTACAGGTGCCAATAGTATTATTGCAAAGGAGGATTGGAAACAGAACCAGATTTGTTTGTTTATGGTAACTCGGTGATTCTACATTTTTATATCTTAAACTTTATGGATACCTTTTGCATACTCACGAGTGTTTCTGCGGGTTCGGTTCAGGAGGACCGAGTTTTATTTTACCCTTGTAAGGAAAATGTCTTAATTGTAAAATGAGTAAATAAGCAAAATTACTATTTTATATAATAATAATAATAATATAAGGGGACAATCTCACACCAATTGACCTAGTCCCAAACTAAGCTCTAGGCTTGTACTATGGGTACTAGACAACGATATAAATACTTATATACATAAATATATACTTAAATACATAGAAAACCTCCATGACGCAGGAACAAAAATATTCGAGCTCATCACACAAATATCTGCCCTTACCGGGATTCGAACCCAGGACCACTAGCTTCGTAGGCACTTAGGCAGCGTCACTACCCACTAAGCCAGCGCGTCGTCAATGTCAACGTATGATGACATGCTAAGAAAATGGTCTTAGTTTTATAAAGACTTACTTAGCAAAACGTCTAAGTCCTTAAATGTACAGAACGATCAAATCGTATAAGGTCTTGGTTGTACAGATTCGTTGTTATAATCATTTGGACATTTTGCTTATTAAGTCGTAATGACATGACGTTTTACGACCAAGCCCTTTCGCCTACTCTTTGGACAGACAATATACACCTAAGACGTTTTGGTTACCAAGGCAAAATGCAACTAAGTCCCGCTGAACCGAACCCGTTTCTACGCCCATCTTTACTTCATCTTTCTTTAGTCTTTGAAACTACGCGACGGATTTTAATGCGGTTAAATTCTTAATTTTGTAGCTGGTGATACACTCACACAAAATTTAAGCTAAGCGAGGGCAGGTTTGCGGGTAGTAGGACCTTGTGCAGGGTCCGTCCGGATCGCTACCACCATCTTATCCATTAACCTACCGCCAACCAGCAGTGTTCGCATTACTGTGTTCCGGTTTGGGGATAAGACAGCCGGTGAAATGCATTCCATCTTAGTCCTCAGGGTTGGCAACGCATTTGCAGTCTTAGGATTGCATTGCAGTCTTGTGAATGCGAATGTCTATATGGGTCACAGTTTCCAATTACCATCAGGTGGCCTGTGTGCTCGTTTGTCTTCTCTATGCCATTAAAAAAAAAGGTTTCTAGTAATGGTTGTTAGGCAGGTACCTACTTATTATTCGGTGTGTGTCTTCCTTAAAAACGTACTTTTTAACTTACGATATTTGTAAGTAAGTAGTTACCTTTTTTATAATTAAAATATAGCACTACATACCTACTCCACGCCTGTTATTTGTAATCCTATAACCACTCTGAATTCTGTAACCACATTTTGGACAGTTGATGGTCATTGTTTACAATTACTCTTAAGACTGCGCCAAGCGTACGCCGGATGTACAGTGGCGCCCTCATTACTTTTATTGTGTTTTCTAATAAACTTTCTTTGGTAACTGCTCCTACGTCTAAGGGAAACCATCGTAAGTAAACCTGCACATTCCACTTACTTAATTATGTATAAAGGGCTATTATAAAATTTATAAATGCAAAAGTGTGTTTGTCTGTTTATATTGTCAAAAGCAGTAAGGTTTAAGGAAATAGATTCTCTATAAATAGTTCGCCTTTGTACATTTTTTTTGTATTGTTTTTCTTTTTCTTTTGTACAATAAAGTGTTTACATACATATGTTATTAGTTTAACCGTAGCGTATTTACAAAAGTTTCATAGTAAAACAAAATATTTTTCCTATAGTATCCCCCACGTACCTATTTAAACGATTAGAAAACAAATTATTTCAATCACGGCCCCATCCCAGACCGATGCCTAAAAATAAAATAAACACACATGTTTAAAAATATAAACTGTAAATTTATTGATCCCAAACGGTTTTCGATCTCTGAGTCACTTATTGTTTACGTTCTAACGCTCGCTCGCTTCAAGGCAGGCGATATGGACTGGCGTTTGGGAGGTAAGGTATTGTGAAACAATTTCAGTATTTCATAGGTGAACGCATAAGTAACATTTGGAATGAGGAGTAAAAAGTAACTTTTTTCTAAGATGCTAAGGTTTATTTTGCTCTATAATTATATTGTTGGTTACTTGGTTTTGCAGTATCACCGACGATGTTATTTTCGGTTAGCATATTATTTGTATCAAAAATTATGCTTTAACCCTTTTACTTATAACGTGGAATAAGCTTGGAATAGTTTATGCCATGCTTTGTCACTTTCTGTCAGATGCAAATGTCACAATTACAGATAAGTGCAAAGCATGGCATAAACTATTCTTAGCTTATTCCAGGTTTATAAGTAAAGGGGTTAAAGGGGAAAATGCGCATTTATTAGTGGCCAGTGTGCTTGCGTTGCATTTTTACTAAAAATCAAGCGGTCACTTGCAGTAAAAATATAAATCTAGTTTGTCTAAAATCTAGTTGTTCTAGTACTAGCTTAGCTTCTACCCGCGACTTCGTCCACATTATATTCTTATTACTGTAATTCCCTCGGGAACTTTTACATTTTCTGGCATGAAAAACCTTTGTGTTAAACCAGTGTATAACCTATCCCCCATTCAAAATTTCAATCAAATCCGTTCAGTTGTTGCAGGGTGAAGGAATAACAAACTAACACACATTTTATTTGCATTTACTATAGTATTAAAATATTTAGACCCTTTAAACTGCTGCCAAACAGTGTTTGCTTTGTTGTGTTCCGGTAAGGCACTCCTTCTAACTCCTTAGGGTTGCCAACTCATTTAGAGCCTTGGAACTGTAACGTAAGATTGCAATATTGAGATTGAAAAGGTCTATGGGCTTCAGAGTCCACTTACCACTTATCAGGTACCTGTGTGTTTGTTTGTCTTTTCCTGGCCATAGAAATAAAGCTGTTAGTTTTATACATATTTAACAAAAGTAAACTGAACTTAAGGATAAAACTAGTTTTTTTGTTGTGAAAATGGCCCTTAGTATCCTGACTTCAAGTTTTGATTCCGTCGTCTACATTATAAATATAGTGTGTATTTTTTAACCAAAAATTCAAAACAGACCTAAAAATTAATCATACCAAAAAGAAAATGATTCTTAAACATTTTTCACTTATTTTTTTATAGATTCTGATTTCCCAACACCATCTAAGTGAAAATAAATCCCTATTAAAAATTGTCTATTTTGGTATTGTTTTTAAATTATAATACTTAACACATTAGGTTCTAACTTACAAAGCTAAAACAAATCTACCATTCAAATCAACAATTAAATTACATAACCTTCCTCTTTCGGCAACTAAGTAAAAAAGGTGCCTACAAGAAAACAAATATCTTAAAATAGTTTGACGGCAAAATGGCCTATCTTAATTAGCTATAGGGGCTATTACTAAAATGTATAAAGACACTTTTTGGTTTGGCTCCACTAATGACAAATGATCGGCGACCGGTAGCTTTTTATGTCACTGTAACGTCAAACGTAATGACTAATATGGATAAGTCTGTGATGTTAAATATAAAACCATAATTAAATTGTTAAAAACTTACTGAAATTTATTTGTTATGTTTTTTTTCTGTTTGATATTTTTGACAATCTACGTTTAAAATCAAGGATTCATTTATATTATAGAGAATTACCTTTCTACATAAATAGGGGGGTTATTATGACATAGCTATGCTGTTCAGTTTACGCTGCGCTGCGAGAAAAGAACAGAGCTATATAACTGCTATAGCTCTGTCCTTTACGCTCGCTGTAAAACCCCCCTGTGACTGTTATGACGTATCCGTGCAATTAATTTTACGCTCAAAGAAAAGGACAAAGTTGTGTAACTAAAGCTGCGTCCTTTACGCTCACCGTAAAATGAACTGCATAGCCATGTTATAACCCCCCAGATGTGAGAGGTGCGTAGTTGTAAACCGATGTAAACACTTTATTGTACAAAAGAAAAACCATAACAATAGAATTAATATAAAAATATATTATAAAGGCGAACTTATCCCTTTAAGGGATCTCTTCCAGCTAACCGAACCCTTGAGATATTGAGAAGAGTAAATAAAAGGTTGTGCAACGAGTAAACGAGTGTACATGAAGAAGAATATAACACATTAAGGAACCGATAAAACTTACAAAATTAAAATAAAACTACATTCAAACACCTACATAAATAGATACAGAAATATACATATTAATAAGTAGTTTAATATACAAACATAAACTACACTTTACGTACCTAGAGGATAATTGTTATTTAGGAGATAGAGTCAAGCCAGAACTTCTTTAATTTACCTTTTAGGGAATCTACCGTTTGTGATTGCCTAATGCCAGTCGGTAGCCGATTCCACAATCATCATCGTTTCATCGTTTAAGACATGTCAAAAACTCAATGATAAAACTGCATACATTTTTAATATATAAATTGTGCACGTTATACGTCCGTCAAAAATTGCGGCTGTTCGCCGATCATCAAGAAGGTACTAAGGCTGCGCCCACACCGCTGCTTAACGGTGCGTATATTACGGTGCGTCAAAAACGGCTCCATGTTGTTACTATGGCCCCGTCTTTTGTTTACGCGACGACACCGTTATAGTATACCTACGCATCGTTAAGCTCCGGTGTGGGCGCACCTTAATGAAATTGACGGTAGTGATCTCTTAGTCTCGACGTTTTTGTTTCAGTGTATCTGATCCTCGTGCTCCTGTCAAACGTCTCTTCAAAAAGATATCGTCACCGCAAAGAGCAAAAATTTTACCCAAAGGACACGAGGTTTTGGGCCACCGATTTTTACGTGTACGGGTGCAGGAACTTTTTGCATAAATGTCCAAGTGCATACAAGTGAGTATTTTTACGGTGCATCTATAATATCCATCATATTAATTTTTAGTCATAATTTGTTTTCGGTTATTTTATCAGAAATCATAACGTAGTTTTTAAGAAACTGTTACTTGTTTAGGAGTTTTATAAATCAAAACTTACCTAACCTAGCCTCGTCTACACATTAGTGCCCTTACTTATAAACGTAGAATAACTGTGGGGTAGCTAAACCATGCTTTGTCCTTATCTGTCATTGTGACATTTGAATTTGACAGATAAAGTTTACCCCGTGTGGTTGCCGGGTTAGAATAGTGCCACTCCATGTCTTCCCGTGGATGTCGTAAGAGACGGCTAAGGGAATAAAAGCCTATAGTACTGTTAGGCGATGGGCTTGCAACCTGTCACTAATACAAAACATCTGTAAACATCTGGTAAGTGTGCAAAGTGTGGTTACAGAATTATCAACAAGATTTTAGAGTTGTTGGTAATTTTGTAGCTCTGCCTACCCCACTCTGGGAATAAAGGCGTGAGTTTATGTATGTGTATGTATGTATGTAAGTTTAGTTACCCCACGGTTATTCCACGTTTGTATGTATGGGGATGAATATTTAAGATATGCATAACGCTATTAGCCATCGACAAAATGTAATGACATAAGTTGATGACAAATCGTGTCAACCGCTATGTCAACTCCGTACATAATTGGGTAAATAGAAAACAGAAATATTAGCAGCGTTTGTATCTTGGCTTCAGACTTACTGTTGTATTATGATACAGATGTGTTATGCCTAAATAGCACGATTAGCGAGGTTAGTGCCTTGACTGTAGGACCTTGTGCAGGGTCCGTCCGGGTCGCTACCACCATCTTATCCATTAACCTACCGCCAAACAGCAGTGTTCGCATTGTTGTGTTCCAGTTTGGGGATAAGACAGCCGGTGAAATGACTAGCATAGAGGCATTCCATCTTAGTCCTCAGGGTTGGCAACGCATTTGCAGTGTAAGGATTGCATTGCAGTCTTGTGAATGCGAATGTCTGGGTCACAGTTTCCACTTACCATCAGGTGGCCTGTGTGTTCGTTTGTCTTCTCTACGCCATAAAAAAAAACCGGTTTTAAATGCCTGGCCAATTTATAAATATTATTGGCATTGACCATGTTGATATATTGTACGAAACTATCTCTCTATAGATATAGGCCCTAATCGGTGTTTCACAATTTTGTTTCTTTATCCTACTTTTATTAGGATTTTAAAGGGCTTAGCAAAATTACTTTTGGTTCCGTAGATTTCAATATAGCTACGTTATTCTTGGTGAACAAAAACAGTTTTATACTAGCTAAGACAACTTGTTGGACCTGTGTAAGAGGTTTTTAAAAGTATTTTGGGTTCAGGTAAAGGAGGTTAAAGTCGCATAAAAGCATTGTAATCAGATCAAATGAGTGACAGATACAAATCCGAAACTTATTAAGAAATATCATGCTGTATTTTTAATTAATAGTTGAGATGTTGTTCTAAATGTAGAGAATAAACGAATTATGTTGTGAATTAGTTGTTTTGTATATTTTAAGAATTTGTAATTTATAAGTATCTGATGAAACTTGATGTGGGAGGGTTTTTACACCTTCCTCCTACGATTATGGAACAAATAGCTATAAATCTTTGGTTAAAATTATTTTTCTTGGCCCAGTAAGAGTTAAGGTGCAACCTCTATGTAGATTTTTTTTACAATGGAGAAAAATATTGATACGTTTGAAAGTGACAAATCAAAATTATTTCTGTACGCTTTGCCTTTCCAACGGTTGGACCAGCTGAAAATCGTCGCGGATTTTAAACGTTACAAGTAGGCCTAGCCAAGATGTAATTGCTGCTAAAGTTTTCGTTTTCTATCGAATCGAAATGTATGGAGTTCATAAGCGGTCGATGCGACTATCGGCTTACGTCAATAAATATTATCGATTTTCGAAAATCACTTACGTATCTTGACTAGGCCCTGATCGTATTTATCCGTCTTTGATGTTGAAAGGTTATCATCATTATTAGCCAAAAAACATCCACAGCTGGACAAGAACAAAGCCAAGAAAAATGTAAATAATAATATAATTAGAAATGAAGTTTGTCTCCGGCCCTTCAGGAGTTTCTGTTACCTGTTACCTGTTTGCCCCTTAGCCACTGGAGTTGCATCGATACGCGTCTCTTCAAACAAAACGTGGCGACGGCCAGTGTTTAAGCTAAACCGGCTTGGTCCGTTCTGTTGAGTTGGCTTGTGGTGGCTCGCGGCGCGTACGGTCGAGACACGCATACATGGCAAGCCGTGCGATATACCTTTGTTTAAAGACAAACTACTATCTTTACTGTGTAAAGAATCTCCACGATGATCGGTTGTGTAAAGGGTTGTAGGAGTAGGGAGTAGGAGGTTTTATTCCACCGGTGTTTTTTAATTCTTTTAGAACTTACCCTTAACGTCGTGAAACAAGAATAGCTCTACAATTATTATCTTCACGTAATATTTCTTCAGTAGCGGATGCAGGGAATTAATAAATGAGTAATGTAAATAATTTGCACCGGATATTTATATACAGTCTGTTTATAAATTGCAAAAAAAATCAAACTACAGTTTGATAATGAATTCAGTCGTAAACACAAAAAGGTTTTATAAAACTCTTAGTGTTAGCTTTATGGTATTGAACTTATATACTCTGGAAAAAATGACTTAAAATTAAAAAGGTGCAACACTGTAGTGTCTTCCCTTTTATCTTAGATTGATTTGAAAGGGATGATGCTACAGAGTTGCCACTTTTTAATTTCAAGGATTTTTTGCCAGACTAATGTCAAAGTGTTTTCCATAGTAGGCCCGCAGTACTAGACCTTGATGTTTTCGCTTCTTTATTGTATTCATTTTATTTTTACAGAGAGCAGTTCGTGTGCGCTCGCTCTTACAACAACGAATACAGGAACTTTCCTAACTATTGTGAGATGCAATACGAAAACTGCAACACGTGGAGAAGTATGAATATTAAAATTACTTTTAAAAAACTCTTTTTTCAGAGTTTCATCAAAATAATAAAATACTGTGTCTTAATGTGTAGGCTATAATATAATAAATCATTTAGTATAGTATGAAACAGCCACAATAAATAAATAAATAATGGGGGACAATGTCTCACCAATTGACCTAGTCCCAAACTAAGCTCTAGGCTTGTACTATGGGTACTAGACAACGATATAAATACTTATATTTCAGACTTATGTAAAGATGATGATGATGATGATTGGTCCGACCGATCTCGGTCACGGCGACCGTTCTAAAGGAGACCCTGTGGTCGCTGGTGAGCTCGCATGTGGCTTATGTAGCCAATTTTCTTTACGAAAGTTCTTGCGCATTGTGGGCATGTGAGCTGACCATTGACAGTATTGTAGGAAATTGCCGCAGGTGGACGGGCCTTCAGTTCGTCGCGCTTGGCGTCAAGCTCAGAGCGCCGTTGGTCTTCAAAATCGCGGACCTTGGTTTGCACCAGAGTCCGCCACTCGGGTCGTGTAGCAGCCTGCATTTCCCAGCGAGACGGCTCGATGCTACATCTTTTCATGTGCCGTTTAAGCGCATCTTTGTACCTAAGGAGTTGTCCGCCATGCTTTCGCCATGCTTTTTTATGTAAAGAAATATATACTTAAATACGTAGAAAACATCCATGACTCGGGATCAAATATTCGCGCTCATCACAAATATATCCGTCCTTACCGGGATTTGAACTCAGGACCGCTAGCTTCGTAGGCAGTGTCACTAACAACTAGGCCAGTGCTTCGTCAATTATTATATATTATTTTTGGCGATATCAGGTCATTTGTAACAACCCTGGCGGCGGCACTCTTAGATTTACAACGAGATAGTAGGTATTTGTAACACGGTGTTTTCAGGGTTAGCGATCGTGGATTTCTCTAATTCGCTGCTTAGTTTGAGAATATTAAACAACAAATACTCGCGTATCTGTTACAATTTGGAATGTAAATTATAGATGTCAGATTTGACAAAACTTAGCTAATCGTTCAACATTAATTATAACGTTGAAGTTACGTTAGGCTTTTATTCATTAGGCAGTAAGAGCTATCGTAATGTTAACAGTGTGATTATGATATCAAACCGAACTAGATAAAATAAAATGAAAATGAAATAAAAACTCTAGTCATATTTTTTACCTAAGTGCTGTCCGTTTTAGCGTTCTTTAATGCTCATAAAAACTAAATTTTAATTTTAAACAGCCCTGTAATAAAATATAAGTTATTAATAATATAATTTGTGAATATTAAAAGCCAAAGATGATGATGTGTAAACTCCAAACTCAGCCCACGTTTGAAACTTCCAAAACCAATAACTCATTAGAATACTGATGAAGTCTTATAAGAAAATTAATCGCTCAACAAACATCGGGGCAATTTCGAATGAGAAGACATGAAAATGTTAACCGCGAAAGTCGAACTTGTTTAACAAGATAATGAAATTGAACAAAGAAACTATCACAGACAGACGCTTCGCAAACTATTGTTTTAATCTTCATGTTACGTAAAATAAATTATGTCTCGGTGAACATTAGGTAGGTACCTACTTATGTTTTACGAAATTTGCGATTATTTATAATAAATTTCGTCGTGCAGAATTTGTGTATCTTTATTGCACAAAAGTATAAATATTACAACATTGTTATTAAAGTAATGTACAAAGGCGAACTTATTAGGGTGTGTCACCTTAGTAAGGAAAAAAAAAACTTTGTTTTTTTGTTCATCTCATAGAAATCAAAAAGATGTATCGAGATCTAAAATAACAAAATAAAGTAAAAAAAATAGGTTTTTTTAGACGTCTTTGGCTCACTCAATCGAGGTAAAGTTTTTGGATCTCCATACTAAGACCTTAAAATGAATATTTGAGTTCCTAATATAAACACACTCTTATAACACCAATAAATCGGGTTTGTATCCAACAAACAAGCATTCTTATCATTAAACGTTTTAACTGCGTGCGTTAGGAGACATGTGAATTGATTGATTAAGTACATCAAAACATGACAACTTTTTATGTTTTTCTTAAACAACACAAACATTAAATATAGTTTGTGTATTAATTATACAGTAAGTAAATAAAAAAAACAGACTTAGCAAACCTCGTATTATGCCAATTTTACCAAATTTCAAGGTCAATGAGCGAGCCAAGAGTACCATTAAATCTTAAATCTGTAAATGCAAATCTTAATAACACTTCAAAAAGCATATTTTTTATGGTAATACGTTTCGAATTTCACAGTTTGAAAAAAATTACACTCCCTAGAACTTATCCCTAAATGGGATCTATATCATATTGGTATTACTAAGGGTATTCTTTGATTTTTTTCATCAATTAATCGGATCTACGTCTACGTCTGACGTATTATTCTTCGAGAAAAGTTTTGATTGTAATTAGATATAAACTAACATATTCATTAGGTTTCTTTCTTGTTTCACTTTGATGATGTCATCCAATTTGTAGTGACCTTGCCTGTATTTTCGTTTTTTTTTCAAGAATAGAATAACTGACCGTTATTTTGCACACATTTTTGCCTTTAACGGAATTAAATTAAGAAATTAAAAACAGTAGTCTCTTCTTTAAGTAAATAAATAAAAATTATAATATAAGTAAGAATATTTTTCAGTAGTATTTTAGTTTTAAAGGAAATGCGTGCCGATTTCAACAGTATTTATTCTTATGTTAAGAAAAAGTAATTAAGAAATAAATAACTAAATAGGAAACTAGCGGGTTTGTTTCCCGAAATGGGCAATTTATCTGATGAAAGTTAGAAATCGTGCTTGAGTCAGTATGTTCTTAGGACCGTATTAATAATCTAATGTGCTTGGCTGAGATGCGTCAAAAATGACAAGTGTTTTATTTCTTGACGTTTACTTTGACGTATCTTGTGACGGGCATCTCAGGCAAGACGAGTTTATTAATACGGACCTTAAGTATGTATTTCTCTGTTTGCGTAAGGTCGGGTGGGGCCAATGCGGGGCAGATGGGTAAATGCGTTATTTAAAGTTTAAACGTTTTAAACATTCTAAAAGTATTTCTGCTCCCTTGATAATAAATTTAGGTAATTATACTATTATAAAAGCGCGCAAAATTAGTTTGTATATGTTGCATTTCCTTGAAGAAGAAAGAACGAAGAAAGAAAACTATTTTACCCCTTTGTCGAAATAGCCTCACCTGACTTTACGTTTATCATTGCCTAGTTCCCATATCTACTTAGTAAAAGCCTAGAGCTTAATTGAGGACTAGATCAATTTGTGTCCCTTTGATATTTTTACATATGCGTTAAAATTTAAAAATAATAATTTTATTACAGATTGGAAAATTTTCAAACGCGAACGATGCTGAAAACAAAAACGACACGCAAGACGGGTCTCTGTTCCACTTTATTTTTACCCCTATTGCAAATGTATTGTTTACGATTCGGCTACGGTTTTGTCAAAATATTAAGAGATATCATGACGTATCAATAACAATAACAATAGTGACACCAATAACAATAACGATAGAAATAAAGTGGTAAAGACAATGTCAAATAGAAGCCGACTGTTTTTGGGTATTTAAGGATCGATTTGTCATTCAATAATAAAGTATTTAATTGTTTGTATTAGTATTGTTTTTGAAACTTTAAACCAAAGCATTTACGCCTACTCGCTTTATATCATAAAAGAAACCATAAAAATGCTTTTTTAATATATTTTATATCTTAATTGAAAATTGAAACCTAATTATAATTACAAAGATAAAAAAAAATTAAGATGAACTTAAACAAAAACCTTATTACGTTTTTCTTTTACTATTCAAAGTATATTTTTTTAATTAAATTCGTTAATGTTAAACTTCAACGTCGTAAAATACTTCTGTTCCGTCGTAAAGTCTTTATTACTCTGTATACGGACTAAGTAGGTACGAGTAGAACTCAGTTATTGTGTTTCCTATTCCTTTAAATAAAGTCGACCAACTTTACCACTTTTCGACTCTATTTGTATGAAGCTAAGCTCCAAAAGTGGTTAAGGACTTTCTTGATCGACTATACTACTTGTAAGTACATACATACACATACATTAAATGACGCCTGTTTCCCAGAGGGGTAGGCAGAGACCACTTCTTTCCATTTGCTACGATCTTGACAAATTTCTTTCACTTCTTCCACATTCATACATCGAGTCATGCACGCACGTCGGTTTCGGGTACTTAAGATTCGGCCCTTTTCCAGTATTTCTCCGATTTGACTAAGTAAAAAGTAAAGTCTCTTTAAGGATGCTGTCTTTTTATCGTCGGTTTTCATTATGATCTCTGGTTGATAAATAAAGTTGTTTTAACTCTCTGTTCGATCCGTCCACTCCAATCTGCGTAAAAGTGGTTTACAACTTATATTTCGTCAATTTAGAAAACCAACGAAAACGCTAAGTACTTTTAAACTATATTTTTGACATCGATTTTGGTGCGGCGCTGCTCTATTTGGCTTTTTGGAGAATCACTTCATCAGGCTGTTCAGGCTCTACAAAGAGCAACTCAGATTGCTCTATCTTACAGAGCCACCAATGGTGTTTACGATCCTCAGTAATGAAGAAACGACCAAGAAGAAGAATATTATTGTGAAAAAGTACATGGATGTTAAGGTTAGGTTAGCTTAGGTCCCCTGTTCCATGTACCCCTACCGCCTTATCCCCCCTGATAGAGATATATGGAATATTTTTCCTTTATTTCATTAAAAAAAAATCACATGTCCCTACCAAGCAAGCTAGTATGGATGGGTGGAAAAAAATTCACATGTCTTTACCGCAATGAATTTAAGTAGGGATATGTGGAATAATATCCATACCGGTAGGGAAGAAAGGAAAAATATTCCATATATCTCTTTCAGGGGGGGGGTAAGGCGGTAGGGATACATGGAACAGGGGGGTTAGGTTATGGGAGCGATGGGTCAGGGGATCCATCGGTCGGGAATTGAAGTATAAAACTTGATTTGATGTAAAAATATTGTAGATACTTAAGTAAATCATGTTAAATCACAGAACTTGGTAGAGTCTACTAACTTTCACATAACTTTTAACATTTCAAGATATAATTTACCAGTTAAAAATGATTATAATTAAAGCTAAAATTGGTTTCAAGAATTGAAGGCAATTTCAAATGTAGCTCGACGAAATTGGCCAAAGAGTTAATTTAGGAATGATTAACAATTTCTAGGACAAATTGCTACCTTTGTTTTTGTTAATGAAGTTAACCTTTAAACTGTGAGTAAAACAAAAAAAAGCATTTCAATTATCTTTTTGAACGTTACTATTAAAATAAACTTTTCATACACCTGAGAGAATCAATTAAAAATTTCTTTCAGATTTGTAAGATTTATATTTTGTTTCCTTAAGTCCTTGAAAAGAGACTCCGTTATTTAATTTCTACGCCAGTAAATTTACTTGAAAATTAAATTTTACATTATATTTTGATCAAATGGGTACCAATAATTTCTCAATTTTGGGAATCAATTTTTTGGATAATGGTTTTAGAGTAAACAGCAATAATTGGATAAAGCAACACGTGCAAACCGCATAATATAGTGTTAATGAAAAGAGGATTATCTTTACAATATTTAATAGGATCGTCACAACAGCAAACACCACAGCGAGATGCAAGGGTCTGGTTCAGACTGGCTGGTGCTCTCCTGGTTGGCCTCTTCGTGTGACGTCACCCGATGACGTCGCAAACACGCTCCCCTTCACATCCCACCGCAGCATGCAACATTGTAATCCCATTGCTGATATACCGCTATCAATAGTTATCTCACAATATCTCGCTCCGTGACATCTCAACATAATACGTGGCTTCTTAAGGAACATCGGCAAACAACCCTTACTCGTATGTTTATTGTATGAGTTCAATCTTTTGAAACGTGTCTTTTTGAATTGGGTATTTGAATGATAAAGCTGGTGCCCTTCTAACTAGGTACCTTTGATGATTCTCAACGTTAGTTTATTAAATAACGTCTTCCTAATTACTATTTTATCTAAGTACTTAACTTACTTTCTAAACCAGTGTAAAGAGTCCTAACTCGACATATTTTTTAGTTATTAAACATTCTCAAAGGCTACTTTCCGAATTAATCATTGCCCCAGCTCGATGGTGCCATACTTATATAATTTTGCTAATGGTCGTAAAATATATAAATAGATACGAGTACAATGCATTTTGCATACATTGTCGTTATCGAAAATAAATGACGTAAGCTGCCAGATGGTCGCGTCGAGCGCTTATCAATTTCATACATTATAATTATCAGGTTTTAAAACTGTTTGTGTAAACTTGTTGCATCTTGACGAATGACGAATAATTATTACGTACTTACTGGAATACCTGCTCCATTTTTCAAGAAAATTAATAACTAAACCTAACTGAAAGATGTTGTTTGTACATATCATGAGCTATTACTATCACTTTGGAAATGCGAATATGCCTCATCTTCGCTTAATTAAATCATTTAAAGAAAAAACCAAGACGCGATAGGTTTTGAAAATATTTTTCGTGAATTTATTCGAATAAAATAGCGAATAAATTATTCGTTATTCGAAAAGTAGTCGAATGATTCATTCGCGGACACTTTATTCGCGAATAAATCATTCGCAAATAAATCATTCGAGAATAAATTATCTGCGAATAAAAAAATTTTTTTTTTCGAATAATTATTCGAATAAATAATTACTTATTCGAATAAATAATTATTCGAATAATGCCCATCTCTGATCTTGACTAGGACCCTCTGAGACACCATTTTTTCTTTCCCAGTACCTATTTACATAAATATATTAAGTTACTTCGGGTTTCAATTCGACATTTAATTTATTATGTAAGTACAAAGTTGTCTAATATTAATTAAAATTATCAAATCTATCCGCGATTTGAATATTGCGAACGAAAAACCATTGACAAATAAACATTGTAATTGGTAATAATTTAAATTACGTGAAAATTTAGTTTTTTACTTGTTTTAAAGCACTTTTCGTGATCATACTTAAAGTGTTTTGAGTGTTTTTTGCTCTACTGTGTGGTAGAGGGTTTTTTTTCACATTATTCTTTGTTAAAGATCACTTTACTTTCTAGGGATAATTTTTTTTCCACTTTTGAGATATAGAAACCTTTTCCTTTTGACCAGGAGAAAATAATATTTTCCTCAATTTGTTGAAAAATTTAGCTATTTTATACGAGTAAGTAACATACAAGTCAAGCTAATTCAAGCAATTAAAAAAAACAGTGCCTAAACTGTTTTCCCGATATCGCTAATTTCCAAGTTTGGATCTAAGACGTAACCTTACATTCTGAGGCGTTTGCTTGCCGTTACTATTTTCAAGGCACTAAGACTTTGGAATACTATTCTGTTTCAATTTTGTTCATATATTTTGAAACTTATCATGAGAAATACCTAATTAAAAAGGTAAAAAGGTGAAAAGGTCAGATAAGTATTACGTACCCATAATTTTATATATACACGGGCTATATTCACCCCGTTTTGTAAATGTTAATGGCTTTTATTTACACAATAGTAATGGCGGCCGAATTGAAAACCGAACGATAACATTGTCGAAACCAATATGGTTACCAAGAAGAATAGAGCCTCAGAACGCTCTTTAGACGAATGAAGAAGATTAGAATTGAAGTCTTTAGATTGTAGTCTAGAGATTACAAATATCTCTGGGTCACAGTTCCTATACGTTACCATTAGGTTGCCTGTGTGCTCGGTTCGTCATAAAATAATAAAGTTTATGACAAAAAATTATGTAACAAAACTCATAAATATCAAACTACAACTCAAACTGACACAGTAAAACAAATTTCCATATAAATTAAAGTTTCTTGCCTAAAAAACGAAACACGGAATGAATTTCCCTGAAACAAAAGCGACAGGAAGCAATTTTGTAGCAATAAGCCTGCTCGGAATACAGATAAGTAAGTTGCCAAAAATATTAAATATTTTTTTCTACAGGGATCTTAAGCCTCCATTTTTGTACTTGTCAGTTCCTTTCCAAGTAAAGACATCACGTTTGTTTCTTTTACATTGTTTTGCAAGTAATTGCGTAACATTTCTTCTTGCTGTATTCTATAATTTCATTTTTTTGGCCGAAAATAGTCTAAGGCCAAATAAATTTATGGAAAACTACATACATACATACATAGACTCACACCTTTATTCCCTGAGTCGGGTAGGCAGAGCTACAGAATTACCTAACAACTCTAAAAACTTGTTAATAATTCTGTAACCACATTTTGGACAATTAGGCTAAGATGTTTACCAGTGTATTAGTGACAGGTTGCAAGCCCATCGCCTAACAGTATTACACGGCCTATATTCCCTTATGCCCGGTTCCTATATTCAAAAAACGAATCGTTTTCCTTACGTCTCGTTAAAATTTGACATTTGCTACGTACAAAATGTGTCAAATTTTCACGAGACGTAAGGAAAACGATTCGTTTCTTGAATATAGCAACCGGGCATTAGTCGTTTCTTATGACTTCCACGGGAGGACATAGAGTGGCACTATTCTTACCCGGCAACCACGCGGGAAAAACTACAATTACGCAAAAACTTCAATAGAGAATAATGTTTGGCGTAAACCGGAAAATTAGTTAATAATAATTTGTGCAAATGCAAAAGTTGTATCTTGTCTAGGGGACAACGTTGATGTAGGAAAACATATTAACGAAACTTTTATGTGGTCGTCTTGTGTTTCTTCTTTTTCTTCCTCTGTCTCTCTCGTAATACTTTTGACATGTTTTCCAGCTGAAATACACATGAAAATGAATTTTGATATAATAGCTTTATATAATGCTAGACTAGTACGATATATGGTTAAAAAATGATAGCAGTGGTCACCTCTTGGGAAGCGCTGGTAGATTCTTGACTGGCCTACGTACTGAATAAATGTCTTTCATATTTTTATCACTATGTCCCACCGCGCCGCGCCGGCGAGGAAGCGATTGAGTATATCGATTGAGTATTTTCTCGCTCAAAAAACAAATAAAATATAAAATAGTTGATCGCTGGCTATTCTCTCTGCCGGCAGAAAATATCTCTATCGAAATATACTTTACTTGCTGTTGCGCATGACGTCATCCACGGAGAAAAATAAAACATAGCCTATGTCACTCAAGGTGAAATAGCGTTCCAATGAAGAAAGGATTTTTGAAATCGCCACAGTAGCTTTTGAGTTTATTCATTACAAAAATACACACACTTAAAGATACAAAAATATTAATGTATAATAATAGTCGGTCGTTTCTCCCTCATCGTCTGCGGTAGAAGTGCTCTCATAAAATTTCACATTCCTAATCAAATCATTCAAATTCAAAAATGTTATTTTTTTCAAAACTATCTCACCGAACCTAAGCGGGCAGAAATCTAACTTCAACTCGATCACGACCGCACGACCAACTCAACTAAATGATCTCTTGACCTTTAGCCTAGCTTACAGGCGACCCCAAATAAAAAGTAGACCTTATTAACATGCGGATAACGTATAATATGGGAGATTGATTGTGTAAGATGTTTTTATATCAGATTCTGTAAACAATGCCGGTCGTGCGGACTGTCGAGTGAATCCAAGCGGCGAGATTAAGTAGTCCCGTCAGTGCGAACAAAACACATTGTAGCGCGTGCATTATCAATTTAGCAGCACGGTGGGTCGAACGTATAAGGCTGCTTAATTGAAAATGCACGTGCTACAATGTGTTTTGTTCGCACTGACGGGACTACTTAATCTCGCCGCTTGGATTCACTCGACAGTCCGCACGACCGGCGTTGTTTACAGAATCACTACCCTGTCCTTATTAGGTGTTGGTGTCAGTGTAATACACGAAATCCCGCCTCACTATCTAACGAACGACAACACCGGTGTACGCTGCCTTTCTCAACAGTATCTGAGATTCAATTGCCAAAGTAGATTGAATCGTCCCCCTTAGTAACTAGGTTGTGATTGCTACAGGAGTTTTGTTTAAGATACTGCTATTTAGCTTAGAGGTAGTACGGTATACACTCAAAATACGCTGACGCCCCGTAAACGCAGTGACCGGAAACTAAGTATATTGTAGACATCTTTCGGCTGAAATGATGACGATGGTGAAAATGTTCTTGTTTATCTATTTTCCCTCGAGGCTATATTCCCAATTCAACGTATTTCTATTGCAGGTTCCCACCCCTATAGATTGTCAGTTTTACAGTACCCTTACCATGAGTTACAATTACCGTACTCGCTAACGAATCGAATGCTCTTTCCCTCGTACTCTACAAGAACAGTGCGAGGTCTGCGAGGGACAGTGCACTCGACTCGCTAGCGAGTACGGTAATTGTAACACATGGTAAGGGTACAGATTCCTAGTCGCACAGATTTCCATCTCTATAGATTCTTAATCGCACACACGTAAAACTAATACCTACTATATTTCACTAAGTCATAGGTACGTTAGGGTAGGTACGTTGTTATATGAGGCCCGGAGGGCGTAAACTACCCAGAAATAGGAGCTCCGCGAGAAGCTCCGCCGACATTATCAAATTCGATTTTTCTAAAAATTTCTTACTCTAGGGACACAAAATGAGCTACCGCTAACACCAACCAATCAGGGACGGTTGACTGAACCTAGGCCTTTTGTAGACATAGGGATCTGTAGATATGACCTTCCGTAAAATGCTCGCTGATGTCACAAAAACAGTTCAGCGATCTAGCTGTAAATAGTACATTATTGCCTAGGCGCGGAAAGTAAGGGATTTCCTGACGAGGTGGTTAGGGCCGAGTATTAGCGAGAACTTTTTTATGTTACGCGAGATATACTAAATTGTGTTTCAAACTCGCGTCATAGTGATTTTCTGTATTGTGCTTTTAAATAAATAATAGAAATACCGGTTAACTGGGGCTATTTTAATTTACGGGGTAACATGGCTCACCCTTAAAACGATAACAATTTTAGTGGTAATCTTCTTAAATTATTTAAATTATAGTATAAGTAGCTTGCTCCTGATGAAACATTTAATAGAATAATTGAATATTAAAACTAGTTTTTGGGGTGGGCAATGTTACCCCGTAAATCAAAGTAACCCCAGTTGACGGTACTCGATATTTGAAATTTCAATTTGTGAGTCAATGTACGTTGTGGGGTCAACCCGGGTTACTTTAGCCAGGGGGTACCTTTAGTTCACCCGTGAAAATTGAATTTGGATGATACTCGATGGAATTCAATTCACGTATTTACTATGTTTTATTATTTACTCAACATTATTGATTATTGTTTGTACTTACGCCGTGTTCATTCTAACTTGTCTAATATACAACTCTTTCATCGGAAATAAGCCAATGTATTGTCTTGTGCTTGCTTTATTTTATTTAAAATAGCTGTTTTAGCCAACAAAGTTCAATTTTAAGGTTAGAAAGTTATTCACTATTTAAGATAAGTAAGAATGAACGCAGTATTATGTTAACAATCTGTTTAAATCAAATATTAAAAATAATTTTTAGACATCCGAATACGTTAAGAAAAGTGCAAATTCAGTGCCGTAGCTATCTTTTGAGTCCAACAAACGGTCAGTCCAACAAATCTATACTATCTATACTAATATTATAAAGCTGAAGAGTTTGTTTGTTTGTTTGCTTGAACGTGCTAATCCCAGGAACTACTGGTACGATTTGAAAAAATATTTCAGTGTTAGATAGCCCGTTTATTGAGGAAGACTATAGGCTATATCTCATACTCACATAAACCGAAGCGAAACGAGGGAGGGTCGCTAGTCTCCAATAATAATGAACTCATTCCAAAGGCAGAGTTTAAGAATTCACTTACTAGTTTTAAAAAAAATTTATAAGTAGGTACTTGTAAGTGATTTAAAAAAAAATGTGTCAAAACACTACACAACAAAATAAACAAAAAGAGAGGTAAACATTAAATCCTTAAACAATAGTCAACAAGCGGGTTTATTGCTCAAATATTAGACTAAAGACACGCTGCAATGTAAAAATTTAAACGCAGTAGGCGTGCAAAACAAGAACATAAAAAAAGGCGATTAGTAAAACAAACAACTTTACAAACCGTAATCATTACAAAACTAATCAGACGTTTAAGTTACTTATAGCTACAGTGCCAGTTATATTTCAAACTTTTTAAAACCCGTTTCGTTAGTAAAAAGTACATTAAAAAAAAATATATAAAAAATTAAAAGCAAAAAAAAAATAGAATGTTCCAAAATGGTTCGGTTTTCAAACATTATGAAATCTTTAAAAGGACGCATCTACTTTTAAAACTTCAGCGGTTTCTTGAAATTATCCCGTCATTCACAAAATAATGCTTTTGCTCATTTTTAGGGTTGCGTACCTCAGAAGAAAGGTACGGGACATTTATGGAATCACACGCGGCCGTATCTATCTGTCCATCCGTGTGTCACAGGCAAATTGCTCTGAAACTATAGAAGCGATTGAGTTAAAATTTGGTATACATACTCGTATGTTAGTCGTTAATAAATGAATTTTAAACAGGGGTCACTTTTGATGGGAACACAAGTTTTTTTTTAAATTCGTGTCACATATCAAAGAATGGATTTGTTGTGAGAAACCGAAATTTATATCTTTATTAAATTTAAAGATAAAATAGTTAAAAATAGGCAAAAATATACTATTCCCCATTTTTTTTACTTGTAGATTCAGGAAAACCTATGAACAGTCTAAGGTATTTAAAGTAACAGGTTTTTTTTTTTTAACTTACGGAACCTTGTCCACGCGAGTTTAACTCAGACTTGGCTGATTTTTAATTATACCCTTACATTAAATTGTACTTTATAAGTAGGTACTAATGTGTATTTATTTAGGGTTGAGTTTAAGCTCGCCTTATTATAAAAGCACTTTAGCTAAAGTCCGTTTTAGCTAAGAGCTTTTTGTCAGTCTCGTCAAAACTTTCCCTGACCTACAAGTAATTAAATGAACTGTCAGCAATGGTAATTAACAAGTTTGAGAATTAATAAACATTTATGCACTAAAAGTAATAAAATAAATGGTTTTATTTTTTAAACATTATATTAAGACACATGTATTTTTCTAACCTATCTACAAGTTTCTTATGACTTTTTTTACTTTAGTTCGAAAAATAAAAATATAATTTCAGGTTTAAAACTATTTTTCGAGCAGAATCGACTTTTTTAATATTTGTAAAAGACATTCCAAAACACAAATACAGTGTTAAAAATTTTCTCCTAAAAAAAAACAAAAAATGTCTCACTTGACCTGAGGGCCCAGACAAGATGCATTACGCTAACTATCGTTTCTATTCGTTTAGTTCTTAAACCAATCGCGTCATGGGCACATCACGTGGCTTTTCGTATCACGTCATCTACCAGTGACGGGATTGGTTTAAAAACTAAACGAAGAGAAACGCTAGCTAGCGTGGTGCATATTGTCTGGGCCCTATGATCTGTCTGGAGAAAAAATCCATTCTACTGTACTCGAAAGATGGAATTTTAAAAAGAGACTTTATAAAAAATATTACGAAATACTTTTACTCTAAGTATGCCATTCTACTACACAAAAGGTAGCATTTTGTCGGTAATCTTGATGTTGGGAATAAAACAAAATCTTTTAATAAGTAAGCAACAAGATCATTCGGCGAAATGGAACTATGCGAATAATTGGTTGCGAGGTAATAATAGGCAATTAAATTTTCAGCAATAATTAAGAGACCCATGTAAATTCGCAATTATGTAGTGTTTTGATCAATTCGCAATTATGTAGTGTAATGTGTTAATCAGTTTAAATGATTGGATTTCATAATTAAGTCTGATTTAATCAAGCATACGAGTATAAATATTATTGTTATAGTTTAAACTTTTTGAACTGAGCTCTTCCACTCACCTGTATTCACAATGGTCATTGTATCTATACAATCTTAGTCGGGCGGTTGTAAAATTCAAAGAAAATGCTTGCCATTATTCTATTACTGTATTTTGTAGTCTATTCTCTAAAGAATTACATACATACATACATTAAATCACGCCTGTTTCCCAGAGGGGTAGGTAGAGACCACTTCTTTCCATTTGCTACGATCTTGACAAATTTCTTTTTCTTCCACATTCAAACACCGAGTCATGCACGCACGTCGGTTTCGGGTACTTAAGATTCGGCCCTTTTCCCTTTTTGTCTAAAGAAATAAAGTCGATATTCTATGTTAACCTTCGAAGGCGGTTATTATCTGCTTTAAGTGCGAGCTCGTATTCCTAATTTGTGGTTAACTACATAATGGCTTTGTATTCTTAAGTGGATAAGCTCAGGGTAGTGATTCTGTAAACAACGCCGGTCGTGCGGACTGTCGAGTGATACCAAGCGGCGAGATTAAGTAGTCCCGTCAGTGCGAACAAAACACATTGTAGCGCGTGCATTTTCAATTTAGCAGCACGATGGGTCGAACGTATAAGGCTGCTTAATTGAAAATGCACGCGCTACAATGTGTTTTGTTCGCACTGACGGGACTACTTAATCTCGCCGCTTGGTATCACTCGACAGTCCGCACGACCGGCGTTGTTTACAGAATCACTACCCTGTTGAAAAAGTTTAAACTGGCAGTTTTGTAGGTGTTATAGTAGTAGACGATCTGATATGGTAGCCTAGGTTGGTTGGTAGTGAGCCTTCAAAGCCAGCGTTCCTGGGTTCAAATCCCGGTAAGGGTTGATATTTGTGTGATAAACGTATTTGAAAAAAAAAATATTGCCAATTTGATATAGATTGATGATGATGATGATGACGATGATGGCTTTATTTTAATTGATGGCCTTTATCTCATACATTATTTAATTTAGATAATAGTGTAATCATAATTAAATTAGTTAACATAATTTTTAATTGTAAGTCTATGTTATATGTTGGGTTGGGACACTATATTAAGCTAATTAATAATGAATAAATGAATAAATAGATAAATTCATAATTTAATTAACTAATTAATTAATACTTCAGCCATGGCGAGCGACGAGGGTCATACTCCAGTCTTAATTTGGATGCGGGAGCGAACGCACACGTCGGCCATTTTCACATTAGCGAATTTTGCCTAGTATTTATCCCTACACATGGTAAGAAATAACTGCATTTATTTTTGTAATATAGATTATGATTTTATCCAAAGGTATTCGATATACATTAGCTCTGTTATTTAATTATCATACTTATTCTATTTTTCAGAACCTTGTTCTCCAATTACCGTAGCCTGTCCGCACGCTATCTTGGTATTCAAATTGCTTCTACTTTCGATTAGGAACATCACAAACCGCCACTATCTTAGTTTTCTTAAGAATAAGTTGATCCTCACCCATTTCAATCGTAAACCCTAATGATAATAAATTCCATCCTAATGGCGTGAGAGATACAGTCGTCAGATACAACGTGAAGTAACAACTGCAATAATAACTCCTGTATAATATTAACAGTTACTTTGACACCTATGCCTTCTAGGGTAGGTAAGGTTAAGGGTCACAGTTTTCACTTACCATCAGGTGGCCTGTGCGCTCGTTTGTCTTCACTATGCCATAAAAAAAAAACTCGATGCTCTCTATCTGCCCCGCTAGCTTGGTTTTCTTTCTTCGGACAGCGAGTCGATATGTGGGTCCGCTCGCAGCAAGAGAAACACTCAAGGGAGGATGGTTTCTTCGGGACGTCACCGGCAGTTCTTGAAGTTGATGCTAGATTTGTGATCTTTTTAACGTGGCAATCAATTGCTACATGACCGGGCTTGTTGCATATGTAAATAACACCGCCTCGATGACTCCAATTGTGGTCTTTTAGCTAGTCGGTTATCGTATGACGCCAAACATTCGCCCTCTTTTGGGTTCTCGTTAAACTTCTGATGTTCACAACGTATAAATTTAAGGGTGATTTGTCTCTAGTCTAGTACAAGTTTCTGCTACCTATTGCCACTCAAAAGTCGTGATGTGATGGTCTATTTAATACTCGTTCTTATTTATAACATGTAATGACTTATTTTAGGTTGTGTCCCCACTCACTCCTTAATCCCGACTCATCCCGTTTTACGGTAACTAATAAACGAGCTAATTATTATTAAAACTAAGCCATTTTTCCGTAAAAACCAACAAACTCACTTTTGCAAAATATGAATCGAACTTATTTATTAGCAAATAAGGGCTATCACTATACATCGGTATCAACGTTCAAATTTCATGGCACTCGGTAAGGGTAGTAAAATAAATAAATACATTTGAATATTTGAATAATAACGTTTAATTATTTTTTTTGTTTTTACACTCATACACTGCGGTAAACTGTAAATATACTAAAAGAGGTTGATATTCTAAATACGTCATAAAACCTCAATACTCATTTCGAATTCGAAAAATAAAACTATGTTAAATTTCCCAACGAATGTCAATTTAACTCATGCAAAATAATCTGTAAAGTCAAATAATAGTTTATCGAAACATTCATAATTCATAAGTTTCATAACTGAAAATTAGCTTTAATGACAAATGCCCAATCAAACTCCGTGTTAGACTGAGATAATGGACTCAACACAATATCCTGATTTTATATTTATTTACATTTTTAGTTATTTTTTACTTAAACAAAATAAAGGTTTAAAATACTAAGTGTATTTGTTTGTATTTGTTTTTCTGCCGACCATACATTGCCATGAAATTTGAACGTTGATTCCGATGTCTAGCTATCACTCGAAATCTCTAGTTGCACAAAAGACATGGGCGGGTAAATATTAGTACGAATGCAGATCGTAAAGATATACGTCCTAGTTATCATTCATGTCTAATAAAGATTTTTTGTTTCAGCAGGGAGGCAGTATGAACACGACGTTAAACAACGAATCGGCAAGATGGCTATTAGAGACATCCAGAGATCTTCAGAAATCTAACACGATAGAAATGTTTTTCCAGAACAGAGCTATAGATAAACCCACTAATAGCCTGCTCCTCATGTTCTATGGTATCCTGGTAGTCATTGGGGCTGCTGGAAATGCGCTGGTTGTTATCTCTGTAAGTATTATTAATGTAACTAACACTATTGTTTTATATAAGGGGAAAACCTCACACCAATTGAACTAGTCCCAAACTAAGCTCTAGGCTTGTACTATGGGTACTAGACAACGATATAAATACTTATATAGAGAAATATATACTTAAATACATAGAAAACATCCATGACTCAGGAACAAATATTCGCGCTCATCACACAAATGTCTGCCCTTACCGGGATTCGAACCCAGGACCACTAGCTTCGTAGGCAGGGTCACTACCCACTAGGCCAGCGCGTCGTCAAATTTAATTTTAAATGTGATGATCAGTTTTTTAGTAATGTTATTTTATATTCAAATCATGTTTTTTTTCGTGCGAGTCACCGCCAAAGCTTGGGAACGGTTCGAAAAATACCGGTTAATATAAATAAGCCAGGTTTTTCGAAAACGCTCGCTGGGAGCAGAATCGATTTGCGCGCGTTATGATCAATGGCATTAACCTGGTTAATTTCAAATGACAAATGGGTGGAGCATCGTTCGGCCGACGCTGCTTACAATCATACAATCATAAGTCACGCAAGCAAGTAAAAATGCAACTAACTGAAGAGCTAGCTACTAACTTATTAGGAAAGACGAGAAGAAGGTGGTGGGACTGGTGGGCGGTGCGAACAAATTAGCGAGCGAAATTAACCGGTTTTTTGAGCAGGAACTGTTTAATTTTGCTCTTTGATCAAAACCAAAATAATATCGTTTCTGTTCCAAACGGAATCGAAAAGAAAATGCTCTTTTTGAAATGTACGAGTATGTTTTGATGAGCTGGTTAGTAAAATTAACCAGATTTCCGAGCCTTGGTCTACGCACAGCCTTATCCGTTGAACTTAGGGGCTTGAAATTTGGGGGGAATATTCCTTGGGGTGTAATATGTAAGTTTTTTTTTAAATCAGCATCCAACGGAAAAAAAGGAGTAGCGGGAAACTTTTTCTACGAGTAAGAAAATAGTAGCAGGTACTAATTAATACATTTATATTCCCGCTTTATCCCCTATTTTATGCCAATGGGGGTCAAATTCTAAGTGAAGCCCATCTTCATGAAATATTTGCTACATTGAATCTTTGCCCCTAGGTTAAGCGGTTTAGACTATGGGTTAGTTTGTTAGTCAGTCACGAAAGAGTTTAATAGGTATCGTAAAACGGGGTGAGTAGGGATTAAGGGGTAAGTAGGGACACAACCAAAAATAAGTCATAACTTGTTACAAACAAGAACAAGTATTAAATTGACAGTCACGTTACGTCCATTGGAAATAATTTCAGTCTTATAAGTAGTAACATAGGCTTCATTTTAGGTCGTGTCCCTACTCACCCCATTTTACGATAAAATATATAGGTAGAATATAACTATGCACGTTGAAATTATTGCACTTGACACGGTCCTTAAAATATTTGATTCATAAGTATTAGAACTATAGTAAACGGATACCCGATAATTCATACCTTATTGAAAAGCAAACTTAATCCAACTCAATTTCGAAGGATGGATGAAAGAAGATTGACGAAAGAGATATACAGATTGAAAGTGAGTGAACGGGTTGGAAGGGGCCGCCCTAGGCGTACTTTTTTGAGTGAAATCGGAGAAATACTGGAAAAGGGCCGAATCTTAAGTACCCGAAACTGACGTGCGTGCATGACTCGATGTATGAATGTGGAAGAAGCGAAAGAAATTTGTCAAGATCGTAGCAAGTGGAAAGTAGTGGTCTCTGCCTACCCCTCTGGGAAACAGGCGTGACTTAATGTATGTATGTAATTTCAATAACCTAAGAAATCAAAGCTGCTGTTTTTTATGTTTTTTTTTTTTCAGGTAGTCCGCAAACCCGTCATGCGCACAGCCCGCAACATGTTCATAGTGAACCTTGCCGTTTCTGATGCCTTGGTCTGCTGCGTCGGAACCCCTCTGACCCTCATGGAACTCTTGACAAAACACTGGCCCCTTCCCGACTGGCCGAGCCTTTGTAAGGCTTGCGGTGCGATACAAGCTATATCAATATTTGTGTCCACTATATCCATTACTGCAATTGCCTTGGACAGATATCAGGTGAATTGATTGCTTTAAGTATTTGTCTAAAAGGCTTTTCAGCTGTATTTGTATTGAAATTAAGCTGCCGTGCTTTTTCTTTATAATTCATGTATTTTATTCAGTCATTTTTTATTTTAGTTTGTTATCTTCGACATAAAAAGTACATGCACACCGCAAGCATTCACAACGGAACACAACAATGCTGTTTGGTGGTAGGTTAGAGGATAATGTGGTGGTAGTAATCCCGACGGACGGTCCTACAACCATTAACTATAGATTATGCTTCTTTAGAAGTCTTAATAATATGTACAATTTCAGTTTAACATCTATTTTGTTAATTTTTGAAATTAAGGGGCCACGATGAGGACAGGTTTAACCTTCGAACCCTTCCATTAAAAATCGTATTCCAACCGGTTCTAATTTTAAAATGACTTATTTCGGACTGTGTCCGTTTTGTATTCAATGAACGATATGTGATTTAGGTAACAAGTTTTACGATTACACTTTTTTAGCATTTTCGAGATTCTTAATAATATCCTTTGTTCACAGCTGATCGTGTACCCTACACGACGCGGTCTTCAAACCATGGGAGCTCTCATCACAATGTGCTTCATTTGGGCAACCGCCTTCACTCTCGCCTCTCCTCTCTACATGTTTCGAAGCCTGAAGATGCACAATATCGGTTTCACAGAATTCTACCTTACTTTTTGTATCGAAGACTGGCCGATCGCCAACGGACGAGCTATCTTCTCTGTATTTAGTCTTATATTTCAATATTTGCTACCTGTACTGGTCGTAGTCCTAGCACATATTCGAATACACAGAAAGTTAAGAGGTCGGCGAAGCATGACCAGAAAGACTCCAGCGATTCTTATAGCTATAGCAGTGACGTACGTCATAAGTTGGCTACCGTTGAACGTGTTTAATCTAGTTGCTGATTTCACTTCAGGACCTTTATTTAGTGACGAAAAATCAATAATAATCACTTACGCAATTTGTCATATCTGTGGAATATCCAGCGCTGTTTCCAATCCTCTTCTGTATGGATGGTTGAATGATAACTTCAGAAAGGAGTTTAAAGAGATTCTCTGCTGCTGTCGTAAGAAAGGGCAGTTGAAAGATATAAGGAATAAGAACAGGAAGATGGATGGGTAAATTTCAACAAGTGTCAAAATATCCTAGTTTTGGTGGTATTTTTTATTTTGTTAGTAGGGTTCACAATTATATGTTTAAAGTAGGTACATCATTAGTCATAATTTAAACAATGTCAAAATGCTTCATTTTCGTATCAAGTAATGTTTAAGATATAACGATTTTACTACTTATGTACCACCAATATAGCTATTAACCCAGCTAATTATTATTAGCTAGTAGCCAGGAAGAACCCGCGAATTATTGGCCCTAAATTCTACGAGCACCTACCCGCTTCCTTAAAAAATGGGTCCAGTGACGAAACATTCAAGCGCCGATTGAAAAACCTTTTGTTAGATAATGCATTTTACTCTGTAAGTGAATTTATTGACACTGAATTTTGACTTTATAATACCTATATATAATTTTGACATTGTTTATTGTACTACCATTTGTATATTTAACTTTGTGACTCGTTTTATTATTATTTGTGTTTTTTAATCCATTCATTTTTGGCATTGGCTTTTGCTACATTACTTTTTTTGTTTTTACTTCTTTGACGATTATAATATGAATTCTGTATAATTGACATGTGTGCAATATAACTGTATTTTATATTATGAAATAAATAAATCTAAATCTAAATCTAAATCTATCCACCAAAATTACTTTTCTAAGAAAAACGCACGATAAATAATATAATACAAACATACCATCACGCTTTCATCCCAAGGTGTGGTAGGCAGAGTTACAGAATTACCAACAACTAACAACTTGTTGTTAATCCTATAACTACATTTTGCACAACTAACAACTTGTTGTTAATCCTATAACTACATTTTGCACAACAGAATGATGATGAATAATAACATATCGGACTAATTAAAATATAATCTTTAGGCAATCTTACAACATAAATATAATATAATTAATAGTGATTATTTGATGTTTTAATAATTTTGGTGGAGTCTAGCAATTTTGTAAATTTTCATGTCTTCGGAAAAGCCATCAAAATTGTACCGCCATAATTAGTTAAAAATTGAACTTTTTATTTATGAAAAACGAATCTTTTACTTTAACACAAACTTAATACAGTTACAAAGATACCATAAACATACTTGAAATAACTATCCCATAATAAAACTTTTTGGGAAATAATAACTTACCTATCCATCACAATAAAAAAAAACATACTCTGGAGTTATGTAGCTGTTACAGTACTGTAGTAGTATGATACGTTAGCCTACTAGGTTGGTAGTGAGCCTTAGAAATCAGCACTTCTGGGTTCAAATCCCGATAAGGGCAGACTATTTGTGTGATAAGGGCGAGTAATCGCTCCTGATTCTTGGATATTTTCTATATGTAAGTATACCTATGTATTTTTCTAAACAAGTACTGTAAAACGGGGTGGGTAGGGACACGACCTAAAATAAGTAATAACTTGTTACAAATAAGAAGAAGTATATTATTTATTAAATGGACTATCCCCGTGTGGTTGCCGGGTAAGAATAGTGCCACTCCATGTCCTCCCGTGGATGTCGTAAAAGACGACTAAGGGAATAAAGGCTTGTAGTACTGTTAGGCGATGGGCTTGCAACCTGTCACTAATACACTGGTAAACATCTTAGTCTAATTGTGCAAAATGTGGTTACAGAATTATTTACAAGTTTTTAGAGCTGTTTGTAATTCTACACATACACGTACATAAACTCACGCCTTTATTCCCAGAGTGGGGTAGGCAGAGCTACAGAATTTTCAACAACTATAAAAACTTTTTGATAATTCTGTTACCACATTTTGCACACTTAGGGTTAGTAATTCTGTAGCTCTGCCTACCCCACTCTGGGAATAAAGGCGTGAGCTTATGTATGTATGTATGTATGGACAATAAGGTTACGATTATTGGAAATAATTTCAGTCTTATAATTAGTTATATATTATGCTTCATTTTAGGCTGTGTCCCTACTCAGCCCTTAATCCCTACTCACCCCATTTTACGGTAAATTTATCGTTGTTTAGTACCCTAAAAGCCTAAAATTACTTTAGATATCTAGAATTGAGGAGCCGATAATTCAAAAACACTACTCGTACGTAAGTAAAAATTAAAAAAAAAAAAAAAAACTTTTGTAATTAGTACTACGTGCACGAGATCCTTCTCAAGAGCTTACGTATTAAAGATAAAAGAGATAAAATATGTTTATTCAGTAAGTAGGCACGGGCACTTTTACACGTCAAAAATCTACCAGCGCTTCGCATTATTCATAACAGAACTCCCTTTTTTATATCACACGGGCCAGCCAGATGGTAAGCGGGTTCCGATCATCTCTCTACGGTTAATAAACAGTCAGAAATTTCCATTTTTTTTCGGAGAATATCCGTTACATTTCAACCTTTCAGAGCATTTTCTACACGGTGTTACTGTATAAAATTCTCTACCAAAGACATCTCGTTATTTTGTGATTTGGTAAAACAAAACAAAATAACTTCTACTTCTTTGGAAAGGGTAACAAATTTTCAAAAGGTAAATGTGATTGAAAAAGGCACAATTACGTTTGATATTCTATATTTCCAATTTACTGGCTGAAAATAATGTCAATCGTGTTCGTGGAAAAAGAAAAAAGTAGTCCACGCTTCAGCCTTTGCGAGCGACGAGCTTCGTATTTCAGTCTTGGTTTGGATGCGGGAGAGATCGCACGTCCGAACGCCTCTTGCGCCCTATTACGATCGCTCGCTGAAACTTTCCGTTTCTAACTCCGATTTTACATTCATTTTAGTGATTACTCGTTTGTTATTGGCTAATATAACTTAAGGAACACATATTTTAGATATAATTGTGTGATTTCCAGTTTTTCAAGTGTTTTCTTTTCACAAGTGTTGAGTTTTTAAATGGTTAAAAAGGTTAAAACTGGTCAAAATAGGTGGACTAAGGGAAGTTTCCAACTATGCCAGGCTGTATGAGCAGCCTTCGTGCAACGGGGTCAACGTGAACTGGACGTTATGCTTGTTCCACCTGAGGCGCGTCATAGCCATCCTAATGCCGTTTTATGATGATACGGTAAGTTTTAAATTAATGTTAGTATTCCAGCTAATAGATTAAAATAATAAGTACGATATAACCCACCAATTTTTTTTTGGATTGTTCAAGGGTTTCTAAAATCTTGCTCTTTTGTTTTTTCTCTCTCTCTCTTCTGATCTTTTATAGACCATTTTTTATGTAAACCGATTGGCGTATTTAAAAAAATATACTTTTTAATAGTTATGTACATAAGTACATGCATTTTTAACACAAGCAAGGGTATATTTTTGAAAATGCTGTTTTAATTCCGCAACTCACGTCATGTTTAATAAGAACCTAGTATGTTTTATTAATTAACGACCCATTTTATTAAAAAAAATATTCGCTACAAAATGGTTCAATCAAAAATCAAGCAGGTAATTATTGGCACTTCCTTTTCCTATTAGCAATATTTTAAAAGGATTGTAAACCGACGAGTAAATGTCAATAAAACTTTCAAAAGCTCCAGGAAATCACGTTTCTCACCCTCTAAAAAAATGCGATTTCGAAATTTCAGTCTGTTTTATTGTATTTGTTTCTCTTTAATAAATATTTTCTTGGAATAGAAAACGAAGAGACCTAATTTTTCATAGTATCTACAATATTATTCAAAAATCCTAAAAATGGGCTAGGTTAGGGGAGAGAAAAGTATTTTTTAAGTTCACATAAAACACAGTTTATTGGTACAAATGAAAAAGAAACAATTAATTGTGTTTAATATTTAAATTCCTGTAACAAACGTAAAAAAGTAACTCCACTATCTTAGTGTTCACATTCTTCTTTGTAACATTAATTTTAAAAAATTGAAAGCTATTGCTATTCTCACTGTGACGAAAATACAATTTAACTTCCCACGAAATTACTTCCACCTTATATCTTAAAGCAGCAGTGTTTGCACTAAGTTAGCACTTTTTAATAGCTAACAGTTTTCCCATCAAGTAAGGATTTGAACGACTTGGTCTATTAACGACCACACCGGAAATGAAAATGAAAGGTTTGTAGGATAATTACCTATTTAACATTTTCATGTTTTATTCTTTATTGCTTATAATTATTAAGTAAAAGTATTTAAAGGTTTTGACTGATATTTTTCGTATAGTAACAATACTTTGAATAGTTTTTATCTTTACAATTTTTTTATTTAACTCGGACATTAAACCAGTCTTAACCTTTATGGAATTTTACTTTTATGTATATCGTATGTATTATTTATCCGTTTCAAAATGTATCAATTTAAACCTATTTGATAAAAAGATAAAAGATTTTTATTCAATAAGTAGGCCGCACGGGCATTTTTACACGTCAAAAATGTAACTTGCCGGTAGTGGAATGGCCTGAACCCAATTATAATGCAATATTATGGTGTCTGATAATGAAGTGAAGATGGACGAAAGGTGGCGACAGGATATCTGCTGTATTTGACGTAGATCCACCATATTGGGACTCATTCGCTGTCTGTACCTCAAAAGGTTGTACCAAAAATTTTTTTTTTTTAATTATCTGGCTATCAAAAAGACTCCTGAGCCACCTATGCAACATATTTAGCTAATGTAAAGGGATTCTTATTACGAAGTAATAATATTATAAAAGTTATGCCATAAGTTATCCCATAATACTATCAGACCATTGGAACCTTGACCCACCATAGAACTGTGTCACAGAGACGTTATGATTCAAGTCATAAGAAGTGTCAAACAAATTGTTTTATAATGTCACTGTGACACCGTTCTATGGTGGGTCAGGGTTCCATTGGGCTGATAGTACAATATCACGATGTCCTTCAACAAAATACGGCAGAGAAGCAATTTCATTTTCGCATGGAATTTTATACCAGACCACAATAAACATTTGTTTAAGATCTCGCTTTGATCTCTCCAAACAATCGAAATGAGGAAATAGAAAATACTTCTTTCTGTGTCGACATCCCGGAATTTATTTTATTGTATGGATTACTACAGTTCACATTCTTCGTAAGATATTGGATTCTAAGGATTATAAGTGCGCATTGTCAATTTTATTGCATCCTTTTCTATCTATCTTCTATCTTTACAATAAAAAATGAGACACTTGATTTTTCACTTTCGGGTAATATTCCTATGGTACCATAGAGGTGGATAGGGGCTTTTTTGAAAATCGACTCTTTCTATTACAGAAAGAAATAGAAAGATTAGTCTCGGAAAACTATACTGTAATTATAAGTGTAATAGAGGTTAAAAACACTACAAAGGTTTCTGTAACAGAATGCCTAAAATAAAAAATGCTAATATATCATATTCCCTGAAAGTTCATACTTAATACCTAATGGGTTTTTTTGTGAAACCGTTAACTTTTGAGGATTTTTAAAACACCATTGCTTAAAGCTCTAGGTTTGGTTTGTTTTGGAGCTATCCTGAAAAATTTAAGGTTTCAGAAAAGAAACCATATGGTAATTTGAAATTTTAGGGATTATGACACATTAGACTTATTATTTTTTGGCGTTCTGATTTGAAAATTCACTTTTTTACTTCGGTCAAAGGTTAACTGGAAGAGATCCCTTAAAGGTGTAAGTTTGCCTTTGAACATACCTATTAAGTTTCGGTCTGTTTGTTGTTTATTATTTTCCCGTTTACCATAAAACTTTTACTTTACATTAAATTCTTGGCACATACCGTAAAACGGGGTGAGTAGGGATTAAGGGGTGAGTAGGGACACAACCTAAAACCAGTCATAACTTGCTACAAATAAAAACAAGTATTAAATGGACAAGAACATGACGACTTTTGGAAATAATTTCAGTCTTACAATTAGTAACATATTCCATACTCACCCCTTAGTCCCTACTCACCCCGTTTTACGGTACTATTTATCTTGTTTAAGAATTACTTGATAAAAGTACGAAAAATAGTAGTACATTTTATACTTTCCTTCTCGTATACTTATTTATCCACGTTTATGGGTCATACACAATCACAAAAACAAAAGTTGTCTCTCCTGTGGTCAATAGTTAAGGGCTTGTGTGTAAGTTATATTTTTATTTGATAGGACTAAAGTAGACGTGACGCCGTTTATGCGGATGTGGGTTCAGCCAGAAAATTAGGCCTTAAACACGTTAACTTCGGGTATGTCCACAGGAAAGACGGGAACCTAAATCTGTGTATGACCCTTATTGGAAGTTCATACTTTGTTTAAATTTTTTAAATTTTTCCTTTTGTTTAAAAACATGTTTACAAAAGGTTTTGTTGCTTACTCTTTAAAATAGCAGAAGAAAGGCACATTGATTTTTACTTACCGTAACAGAGCGAATACTTCTTTATCATATTTGCTTTACCTTCTTGAGCACTTTGACTCAAAAAGTTTATTGTTGAATAGTTTCCGTGTCGTAAATTTGCATTTACCTCCCTAGGTACCTAAACCTTATTTACGACCCTAGGCGAGTAAACCATTTTTTATGGAGATCGGTTGAGTTACAACGTGGAAATGGATCCGTCGTACTTTATGGCATATGGAGTTATTGAAACGGAATCTTGCAGGCGTATTCGATATTATCTGGTTGACATTGAAAGGGAAAATGAATTTTACAGGTTAGGGGTGTGTCCTGTCCTTACTCGATAATTGTATCTTTAAATATAAAAACATACTGAAACATCCTCAATCGGCAAGCATGAGACGTTGAGAGGGCCAGAGGGTTTCATGGGCCTGAGAGTAAGTCACCTCGAATTTATAAAAGTAAAAAGGCGCCCTGGGTAACCTTACTACAAACAGGGATGGTTTCTTGTTATAAGTAAAACAAAAAGGGTGGTTCTCCTTGGTTTATTGGTATCATTACATACACACAGATAAAGCCTCTAGGAGTATCAGTAGGTCCATCTTAATATTTAGTCCTATCGGGTTACTGACTACAGAAATAGAAACATCACTTATCTAGGGTGAAGTACGCATGTGGTCAAGTGTGTGTAAGGTGAAGTTAAGTGGCAAGCGAAGACTTGATGTCCCTGAGATATGCGAAGGGGGTTGCTTGCAACACGTGGCACGGAGGTCCCGCCCATGCGGTCCAACACGAAGCGCCCTTCACGGTATCCGGGGTTAAGGCTACGCCTGGCATTAAAAACCCTACAACAAGAATTGTAGTTATTAATAAAAGAAACCTTAATTGAAAGCTAACCTATCAGCCCTAGCCATGAGGTAAATATAGTACTCACCACAAAGTGGGTTTTATGTAGCCTTATATCATGAGGCTAGTTGAGGCCGGCATACACACGGTGCCCCCATAAAACGTGGCACTGGCTGAAAGAAAATGTAGCTTATTAGAATTTGGTTGGGACGGTGGTGCTTGCCGACGGGAGCGTGGTCTCTCACGATACTCACCTTAAACAGGCACGTATATCGCCTAATGACCCTGTTTTACAAGGCAGGAGTCAGCGCTTGGGATACAGAAAGCTGCATGATGCTACAACAAAAGAGTTCACGTGAATCGACAAATCAAAAAAGAGATACACCTTTAACAGCGTGGGAGGCGAGTATTACTTACGGTTTATTATATTAGCAATATCATGTAGTTCATGGGCATTTGTCGCCTATTTGTTTAACCGGCACACGGATATGAGTACTGCCACGATGCATGAAATTGTCATCGTATAAACTGCCTGAAACAAAAGTTAAATGGACATAAAAACAAATCCCACATGGGCACGATGAAAAGAAGCATCGAATAAACACCGCAACTCACCGCTAATTATCCATTTGTAAAGGTTATTAAATTATATATGAAGAAGGCAATGCTGCCCTTCCCACAAGCGGAATCTGAATCAAAGAGAATAGAGCGAACCTAGATGATGTGGCAATCCCTCTACGTCATTATGGTCGCGAACTCGTTTCACTCTTAGACGGCAACGCTCGTTCACTGTTTTAACAATTTAGAAATCAAAACTAATCTAAAACAATCCACAAGATAGTCCTAAAGATATTCTATGAATCCTGAAACAATATAATCTTACATGCCGAAAATTATCGAATGATCCGAGTCTTAGTCCATAGATCAAAGCGCAGGAGCGCAGCAGTGAAACGTAACGCACGCTCACGCTTGACTGAAGTATTGATTGACTCCGTCTCACTCTTTCTCCGTTCGTAACCAAAGCGAGGGAAAAGGACAGAACTATGTGTACTCGATCCTTGATTTTGGTGCAGAAGCCCACCAGTAGTAGTGTTGCTATAAGAAAAAAACTAAGCAAAAAAACGGGTGTTACATACGTACATACATACATAAACTCACCCCTTTATTCCCAGAGTGGGGTAGGCAGAGCTACAGAATTACCAACAACTCTAAAAACTTGTTGATAATTCTGTAACCACATTTTGCACACTTGGGCGAAAATGTTTACCAGTGTATTAGTGACAGGTTGCAAGCCCATCGCCTAACAATACTACACGCCTTTATTACCTTAGTCGGCTTTTACGACATCCACGGAAAGATACGGAGTGGCACTATTCTAATCCGGTTACCACACGGAATTCGTATAGCAAATTCCAAGGACATATTGGAGTTTGGTATTTATCAACTCAAATGAACCCCTATTTCTCCCGGTCACGCTATGACTTTAGAACGGATCAACCGATTTGACTGATTTCTTTTTTGTTTTCATTATGCTGTCTAGTCTGTCCCACGGTATTGTAACTTTAAATTCATTGTAGGATACTTTTTCATTGCTAGGTAGTTTCTCTACTCTTAAACCATTTACGCCGACTTCCTTTACATACTCTGCTAGCTTTTGGGTTGTAACTGAGCCTTCTAGGTTATTAGGTTTATTCGTCATTGTTAGGACAAGGTTAGTATGAAAGAAAATATTAGAAAAATCAAAACCACCGGGAAAGTCAAAACTTTGCAGCGGGGCGAAGCCGTTGGCGGGCCGCTAGTTACTTATAGTGTAGAGGTTCACATCAAGTAACATAATCATAGTTTGTCCCGATTTATTTTGCGTAGTTGAAAATTAAGGGTTTTTACAATTGTAACGGTTTTTTTATTATTCTAAAGACTAAACTTACCTAACTTAACTAATCTACACTAAAAGTCATTAGCTAAATTCTGTCATTTCAGCCTAGAAGGATGATAGGTGAACAGATTTAAGACCAAACAAAATATTAGGACAAACAATTCAATGCATTTCAAAAGGGTAGTTATGGTAGAAGTAGTTTGTAGCTACAACCAACCTAATTAACCTAGCTTTAGAGGCCATTTATTCTTAGTTTTGCTTTTCGCAGACTGCTACCTACTGACCTATTTGAATCACTACCTTGTAAGTTTCAATTACGCCATGAAAACTCCAATCAGAAACTCACCTTTCAATCAATATGCGGATCCCAGATATTTCGCGACGTAGCTGACAGAAAAACATCGGCTTGAGAACATGACTATTTCTATGTTTGGTATTATAAAATGATTGAGTGAAGTGGTACGAATATTATTCACGTTTTACTGCGAATTCAGGCGGAAATTCATCACTATTCGATTTACTATAAAAGTAGGTACCAATATAATAATACTTTATCATACAATACTTTAAGGGTACAATATAACAACGCCTTCAGGATGCTGATGGGGCTGCCCAGATTCTGCAGCGCATCCGCCATGTTCGCGGAGTCACGAACCGACGGGTTTGCAGCAATTTTGCGCAAGAAGGCAGCGTCTCTGCTGGGCAGGACGAGGGACAGCCCGAACAGCATCCTGAAGATGATTGCTGATCATGTGTGTTGTCCTATATTGAATCAAATAATATTACGTGTAAAATCTAATTTAGTTTTTAAGTACTAACATTATTTCTAAGACTATACGAGTACTAACAATAATGAGATCCAATGTTATCTTGAACGAAATAAATGAATTGAAATGAATTGAATTGAATTGAATATGGTCCATCTTCGGACAACTCATACTCGCACTGAATACTGAGTCCACTCCGATCAATAGGGAATATGCATGGATGTTTTTGAAAATACCGTAAGAGTTTAGCAAAAGTGAAACCAAAACTCAAATCGGTCGAGAAATACGGATGATAGAAGCATTTTAAACTGCTAATTAGACAGAGATTTGAAGTGCACTGTGACGTCATTGCCACAGGTCTGCCAACGCAACAATACAGGCATCCTGGGGCCCTAATATGGCTGCGTTTATCGCGTGATACGAAGTGGATAATGTATCCGTCACTCTCGTACTTATATACGTGTCAAAAAGTGACAGATGTTTTATCCACATTTTGTCACGCGATAAACCGCAGATAAACAGAGTTACAAGATTACATTTGACAAACGAAATATAAAGCCAAGGCTTTTAATTTTAAAATCAGAGGAGGGGACAGGGGACAATATCACACCAATTGACCTAGTCCCAAACTAAGCTCTAGGCTTGTACTATGGGTACTAGACAACGATATAAATACTTATATAGAGAAATATATACTTAAATATATAGAAAAAATCCATGACTCAGGAACAAATATTCGCGCTCATCACACTAATATCTGCCCTTACCGGGATTTGAACCCAGGACCGCTAGCTTCGTAGGCAGGGTCACTACCAATTAGGCCAAGGCGTCGTCAAAATAAAATGAAATAATAACGTTAGACAGTATCGTTAGGGTACTTTATTAATTAGCATTATACCGTCATGGTACGCAACCCTCTGAGTGCGAGTCTAGCAAGTACTTACCGGTTTTGAAAACATTTTTCATTCTGGCCAATCCCGGGTATAGTCACGGTTAGAAAAGATTCGTCACTTTTGGACCTTAAAAGTGATGAAATAGAGTCGAAAAGCGAAGTTTTATTAGTTAAACGTAAAAAGTTAATTGTACCTTCACAAGCCAACGAGGTTAAGTGTCGTTCAAACCTCGGTTAGTTAAACAAGTAAATTTAACCTGCCGTTAAAGCGTTAATTAGAGCCTTGTGTTACTAAGGTAACAAAATTATGGTTGCGTGAAATATATTTGCTGAAACAATTATTTTCATACACCCAATGCTTTCAAAGCCAACTATAACAATCAAGAAGTCGTTACAATTAAATTATACGGATCGTTGACCTTATAATTATAGAAATTAATCAATTTAGAGCAAAACATTCGCCAAACAATTATGTATTTGGTTTATCCTTAACCGTGAAACCCTCCTTACAGATTTCGTCGACCTTAACCAGAATAAAGAAAGGGAGAACGGGGTAAAGCCGAACAGCTAAGAATATTAAACTGTAGATTAATAATTTCCGAACAGAAATGTATCAAATCAACTTTTTTAACTCAATTACGAAAGGAACGTTAAAAAATAAACAGGTTTTTAAAAATGCATTATTGAACAAAAATGTTTACCAAAAGTATAAACTGCTTATTTCGGATCTACCCCGACGTATGTCTAAAACCGCACCATATCCCTTATCATAATTATTAGATTCATCTTGATGACGCGAGTGTCACTAGGTATAGATGAATTAGCAAGAGCGTGGAATTGCATAATTATGTACCTACGTGTCTCTTAAAAAACAAAATGGCGGATTTTATTTAAGCATTTTTTTACATAATAATATATCGACGACAGTATTAATGCCGTCGGGTTTTCAAAGCTTGCTTTTTAGGGTTCCGTAGTCAAACTAGGAACCCTTATAGTTTCGCCATGTCCGTCCGTCCGTCCGTCCGTCCGTCCGTCCCCAGTCTAGCTCAGAGACTCATAGTACTAGAAAGCTGTAATTTGGCATGAATGTACATATTAGTCACGCCAACAAAGTGGTAAAATAAAATTTTGAAAAATATTTTTTTTTAATGCACCTCCCCTACACGTAACGTGGGGATGTCTTTTTTTTTTCTTGCCTACCCCATAGTGTAGGGTGTCGTTGGATAGGTCTTTCAAAAATATTGCGGGTTTATGAAATCAATTTTTCGATTAAGGGATCCGTTTATGAAATATTAAGCTTTAAAGCGCTATTTTTTGTTAGAGTCAAGTGTCCCCCCCCCCCTACAGCCAAAACTACAAGTACTAAAAACTGAAAAAAATCTTCAACGAAAGCGCATATAACGAGTTTTAAAGGAAAACTATCACGGCTAAGTAGACATGATTAGTTCCTGAGATACAGGCGATTAACGGGTTTATACCTACTAAAAATCATCTAAGACAGCGCCAAATAACTTTAAATAGAAAATTGTTTCATACATGTTGATTTTTGAGATAGTTTTTTCTGTTTGTCGTTACGGCTTCGGAACCCTACACTGAGCATGGTCCGACATGCTCTTGCCCGGTTTTGTTTAGTTATTTCGGTATAAGCAGCAGTGGGCGAAGCGTACTGGAGGGTTATTATGACATAGCTATGCAGTTCAATTTACGCTGAGAGAAAAGGACAGAGCTATGTAAGTGCTATAGTTTTGTCCTTTACGCTCGCCATAAAATGAACTGCATAGCGATGTCATAATAACCCCCCTGAAAGGCGCAGCGTGGAAGCCCTCCAACGCGTTGAAGCGAGAACGTGGCGATAGCTCTGCTATAAACAACTTCTATGCGGACGGTGAAGCGCACCAAAATTAGAAATACGAAATTGTGTTAGTTTTATTCCATCTTCACAAATCAACGTCTTAATAGGGAATATTTATGATATTGTTTCACAGTTTTAATAACAGCTGATTCATGTAAGAAAAAGATTACCTATATTTTGATTTTTTTTAATATCTATAAAAAAATCCAAGATCCAAGAAGACGTAGAGTTTATATGGCCGACCTGTGGCAATGACGTCACAGTGCACTTCAGATTTCTGTCTAATTAGCAGTTTAAAATGCTTGTATCATCCGTATTTCTCGACCGATTTGAATTTTGATTTCACTTTTGCTAATCTCTTTTACGGTATTTTCAAAAAAATCCATGACATTCCCTATTGATCGGAGTGGACTCAGTATTCAGTTCGAGTATGAGTTGTCCGAAGATGGACCAAATTGGTACTTTTATAGTAAATCGAATAGCGATAAAGTTTAGATAAAGCATCCGTCACCATCTGACACGTAAATTAGTAAATAAGTACGAGAGTGACGGATGCTTTATCCACATTTGACACGCGATATAGACGCAGCCATACAAGGCCCGCAGGTGTACTTAAACGTGTTCTATGCAATATTTTGTTATGCGGTTTTCAGTTTGTATATTTTATTTAAATAATGTTTACATACATAGATCCCAAAATGTTTCCATATTTCCCAAAATGGCAGGCAGAGACCACGTCTATTCACTTGCTTCGATCCTCACAAAACTCTTTCGCTTCTTCCACATTCATACATCGAGTCATGCATGCACGTCGGTCGGTATCGGGTACTTAAGATTCGGGTACATAAGGTAATGTTTCTTTTGAAAATTATTCGAAAATAGCCTCATCATGACAAAATATTACATCACATTGCATTATTAATACAGTTGACCATTTGTGGTTGTTTTATCGGTGTGGGTTTGTGGGTTTTTTACCGCATAAATATGACCATTTTACCAGTTTTAATCCGCTCATACTACTGTATTTCCGGACCTCTAGAACCTTCAAAAGACGAGCATGCTCTTATCTCAAACGCCGGCAACGTATCTGCGTTTGCTCTCCTGTTGATGCAGGTGTATAGTCAACAACTTTAATTATTGTAGAGTGCCTATAGAACCCTGTCATACGGACAGCGTCAAGTATAAATAAATAAATTACGTCAAAATGAACGATTGTCTTTCTGCAACAGGGTTCTATATGTGCTCAAAGTTAAAGTGGTTGTCACATGGGAGCCGGTGATCACGTAATATCACGTGACCCGTTTGCTCTAGCCTAAAGAAAAGGTCTAGCCCCAAAACCCTAGTAGAGTCATTCCATATTACTGACGTGTAAAAGGGACCAGATGTAGCCAATTTACTGAATAAATTATTTCATTTCATTTCCCAGGTTACATTCCCTATTAAATATTTACGCTGTTCCTCGTGTTCTACATATTTGCAAAGATACACTTAAGAAGTTAGATGTTATCAAGGTATAGTGGTCACACGATATTACAATACGTAAGTGCTGATTTTCAACAGCCAATTTCTCCATAATCTTTGATTATTCTAGTGTCAAGTGTCTTTAGTTTAAGATAAGTTTTATCAAAACAAGATAAAGTGGTATCAGATAAAATATCGATGAGAAAATCTATGGCATTAGAGTTAGTGGGTAAAGGTTAGACAACAAATGAAAAAGTGAGCATTTTGCTAGGATACTGTGGTATACAAATATACAACTTATAGTCGGGATGAATTGAGGTTTTATGGAAAACACACAAAACTTTTATACTGAGTGTCTTATTATAAAATATTACGAACAGAGACCAAATAAAATACAGTTATTTTTTATTGTATCTTCTGATTTCCTTCAATTTACCTTGGACGCGTTGACCTAGTTGGCAGTGACCCTGCCTATGAAGCTAGAGATCCCGGGTTCAAATCCCAGTAAGGGATATTTGTGTGATGATCGCGAGCATTTGTTTCTGAGTTAGGTTTTTTGTATGTATTTAAGTATTGTTTTTCTACATATAAGGAAGTTTATCGTTGTCTAGTACCCATAGTACAAGCCTAGAGCTTAGTTTGGGACTATGTCAATATGTGTGATATAAGTCCTTGAATATTTATTTGTTTATACGCGTTGGCAATCCAATGTCAACAAATAACTACTCAGGAAATAATCAATCACGCACTTTTATAACAACATCCAAGGCTCGAGACCAAATTCTCACGATAATTAAACAAATAGTAGCCCAAACCGGGAATAAAACCTGAACTGGGCTAACCGCGCCATGAACATGTAGTTAACGACAAGATATTATTATCTTAGTGTAAAAAGTTAGGTCACTAAAGGTGTTTGACAGATATACTTATCTCGGCTGTAAAAGGCTTTAGATTATCGACTTAGCGCCACAAGGCTATTTCAGGCAAACTTAAGAATTGTACGATCATTTCAGTTATAAGTACAGCTAAATTTTTCTGTATCATCAACGTATATAGCCCGCCTATATGGCCAGCTGAGCGAGGTAGTGATTCTCTGAACAACGAGGGTCGGACGGATGGACGAGTGAATGTCCAAGCGGCGAGTTTAAGTAGTCCCGTCAGTGCGAACAAAATACATTTTGTTTCTGCCGATGGATCGAACGTATAAGGGCATTTCTTAGAAAGTTTGTACCTAGTTAAGGACAAAAATTAAGAAACGTTTGTTATGGGTTGGGACTGATAATGAACAACACACACAGAAATTACCAACTTATATTTAAGGTTCCTTAAATAATCTAGCCTAATGTAAAGTGATAAGACTAAAATCTAATCTATAACTAAAATGTAACTAAAACTATTGTTGAGCGCCAGGAGGGTTTTGCACTCAGTCTGGAACCCTGCCAATCCTAAGCTGCCACCGGCTAGCTTCCCTTGTGCTTTGTCCTTATAAATATCGTCGGGATGTAAAGGGCGTCTCGTTAAGCTAAAACGTAACATGAACTTGCGTTAACACTGTGCTTTCGATGACCCTTAATCTTACATTTTTGAACCGTAATCTTACAAATCTAAACTTACCCCTTTTTATAACTGACACCACACAAAAGCAATATATCAAACTACACTTGACATATGTAAAATAAGATACTAATTAAATTATAAGCTCATAATATGATAACTAGGTAAAATTGCCTTAATGTCGGTAAGTATTGCAATTACGTTAACCTCACAAATACGTGTCCACACCTTGAGCTCTCATGACGAATGACCCGTGTAGTCACCTACCTACCCTATCCTAAATTATCATATTTCTAGAAACTTAACTTTTAAACAATTTTTAAAATACAAAAAGATTGCCGGAATCGGATGGGATTTGAACCGCGGCACCCTAGCGTTATAGACCTGCTCTCCCCCGCTAAGCCACCTATAACTTATAAATGCGGTCGAAAATGGTAATCGTTACGGTAGCTGCTGACGTCACCACGTATTATTACATTTCTAAACATAACATATTCCCCCTTCCTCAATAAAAAAAAAAAAACCCTAACTAGTTTTTTTTTTTGTTACCCGAGTGGTTTCAAATCTTTAGCATGCCAGAACCCAAGATCTTTACCATGAGGATTGTTTAAACGAAAAACGTTTGTAGATGCTTTGCTTATAATTACAGCTTTCTCAAACTTTGGTGCTAGCTTTGCCGTGAACTTAGTGGAAGCTTTAGAAAGAAATTTAGTTCTTTTCCAGACGGTGTCACCTACGCTGAAGTTCGAAATTCTTCTTGTGCTGTTATAATACTTGCGACTATTTATCATGTGCTCTCCTAAGCCTGGCCTGAACTTTGTTATTAACCGTGTTTCTGATACTTATGTTATTGATGTGGTCCGCTATGTTTATTTGACAACTATTTCCTGCACCTAACGCCGGGTTTCCTATTTTTGATAAGAAGTCAAAATTCGGAACTGAAGCTTCTCTACCCAAAAATAAGTATGATGGTGTGTAGCCCGTACTTTCGTGGACCGCTGCCCTAATGGCGTGACCTATCTCTTGCAGATGGATATCCCATTCGTTGTGTTTCTTGCTCGTTGTGAAAGTTGAAATCATCGTACCGATTACTCTGTTGACCCTCTCCGTAGGGTTACTTTGCGGGTGGTAATTAGGGGTAAACCAGATCTTGGAATTGTATTTCAGAGCCAACTCTTTGAATGATTGAGATACAAATTGTTTGCCATTGTCACAGATTATAGCCTGGGGTGCACCATATAACAAGAACTGATTTTTGACTAGTTCACAAATCTTATCAGCTTTTCCTGTTCTTAGTGGGAATAACAAGGTGAATTTGCTAAACCAGCACGTAATCACTAATAGCATTGTATTGCCGCTCTTACTCTTTGGGAATGGACCCATCAGATCCAAAGAGACCACCTGCCAAGGCTCCGACACATCTCGATGCTCCCCCATTAGTCCCAGAGGTGACTGATGTGATACTTTATGTCTCGCGCAAGCATTACAATTTCTTACATATTGCTTTACCTCGTTTAACATCTTTGGCCAATAATATTTTTGTTTTATTTTGAAGTATGTCTTGCGGATTCCTAAATGTCCTGATGTTATTTCGTCATGACATTCATTCAAAACTTTCTGTCTGAGGGCTTCTGGAATATAGAGCTTCCATACATTGCTCTTATTGGGAAACTGTTGCAGTGGGTTCTTCCGTAGCAAAAGTCCATCATGAACTGTCCAATCAGACACTTTAATTTGCTTTTCCACTTCTTTGACCTTCTCTCTGTACCAGAGATCTTTGTGTTCATCTAATATTTCTACCACGCTGATTTCTGTGTCTGAATAACTGCATCTAGACAATGCATCAGGGACGACTTGGTTTTTGCCGGGTCTGTGGACGATATCAAAGCTGAATTGCTGAAGTTTCATAGCCCAACGAGCTAATCGGCCATGAGGATCCTTCATTTTATGGAGCCACTGCAAAGCGCTATGATCAGTCACGACGGTAAAATGTGCTCCATCGATGTATGGTCTAAATTTTTCTATCGCATACACAATGCTAAGCAATTCTCTCTCTGAAGTCGAGTAATTGGCTTCGCGGTCATTTAATTTGCGGCTTAAATATGCAATAGGTTGTTCAGCATCGTCCACCCTTTGGCAAATGACTGCACCCACCCCCTTGCTTGATGCGTCGCATTGAATGATGAACGGCTTGGAGTAGTCAGGGCATATCACCACCGGTGTGCTAGTTAGCAATGTCTTGAGCTTCAGGAAAGCGGTCTCTGCCTCGGCAGACCACACCAGTTTCTTGTGCTTACCTTTAGTCAGGTTATGTAGGGGTGCCGCGACTATTGAAAAATTCTCGACGAATCTTCTATACCAGCTTGCTAGCCCAATAAACCTCTTGAGTTCCGTGTATGTGGTGGGTCTTGGAAAATTTAGGATTGCCTCTACCTTTTCGGGATCTGTTCTCAGACCACACTCGTCTATCACATACCCTAAGTACTTTAGACTGGGCCTGGCGAACTTACACTTATCTATATTTATGGTAAGTTTGGCGCGTTGTAGAACAGTCATTACTTTTCTTAATAACTCAAGGTGTTCCACAAAACTTGCTGAACATATGACTATGTCATCTAAGTAAGCCCATATTTTGTCCTCACTGCACTGAAACAGTATGTCCATCAACCGTTGCTGAGTCTGAGATGCATTAACAAGTCCAAATGGCATTACCTTAAAATGAAAAAGGCCTCGTCCTGGTACTGCAAATGCTGTTTTTTCTTTACTGACTTCATCCAGTTCAATTTGCCAAAACGCTGATTTTAAATCGAGAGTAGTTAGAAATTTTGCATTGCGTAAATTGTCTATTACACTAGATACCCTTGGTAATGGATAAGTGTCGCGTTTAGTTACTTTGTTTAACTGCCTACTATCTAAACACAGTCTATTGTCGCCATTTGGCTTCTTTACTATCAGTACTGGTGAACACCACGAGCTATAGGAGGGCTCAACTACATCCTTACTCAGCATATCATCCAGTTCTTTTTCAATAGCTGTTTTTATGACCGGTGAAAAATTATATTGTTTTTGATGTATTGGTTTACTATCCCCTGTATCTATGGCATGTTTTAGTACACTAGTCCTACCCAAACATCCACCTATTGACTCTTTCATTTCCGACACTAAATCTGTCAATTTCCGCTCGTCTTCTACACTCAGCCTGTCTCTCGCAACAACCGCTGATTTATTTAGTGCTAAGGTATTCAATTCAGTAATGTTAAATGTAGATTCAGTCTTGAATTGGAACTCTATACCAAATTTGTCAAAAAAATCCTTTCCTAGTATTAACTGTTGTGATAATCCTGGCATGATCATAGCCGAAATAACATAAAACTGATCATCGAAACTAACAGGAATATCGATAATGTCCGTAATGTTATGCTTTACCCCATCAGCGGTGGCAATCTCTGTAGGTCTGATTTTGGTTGGCGTAAGGCCAAGTTTATTCAAAGTTTCTGCAAACTGTGCATTCATGACTGTACGATTTGCCCCAGTATCCAGAAGTCCTACACATTGATAACCTAACACGCTTAACAGAACATATGATCTGTTGTCATTCTCCTTTTTAATCCTTACCGGACAGATTTCAGCATCCTTATGCGAAAAAAAATTACTGACTAATTTTAACCACGCCTGCCACTCTTTATTTTTATTTTTAAAGGGGAAACTTATTGAGCAGGAGTTGAAATTTCCCCCTGAGCGTTTCCCTTACATGAGCAGTCTGCTGATGTAGTCCCGAAGCGACCACACCTAAAACAAAACAAGCGTTGCTTTGGCAAACTGCACTCCCTAAAAAGATGTCCACATTCTCGACAATTCCAACACCGTGACCTAACAGCAACCGATGCATTACTCCCAGCCCCTTCCTTTATTTCATTGACCTCCTTTATACTTAACGGTAATGTCCCTTTATAAGCCAAGTCAGGTTCTAAAGAATTGGTATTACTTTTTGGCTCTTGGAATTTGTCACAGCTTAATTTGGTACGTTCTATAGCTCTTAGTACCTCTGCCAAATCCGCAATGGAAGTGAAGTTGTCCCTACACGTAGCTCGTTGATAGTAAGGCTGTATATTTCTCACAATGATCCTAACCTTTTCAATCTCTGTCAACTTTGCTGGTAGCCGATTGAACATGTTCTGCATGATTGACATATAAATAACTATGGACTCGTCCCGGCCTTGAGTTCGCTCTTTGATTTCTGCTAACAGCTCGTCCTGATAATATGGAGATTGAAAAGCACGCTTTAAGAGAATAACAAGTTCATTCCAGCTACTAGCATATTCTTTATTCGCCCTAAACCACACTAATGCATCTCCCTCGAATAAATCTATCGCATACCGAAACAGATCAACTTCCGATGCGTTCCTGGCCTCCTTTAATTCATCAACCCTTTCTAAAAAAGCATTGACGCTCATCGTACTCTCACCCGTAAACTTTATTTCCCACTTAGAAATCGGAACTAATTTCCGGGTAGGATACTCCTCATTCACGGTAGATGTGCGTAGTAGTCTCCGATTTTTACTGCTTATTTCCCTTTCAAAAGATATTTAGCTAACAATAATCTTAACTACTACTTTAACCACAAGTTTACCCTAAATCCGTAACTAAAAATATAATCAATATTCCGCGGTACGAAGAGATAACTTTTTTTTCTTTAACCACTCAGCATAAACAAAATTATCCGAAATTAAACAAAACTAGTAGAAAACTATTAAACAAAACTAGTAGAAAACTACCACAAATATACAAAATTATCCGAAATTAAACAAAACTATTAGAAGAGGAAAATGTAAACGTGTAAATATTTTAGCCAGTAGATAACGGTAACTTAACGGTTCACTTATTTAAATCATATTTCGTTTAGTGACATAATTTTTACTTTGTGATATATGAAACACCAACCTAACGACCTAACGACCAGAACCTAAAATTGAATACTTACTAAGCTACTTAATACTAATATTCAACCAACCCTTAAAATATTTTACGTTGGGCGCTATTTGTTATGGGTTGGGACTGATAATGAACAACACACACAGAAATTACCAACTTATATTTAAGGTTCCTTAAATAATCTAGCCTAATGTAAAGTGATAAGACTAAAATCTAATCTATAACTAAAATGTAACTAAAACTATTGTTGAGCGCCAGGAGGGTTTTGCACTCAGTCTGGAACCCTGCCAATCCTAAGCTGCCACCGGCTAGCTTCCCTTGTGCTTTGTCCTTATAAATATCGTCGGGATGTAAAGGGCGTCTCGTTAAGCTAAAACGTAACATGAACTTGCGTTAACACTGTGCTTTCGATGACCCTTAATCTTACATTTTTGAACCGTAATCTTACAAATCTAAACTTACCCCTTTTTATAACTGACACCACACAAAAGCAATATATCAAACTACACTTGACATATGTAAAATAAGATACTAATTAAATTATAAGCTCATAATATGATAACTAGGTAAAATTGCCTTAATGTCGGTAAGTATTGCAATTACGTTAACCTCACAAATACGTGTCCACACCTTGAGCTCTCATGACGAATGACCCGTGTAGTCACCTACCTACCCTATCCTAAATTATCATATTTCTAGAAACTTAACTTTTAAACAATTTTTAAAATACAAAAAGATTGCCGGAATCGGATGGGATTTGAACCGCGGCACCCTAGCGTTATAGACCTGCTCTCCCCCGCTAAGCCACCTATAACTTATAAATGCGGTCGAAAATGGTAATCGTTACGGTAGCTGCTGACGTCACCACGTATTATTACATTTCTAAACATAACACGTTAACTTTTCCGCTGAGTTACGAAAATTAGTCGTACATTTATATATACTTTTCTCATCACCAATTAGCAGTATCTCAAATTCAGTAAATGAAGCAGATTCAATCGTCATCCGTTAGTAACATGCCTGCTCTTGCTACAGGAGTTTTGTCTGAGATGACCACCATTTGTCTTATAACAGTATAGATAATTTTCGTAACTCAGCGGAAAAGTTAACATTTCTTAATTTTTGAACTTAACTAGGTACAAACTTTCTAAGAAACGCCCATAAGGCTGCTTAATTGAAAATGCACGCGCTAAAATATGTTTTGTTCGCTCTGACGGGACTACTTAAACTCGCCGCTGTGATTTCGCGCGTTCGTTCGCCCGTCCGTTGTTTTTGAGAAAATAACACCTGTTCTAGCATGAACATCTCAATCATCGTCAAATTTTCGAAGCGCCTTTCCTATTCGAAAACTTGGACTATACTTTTACGAAATCTATCATTAGCACAAACTCCCTGAATTAGATTCACGTTTCCATACCTTTCATTTTAAAAACTATTGAGATCTCAATGAAAGTATTGAGGCGCATGGAATTATCTGCAAATCCAAGATTTCCAATTAAACACACAAATATGAACACAATATCAATCCGGAAATCACCACATTAAAATACTAAAACGACAAAGTGTAAGAAAATTTACTTCCGAGATAAGTAAAGACAATACGAGTCAAATTCAGCGTTAAATTACTTTCAAAAGCTTAGAAAACAATGATGGTAACCGCACCAAAGTTATTCAATTGCAAATTTCCTCAAACAGAAGAAGTACCCTTAATCTGCAAAATCAGTGATGCTTCACGCAATACCGAAGTGCTCTAAGCCGGAGAACAAAACAATGGAAAGCTACAACTGAAGAGCAATGAAAACGGAGTATAGTGTACGTAAATTGGTACGCAGAGTGACTCGCTTTCGTTGCCCTTAGGTGTACGTTAATTCCGAAAAGATTGCGAAGTTATTTCGCCAAAATTTGCTTTCAAACGCTTTTATTACAACGTAATTTTGAAGAGTAATCATTTTGTCCTGAACCAGTGGCTGATTAAGTTCATTTCTTGTTTTCATTTGCAAATTAAATGACAATTTGGTGAAATAAATGGTGCCGCAACAAAAGTTTGTTTTGGGTCAGGTGAAGATTAAAATTTGTATGGATTAAAAACAGAAAATCAATTTAAATTTGTAATGTAGCAAATTGATTTAATTACGTTCTTAAGTTCGTTCGAACACACAACTAATCAACAAGTAATTAATCAGATTGCGTACAAATTATGCCATGCCATGTTTTATTCTATTCTACTGGGTAAAACCATATTGCCTTTGACATGTTATCATATTGTAATTTTTCAATAGCTCTTATAAGTGACAGTCATTGTGGCCGAAATGAAAACAACACGATCACTTTTCAAAGTAAGTACCTATATGATTATACTCGGTAGAATGAAAGCCATGTAGTGTACCGATATAAAGTTATTTAGCGGTGTACGAATAAACCAATCAGGCAACAGCAAATAGTACCTAAGTAGTTAGTTAAAACAGAATACTTTTTCATTAACACATTTTCAGCCTCACTACACTGAAAACAATGTTAAAAAATCTATGATCTATCCGATGACGATACAATAATAATAGTAACACTGAGCCATATGACAATAGAGACGGAAGGTGGGCATAGGAACTCAATAGCTCATAGTAAATGTGTTAAATTTGAACTCATTTGATTGGTCTTTCGATAGTAATAAAGACAGTAATATTTTGCTATCTTACTTAAAAGTACAGTAAAATTTATGATGTTTAAAGAAACAAAACAATTCATAACATTGATGAAAATGCTATATGTTGGTTATTCTAAACTTAATTGAAAACAACAGTTATCTAGAAAACAATAACACTATGTTATCGCTCGATAACGACCTTTCCCAGACAGCCCTTTACGGTTCCTCTATCAGACATCAAAAGCTAATCTGATATGGAAGATTATCCTGGCTGTAAACATCTAGTGAACGGTGTTGTAAGTGTTTTTACATTGCGGTTTTTTTATGTTTTCTAGTTCTAGCTTTGTACAATCCCGAAATTCACAAATTTTGAAACTAGCCAATAGGCAATTCTCAAGATTTTTAACAGTACTTTTATTTTTTGTATGGAAACAGAACATTGTTCTTAATGATTTCCAGAATGTTTTCATGACAGGACTAGTTCCAGTGTTCCACTAAATAATATATCATGACACACACTAATTATGTTTTTAGAACTATCAACCCTATTTAAATTGTAACTAGATAATTAATTGCTTGTGTAATCATTAATTTCCGACGAAATCATCGTAGTGATTGAGAACTATTTAACGAAGGCGGCAACCAACACCAATTTAAATGGATTTTATTTGAATTCCGGGCTGCAATCAAATAACAACTGGACGAAAATCCCTCTGCAGTTAGTGAGAAAATATGCCAGAGGGAATTTATCCCTGAATCCAACGCTGACATATTAAATAAATACTACTCCATTTTGCAAACCACGGCCAACTTTGCAATGAGTAATATCTAATATCTGTCGTATTATGAATTGTTAAAATCTGACAAGTTCCAGACAATGAAAAGAACAGAATAAAATATTATACGCAGAGCTCTATCTATATTGAAAAACTCCAAAAAGGGTGGAAAACAACGTTTGTCTTTTAGGGCATGAAAAGCTCTTCATAGAAAAAATTAAACAAGCATAGAAAAAAGAAAATCAGCAGAAGACCATTTTGATGAATCCGAGTGTTTACCGAGCACTTTTGGGGGTTAAGCATCTAGCAAAGATGGGCGTTAGTGACAACACAGATTGTAGAATAAATGACTAAGAGGCGGAAACAATTAGATAATTTCTGTGTCAATGTGATGCCCTCGACGGAGTAGGAATGAAAATCCTTGGCTGTGGCTACCCAGAATCAAACAATTTCAAGACACACTGCCATTGCATTCCATCCACTTATCTGCTTTTTGGAAGGGGTAGAGGCTATAACATTGGATTAACCGCCGAATAACATCACATAGTTTTTTAATTACTGTAACAAAAGGGATTCATGGTTCCACTTTGACCCATTGAGGATCTTTTGTGCCAATACCCACTGACACACTCAGATGTTCGAATGTGTAGATTTCCTCACGATGTAGGGTAAAGTCACCCAGCCCAGCAGCGGGTGCTCAGCCTGAGACCTATAGTCGGCCTCTGCCTATAGTTTGTATGAGTGGGAAGAGTACGAAAGATATACTTCCCACTCTTCGCACTCATATATAAGGTCGACTACTAGTCTCTGGCTGACCACTGGTGACTTTAACTCTATTCAGTTTTATTATAATTAGAACAGCTGAAGCTTTAATTTTTCTAACTATCCCATTCATTATATTTAGCCTAAAACTTAAGGAACGTAGAATACTATTTACAGAAATCCCACTGATATTATAAATGCGAAACTCTGTTGTTTGTTATTCCTTCACGCTGGATGGATTTAGATGAAATTTGAAACGGAGAAAGCAAATACCCTGGATGAACACATAAAAAAAATCGATGGTCAAAATATACTCGGACGAAGTCGCAGGCAGAAGCTATATCCTATTTACTAATATCATCACTGCAAAGTTTGGATGTTTGTCACTCAATCACAAAAGATCATCCAAACGGATTCGGATTGAAAAAAAGAAAGAAAAGATAAATGACATTTATTCAGTAAGTAGGCCGTACGGGCACTTTTACACACAAAGGCACACAAATCTATAGATTATTGTCTGGATAGCACACTGCTGGAATAGCTACTTCCATACATACATAAACTCACGCCTTTACCTATATTCCCAGAGCGGGGTAAGCAGAGCTACATCAAAAACTTGTTGATGGGCTGCTTTTTATCCCAAAAAAGTTGAGGGTGCCCGAGGGATGGCAAAATTTTGAATTCTACACGAACGAAGTTGCGGGTAGAAACTTGTATAAAATAATTATGCACGAATTATCCCTTAAATGAAAAAGCACATTCCACGGCTATTTTGAATTTGTAAAATAATTATTGAAACATTTGAACGGCATCCGCCACACAACAATATTCGCCCTTGGGTGTTGATGTTTTAATTTACTTTGCTTTACGAACCGGATGTTTGCAAAATTTAATAAACTGAATGTAACGTGTCCTAATTGGAATAAAATGTAAACATATTGCCGTGGTGCAAATAATCCTCGACTTTAAATTTTGCCTGAATTTTGATTTAAAATTGACTGGGATATTGTTTTACGGCTGAATAAAGTTAAGGAATTTTGTAGCAATTTGGTTTAAACAAAAAAAAGCCTATAAAAAATAATTTCTGAAAGCAAACGCAAAATTTACTAGAATAACTCTTTACTATTTCTACACCTTAAACTTCTCAAAATTGTTCAGGATGGGTTGTGGATTCATATTATTTTTTTCATCAGCATCCATTATTATTCAATATTGGATTTGTTTAGATATGTAAATAAAAAAAAACGATATTTCAGTGTAAAATAATTAATCTCTCAGTCTTTACCATATAGTGATTCTCTCGTACGACTTTTCTACTCAAGTTTTACAGGTCGTTAAAGGTCGTTATTTTAAACTAAGCAAGATTCGCCAAGGCGAACAAGTCTAAGGAGGCTTGACAAATATCTTAACGCTAACGTTAACGATTTTCGAAAACTGACAAAACGTATGGGATTGACGTAAGCGCCCGACGCGACCGTCTGACAGCTTACGTCAATCCTATACATTTTGGAGAACGATAACGAACGCCGAATTCATCTTGTCTAGGGCCTTTGTTTTAAGCGATAAATGTGCCCTAACCACCGTAACCTATGGCGTAGTAGATATGTATAGTTAAATTATAAAAAAAAACATTGAAACGACGCAGTTTTTTTCTTTTTCGCCTACGGATTGACTGATAGTATAGTATAAGGTCAGACGGGGCTAATGCGTCTGAGGGGCTATTTGTAACTATTCATACTAATTTTAAAAGTAAAACACGTCTCGCATTTTCCATTACTTATAAACGTGGAATAGGCTTGGGATAGTTTATGCCATGCTTTGTCACCTTCTGTCAGATGCAAATGTCAGAATTACAGATAAGGACAAAGCATGGCATAAACTATTCCAAGCTTATTCCACATTTATAAGTAAGGGAACCCCCTTACCGTATGAAAAGTTACAATAGCCCCTCAGACGCAGTAGTTGACCTTAATCAAGTTTAAATAAAGAATGTTTCATAAATAAATAACACTGGCCACATATACACAACCTACAAAACGCGGGAAAAACGCGGTTTCTTGGTCGTTAACTTTCTTTTTCATTCATGGCATTATACGACCCGTGCGTGACTTCGACACAAAACTGAATGGCATAAAATTCAAGTGGTATCTTCGCATCATAAAATGTTACTGTTTCCTTAAATTCATGTTCAACCCTAAAACCAAGGGTAAATGTGAATAATTGATGTGGTAACTATATGAATGAATGTAGGTTAGGGTTGCTGATTTATTTACGTGGCTATGTTTTATTTATACTCATTCCCAATATTTAAAATACGGATAGATTAGATTACTTACGGTTAAACATTTGATGTTAAATTTACTATTTTTTAATTTGAGTAGCTAAATCTATCTGTATTTGAGTATTTTGAACTGGAATAAACCTTTTAGACGTTAAATCTAAAGAGCAAGTGAAAAAGGGTTTAAAAAGTATGATTTATACCGTTTTTTATTGTTCGACTCTCGACTTTTAGTCTCTTACACTAGTATATAGAAACAGTGATAGAATGAGGATACTTATGTTAAAAAAACATGTGCAATTATTATTCTTCCAACGTCAAGAACAGTCAACCAATTTGATTTCTAGGCCACTTTGGACTTTGTCAATGTGACGTTGTAAACCAAGTCATGGGAAGACTCTTATTGTGGTCAACGTCACTTTGACATAATCCAAAGTGGCCTAGAAATAAAATTGGTTGATTTTACTGTAATTAAACTGAGCGGTTTGATTAAAATACTTTCATAGATTTTATTAAATTACATTGAGCCAATAAGTACAACAGATAAAAACAACTCGTCGCCGATCTATTGAGTTATATCCTACGTAAAAGTACAATGCAATAAGGTCTATGTTATACTCTTCAACCTTATTGTAGGTATTGCAGTGTTACCTATGATTTCGTATCACACATATTACCTGAAAAGCTCAAACCAATTTCTTTACAAATGGCTTTATCAAATGATCAATTTGCCGGTCTCATTCAAGCAATAAATCGATGTAAGTAATGCCATTTCCATTTCGTCGCGAGCCTATAATGACTTATTTTACACTTAGTTAAGCAACCATAATAACGTTGTGAACATTCATGAATGTTCACGAAACTTGAAAATGACACGTTAGATTCTTGTTTAGGCCAAAAGGTAATTTAAAATTACCTGTCACTAAGTCACTTTGAAACTTTACTCATCTCAATGCAATGATAAGTTTTGATGGAAAATAAACTAAATATAAATGAATTTTCATACAATTATCACAGGTCTTAAAAACAAGCAAAATCTTAAGTTCGATCATCAAAATGCGATCATGATAGATTTTCTTTACATTCTGTGTAATTCCCTTTCATGGGTATAACGAGCGGTTTTTTTTTAAAACGGATTCTTCCCGAACAGCCAATCAAGCGAAACCTACAGCCAATCAGCTGTTTGTGCATGGCTGTGTTCCAGCGTAGTGATTCTGTAAACAACGCCGGACGTGCGGACTGTCGAGTGATACCAAGCGGCGAGATTAAGTAGTTCCGTCAGTTCGAACAAAACACATTGTAGCACGTGCATTTTCAATTTAGCAGCACGATAGGTCGAACGTATAAGGCTGCTTAATTGAAAATGCACGCGCTATAATGTGTTTTGTTCGCACTGACGGGACTACTTAATCTCGCCGCTTGGTATCACTCGACAGTCCGCACGACCGGCGTTGTTTACAGAATCACTACCCTGTGCAGGGAAAACTGGTTTACCCTTGAAATATCGAAACTCATTTCATAGAGCGTTTCATTTCGCCAAATTTTCATTTCACCGACTAGCATTTCTCAGTGCAGGAGTTTTATTTTATTTGCGGTCACAAGTCTATCCTAGAGATGATACCTGATCGAAATTGCGGAACCTGCAATTAAATACTTAAAAAAGAGGAATCTCAACCGGCCACGATGAAGACGCAACTCTATCTGGCTCAAATTAAAGCGCATAATTAATGGACCGTTTAAAGGGTGGTTATTGCCATAAAAAGTTTTTTTTTCTAAACACAGATGCGGGCAATGTAACCTGCAATGTGCAAGTTGCCAAACATTACCAAAAGTTTGAAAATCTTCTCGAAAAATCGTTGAAAATGTGGATTCCAAGAAATTGCAGATTTTTTTTAAATTTATGAAGTTTCGCACAATACAAACAGTAACTACTTACTTAAAATAGATTCTTTGTTCTCCATCAACACCGAATCAATTAATGACCATCTATAACCGCGGTTTAAACAGTTTACGGACGACATCAAAGGCAATCCGTTGATTAACGATAAAATAAAGATTAAACTAGGCCAGACGGTAAAGTTCCAACGGAAAGTCTGCTCCAGTTTTAATAGGGTTCCCTGGCTTACGTCGTGCTCGATTTTCCCCCGTTTGACTTGGCTAATACTGATTATCTTCCAATGAAAAGCGGTTTTAAAAGCAATGATTACTTAAGTTAAGTAGGTTCCAATATTAAAAAATAAAAATAAAGTAATTTGACGACACGGCTAATAAGTAACCTACGAAGCTAGTTGTCCCGGCTTTGATCTACAGGGTGCCTCTGACCTTGGGACTTTTAATGCAACAATCGATTCTACTCGATAAACTGAACTACTTTTGCTCTGTAACATTAAAAAATAACTTAAGTTTACATACATACATACATACCTTCACGCCTGTAATCCCAGAGTGGGGTAGGCAGAGCTACAGAATTACAACTTCAAAAAGTTGTTGACAATTCAGTAACCACAATTTGCACAAATAGGCTAAGATGTTACCAGCGTATTTAGTGACAGGTTGCAAGCCCATCGCCTAACAGTACCTACTACAAGCCTATATTCCCTTAGTCGCCTCTTACGACAACTTAAGATTAGAACTAATTAATGTTAAAGTCTAATTGTAAAAGCAGTGTATTCAATCATGGCCATAATTATAATCACTATCTCATGGTACGGGGGTGATATTTCCTTGGTACGAGGGCTAAAGGAAAATAGAGAATTGGATCGCGTACATTGAAAATTACATTTTACATGCATGAAAAAATTAAAATTTGAATTGGGCATATTTTTAACAACTTACAGAATAAAACTTCAGCTTCAGGAGTGTAAACAATTCATGCATTTAAAGCCCTACGTCGGAGGCACTTTATACAATATTTGGGCTGATTTACATTGGTCCGGCATCATCATGCCAGTAGAAGTACATTGCGTCGTTACTATAGCTCTCGCCACACACGTGAAAACCAACTCGTCAATGTACGGTCACGAAAAAAATATGCTTGAAGTTGTCATTGTCATTAGAGATGCCAAATCATTTGTAACTAGTACGAATCGCAACCTTGTTGTAGAATGTCAGATTGACTTTGGACCAAAGGTAGGTCACAAATTTAAGACTGCGCCGAGCAAACGCCGAGCCGTCCATTGTTTTTGAGAGAATAACACCCCTGTTTAGGTAAAATATTGTACTAACATAATTTCTGACAAAAACAATAATATCATTATAATACCTATAATACAAAGACAAAGATATTTTTTTGGCTTCCCATTTCCCAGCCAAATAAACATTTTCTTGGCATTTTCATCTTTCCTCATTATTCGATTATATTCGATGACGCGACAAAATCATTAATTCATGGGATTCAGATGCTATGACAATATTAAGAGATGTATAATATTTCCTTGCCTCTGTTTTTCCATTGTAAGAGATTTATTATATTATATTTCCAAAATTGCTGATCAATAATAATTCTTTATTCTTATAAGTACCACGAATCATTACACGCACTTATCCATCTTGTCCGGGAATTTGAATGAATACAAAAAGTATGGAAACTATACACTCTACAGAATCCAAATTATAAAACACGACTCCGTTGGCAGAGAAATAAAAAAAACCGTATGTTCATAAGAGATCATTTTATTTTATTTATTTTTACTTTTATTATATTCGGAAAGCTTACTGCCTAATACAAATTGATAGAACATACTTACCTATATCTAAAAGCAAATTACAAGCTTCCACACGTTCACTTAAAGAATAACTTGCAAAGTCTCGAATGAAATATGTAAACAATAACAAATTTATTTCTTAAGAGCCAGAACAAGCCATCACCAAAAAAGTCATGAGTTCAGATTTTAAAAAACAATCTGATAAGAAAACAAACAATACAATGATGCAAAAATAAAGATGCGAAAACACAGTTACGATGTGCGAGTGTAGTATAATATTGTACAGACATTTTTTTAATGTAATAATATTTTTGACAGAGAGAGTGCTATTATAAAAGAGAGTATTCTCGAGTCAGAATTCAATTCATTGAAGATTTTAGTAGAGCGAGGGAAAAAACATTTCTTGACCATCACTACCACCATTAATGGCAATTTTATTTCATTTGATGCAACCGTCTACCCGCCGAACTTAAACGCGAACCATCTGACGAAATGTTTAGGCGCCGGCTTAAAAATCTTTTGTTGGATAACCCATTCTATTCGGTAAATGAGTATATCGTCACCTGTAATATGAATTAACGTAACCACCAAATGGCGATTTTTCAGGAGTGGCAAAAAACGAATTTGTAAATATGAAATGTGTTGCAACTTTTTATATACTTATCCTTTTGAAATTATGTTGATACCAATTATCTTATATTTGTGAAATCTTTTAGCGAAACGAGTTCTTAAAAAGCCAGCTATTTTAGTTTAGAAAATAGCATGGTGCTTACGTTATTTTTTTCTCAGAAATGGGTGATTACATTAAGCATTAATAAAAAACAATAAGAACAGTTTAAGGTATCACACAAAAACCTCAGAAAAGTTAACGTAAGGAACACCGTTTTCGAAATTTGGACTTACGTTACTAAAAAGTTATTTACAGCTCTTTCAATCTTATTCACTTTTAATAAAGTTCAATATACAATAAATTCTTCTGTTGTAGTTAATTTGTGGCAGGGTGGTAAGTTATGAATAAACAGGTTTATAAGTGGGTACAAAACAGTTTAATAGGTAATAAAAATTTAAAACAGTCATTAGTAATTAAGTGGTACTTCTACCTGAGATCACCAAAATACACGTACCTATAGGTGAAAAACTTAAGTAAATGACCTCTTGTATGTAGTTGTGTACACAACTAATATGGAATTTACGTCAAATTTTAAAATAGAACGTCGAACGGTCAGTACAAGGTTTTCACCTATAAGTAATTTAATACATATACTTGACATAAAAAAACACCTAATTTCAATTGCCGCTTTTCTTTACTGCTTTTCCTCGCTTTGCTTTTCCTTTCCCTTTTTCTACAGTATTATTGGCTTTTCCATTTTTTTATTTCTATTTGTCTGATTCCTTTCTTTTTGTACTTATGGCTTGCTTCTTATTTATTGCGTTTCTACCTTCGGATTCATGCACACTCACTTGGTCACTTTGGGCACTTTGGTCTTGGATTTTGTCATCATTTGGAACTTCATCATCATCTTGTATAATATTGTCTAAATAATCTTGCACATATTGTTTGGGTATCACCTCGTCATCACAGAGTTTTTTAAGGTCCATGTACTTTTTAGTGGAAATGGGCAGTCTGTGCACATAAAGTTTTGGCAGAGAATCATTCGACGGATTATCATTTACGACCCGTGCATTAGACTGATAAGATAAAAAAGATAAAAGATGTTTATTCAGTAAGTAGGCCGCACGGGCACTTTTACACGACAAAAATCTACCTTTCCCTTTCCCCTTTCCTTTTCCTTTTCCTGTCAGTTTCTTTGTTTCTTGACCCAATATTATTTTGAATGTATCCCCATCATCCTTCATTGCATATTTAACTAACAATTCATTTAGGTGTGGTTTTTTAATAGTAGCGATCCTAATATCTTTCAGTCTAAAATGTGGATCTGAAGTTGTTTTTGAAGTAAATACTTCATTGGCCCAATATTCACAGGTCATCACCAAAACTATTACTGTAAACAAATAATAATCGTTATTCAAATGGGTTATTATTCGAGTGTTTCAACCGTCTCACCTTTGTGGACATATTTTTGAAGAATTGGGCGTGTGTTTTGATGCTGTTTTTGGATATTTTGTTAGATGTCCGGTAAACTTAGATAACTAACTAGAAACGAAATCAAAATCTGCAGTCACTTCTGCAAAAATGTGACCACGAAAGTGGTTCGAACCAAACAATGACCCAAATAATTACCTAATTATAGACAGCACTGTACTGTGCATTGAAAATTTTAGGTCATAATAATTACACAAATAAGCCACTCACCTTTTTAAAACTTCCCTTTGTTTCAAAAGCTGTTGTTTACGCAATATTAATGCATTTAACTCGTCCATTATCACTGTTGTTGATGCATAACAATAGCACGTGTCTTTGTCACACCTTTTCGGAACGAACTGGATATCGATCGCAATACCAAATCGTAAACAGACGCACGCGGTTGTGTTCATTGCTCCTCAAACATATGGTTGACTCGCTTTACTCTATTAATTAACGCTTCAAAAAGAAAGAGACGGACGGAAAGTTCCCAGTACGTGAACTAACGTAAGCACCAAGTTCGTCTAAAATAAAATATACAAGTTTAATGTAACCGCCAACACTCGAGGATTTAGACGACATATTTTAATGTAAGAGGTATAAGTGCTACATAAAATACTAGAACTTTAGTGTTACTCACAAAATTGTATTTGGAGCGAGTGTGTACTTGTAAAAGTCCTTTTTTTAACCAGTTTAAAATTAGCGTAACAGTCAATCAGTTACAATGTGCTACAAAATAAGTTAACGTAAGAGTAATTTTTAAGCAGATGAGTCTTACATTAATGTTTTTTGTTCAACTTTGGTCAATACATTAATATGAAATCACAGATCCTTCGTTACGTTAACCTGATAGTAAGTAATTTATAAAAATAGTGCCATACATTAAAAAAAAGTTGGTAAAACGAAAAAAATGGTCTGATTTTGGTTAACGTAATCAACATTTTTTTCAAGATATCGAAATTTTAACTACAGCTATCGATAGATCATCAAATTTTCAGACGAACTGTATATATAACTCAATTTCGTCATTTTGGCGGTTACGTTAATTCATATTACAGGTGACGATATGGAACTTGACTTGTAAATTAGTTTGACTTTTAATTATTATTATTTTATTTTATTTTATTCTATTTTGTAATGTACTTTGTTTTTGTGTTGACTTTTACTATTTTTACTATTATAATTTAATTCTATTTCTGACGATCTCAATGTAACTGCATATAATTTGACATGTAATGTAATTTATACTGTGTTATATTTAGTAATAAAATCTGAATCTGAATCTGAATCTGAATCCGTTCTCCAGACAAGATGCATAACCACGTTAGAGTAACTTATATTATATCGAAATACTTTTCAAAGTACGTATCATTACGCAGAATTATCATTTAATCGAAAGGCATTTCAAGGCAAAGGTAGTTAAAGTTTAACCTACCCTTACGTAATTAATGTTTATGTTGGTTTTTAATTATCTTAAGTAACATTTCCGCGATGAGCCCTGAATGTTCCTGTAAGATGGTTGCACGTAGGTTTAGTATAACTGTTTTATTTGTACAAGTGTTTCGTGTAATTGTATTGGAATATCGAATATAAAAAAATATCTCAAAAACGTCGTAGTTTCAGCGCTCGACGTAATGAAACTCAATCAAATTAAATTCGATAAAATGATGGGTTATCATAACGCTAACGTTAACAATTTTCGACAACTGTCAAAATGTATAGAATTAGCGTCATTAGCACTCTTCTTAACCGTCATAAATAGAGTTAGGTCTTATGGTGGCAAATCGTGGTTCTAGAATCCATGGAGTCGCTATTTTCTTATTTTATATATGTATAGAAACCACTTTGATTTTGACTTACAGTATTTTATATTTCAAAATTAATTTATTAATTAAACCTATACATCAATTTAAATGAACTTTGGTACGCAGGATATCTCTGCTCCAAATATTACTAGGTATGAAATAACCGAGCTAAAATTGTATTTAGTTCATTTTGAAATATGACCATACTGAAGGTCAAAATCAAAGTGTCATGTTTTATAATAATTAGGAAATAGCTACTCCATGGATGCTAGAACCACGATATGCCATCAAACTCCTAACCCTAGTCATAACATCAATACTATTATATATTTGTGACAACGACTACGTTCGCGGAATGCATCTGGCGTATAATCTTGGTCTCTATTTATTATCTTGTTTTTTTTAAAGATTGAACGACCTTCCGTGTCTAGTTAGTAGAAGCTGTCATATCGAAGTAAAGCAATCAGTCAATATTCTTCATCAAGTTCTCTAATAGAGAGAACGTTCGCGATTTCGTAAGTACTTAGTTATTATAAGTTGTCCTAGGATCAGCAATTTTAGTTTTTTACTCGTATTGTTTGTCAGATTGACGGAAAAGTTGTATAAGGGTCTATACTATTCACAAAATGGTGACAGCAATACTTTCGTGTTGTAAATCATTTTTTTCTTAATGATTGTATTTTATTTTGATTTTTTCTTAGCAAAACAATAGCTGAGCTAGACGTAGATATCAATGCAGAATAAAGCTGAAAACAATATGGCTAACGATCTAGCGTCACTGTCACTTACTATATTAATAAATAATTTCCTTCGCGTCTAAACTTTTACTTTGAACAGTTAAAAGCTGAAGATACGATTTAAATATTAAATTCTTAATCGAACCTTTTTAGATAAAGGACGGACTGTTTCTTCGTATTTTAAGATGTACATCTATAGTGCGTCATGACGTTCATTGGCCCAAGACCTGACGGCATTGACATGGGAATGCTTTCAAAACTTTATTATGCTTGAATTTCTGAGTGAGCATCAGCATGGTCTTTGGGTGTAATGAGTTTCCGATAGCAATGGAATCTGTTTTGTGCTTAATTTTGAGCACTTACGTTATTACCAGAAAGGTTATAATATAATATTTTTACGATGATGAGATAAATTATGTCCTTTTGTTTATACGTGTGATATATATTTTTTTACTTACTCAATATTGCTTCTGTCTGTTGCTTTATTTCAATGCGCAGAACTAAAATTTTACAATGATGACTGATTTGTTTGAAATTAGACCAAAACGCTGTATTTTTAGTCAAAGAAAACAACAATGAGATGATGAACAAGAAGATGTAGTGACTTAAATCGAAAAGGATATGCTAAGGTGGTTTGGTCATTTCGAAAGGATGGATGAAAAAAGAGTTACGAAAGAGATATGGCGAGCGAGAATGAGCGGAGATGTCGGTAAGGGACGTCCTAGACGGACCTACGGTGATCAGATTCGCGATGTACTGAATAAGGGCCAAATCAAAAGCACCCGAAACCGACGTACATGCATGAAGAGATTGATGAATGTAGAGGAAGCGAAAATTGTGTGTTTAGATCGGTGCACCTGGCGTTCCATAATCTCTGCCTACCCCATTACATTGGGAGACAGGCGTGAAAGTATGTATGTATGTGTGTATGAAAACATCAATTTAATATGCAAAACACTTGTACTTTTATCCTCGATGAATAAAAATAATCTCAGAATAATTCTGTCACACATGTCATTTAACCGATTACTCCCACATCACCACCCACACCGTTATCAAACAAATAATAAATCCAATGTTCAAATGGAAAACACGCAAAAATTAACACACAACAGACGCGCGCTATCTCAACAGAGCTGTTCTCGTCGATATTTTTCGTTTACTGTTCGTTTAATTTGTTGCACTCAATGTTATGATGTGCTTGTCGGTAAGAGCATTTTTATTGGCAAAACATGGATAGTTTTAAAATCTAGGCACGATGTACTCGCCAGTAATGGAGGGTGTTTACGTACAAACTTGCTCGACAATTAAGGTTTCAAATTCGACACTATTCACCGAGCCTAACTTTGTAAACGCTGGTGTTTCTAGTGTGTTTCAATACTCAGTGTAATTAACTATAACAACGTTTTCGATCAATGTATTACAAACTGTTAATATAGATAGATACTTATTAAACAAGTTTCAATTTCCACAATTAGGCTAAGATGTTTACTAGCGTAAGTGACAGGTTGCAAGCCCATCGCCTAACAGTCCTTAGTTCCCTTAGTCGCCTCTTACGACATCCACGGGAAGACATAGAGTGGCACTATTCTATTGTCAGGCGATGGGCTTGCAACCTGTCACTAATACGCTAGCCTAATGTAAATTGTGGTTACAGAATTATCAATATTTTTTTAAAGTTGGTGGTTCTGTAGCTCTGCCTACCCCACTCTAGGAATGAAGGCGTGAGTTGATGTATCTCTGTTAAGTTTCACTATGGTACTTTTGGCCACGTACAGTCAACCAATTTGATTCCTAGGCCACTATGGACTTTGTCAACGTGACGTTGTAAACTAAATCATAGGGAGTCTCTTACAATTTGGTTGACAACGTCACTTTAACATAGTCCAAAGTGGCCTAGAAATCAAATTGGTTGACTGTACAGTGTAACCGTGGAACGAACTCCCTTCTGCGGTATTTCCAACCAGTTATGACATGGGTGCCTTCAAGAAAAGAGTTTCGTCTTCTTCTCAGTATATACTCAAGCTTATATTTCACAAATTTGCCGCCAACGCACCAACAACTCTTCATGTGTTGCTGGTGTTTATGGGCGGTGGTGATTACTTCCCATTAGGTAACCCACATGGTGGTTGGACATGCGGTGGTTAGTGTTTTTTTATATAAAAAAAACCTGCGACGGTTGTCTCTGCAATCATTCTGTAATTCGTAACAACAGGTAGGTATTTTGTCTATGTCAGTATTTTGTTGAGTTTTGCTTGTCTCTTTATCACGAAGTTTTTTTTCTTTTTTTTTTTTTCAATGGACTCAAGGCCCGTATCGCGGAGAACAGTTACATTTAAAACATATTACACAACATTAAAAAATAATAATATATAACTATTAGAGTGTTTGGCTTATAGTATAGTGTCGATATAAATTTAATAATAATAAGAGTAGTTTAGTTAGTTTAGTTAATTTATTATAATATTAAAATGTAAATTACAAATTGTATTTTTTCAACTCAGATAACGACGATCCATGTGTTAATACATGCAAGTTTTTCATTTAAGTTAGGCAAAATGGCTAACGTTCTTGCAAGAGAGTTTCCATGCGCGGACAAGACAAGTAAGAGGCTTATGTATTATTGCGCACCGTATATTAAAAAGTATTCCATGAAACTGTATTTCACCTAATACCTTAAAACCGCCAACTCAGGAAGGGGCCTAACGCTTTCAGGGGTGTTATTCTCTCAAAAACAACGGATGGTCAGACGGACGAGCGAAATCGCAGCGGTGAGTTTAAGTAGTCCCATCAGAGCGAACAAAAAACAGAAACCATACTGCTAAATTGATAATGCACACGTTAAAATATGTTTTGTTCGCACTGACGGGACTACTTAAACTCGCCGCTTGGACATTCACTCGTTCGTCCGTCCGACCGTCGTTGTTGAGAGAATTACCCTGAGTTGGCGGTAGGTATGCAGTAAACCGTACTGTCGGCATCGTACCCTTACCGATTCCGTGTTTTATCGCAAGTATACCGACAAGACAGGAAGTGGCCTTAATGTTTTAAATTTAATTTAAAAAAATTAAATCTTCAATCAACTTCATCAGAAATTTAAACCCCGACTGACTCTGTACGCCAAAGTAAACCGGAAGCATACCCTAGCTAGCTCTATAAATGCTTGCTCTGTCGAAGGACACAATTTGATCCCGCATACCATTAAACTCTGAAGCAATTTAGAGATGTCACAGTTAATACCACTTGACTTGAATACTGATACAAGCCCCGAGGCCCAAATAGTTCACGTTGTTTTAGTTGGTAAGCTATTTTGCATGCGTACTCTAATAGGGTACAAACGCTTTGTTAGATCCCTTGTGTTAAATAACATTAGAATGTAAGTACGTTTCCACAAGATTGACTTGATTGCAAAACGTCAAACATATTAGTTTTTTTTTCAATTGCATGAAAGAATGCTTAGTATACAAAAGGCGAACTTAGGCAAAGAAAAGATTGTAACTAATCACGGTGCAACATTGGGTCTGACTATGCATAATTATTCACTTATATATCAATGTTTTATATTACATTTAGAAATAAATACATACATAAATTAAATATGAAGAACAGCCCGCCGCAGATCGTGCTCGGTGGCGCGCAATGGGAGAGCCCTTACACCCAGAGCCCTACACTCTAATAATATGAGGGTTTTGTCTAATTTTATAGTATTATTTATGAGACAAAACACTAATATTGAAGACTAAAATGCTTTCAAAAGTGGCTGCTAGTATAGGCTGATGATGAAGCACAAAACATACAGATAACGTAATCATAAAATGAAAATGATATCAATTCTACCTGCAAAGAAATTCGCAGTCATTGTTAGAATGACAATAAAATGCGTTCGATTCATTTTTAATTTCAGTATGTGTAAATATTGCAAAAGTTTAACATTTTTTGCTCTCTTTATCATAGTTATACACTGTAAGCAACATAATTATTACACAGCCTTGGTGAAGATGTTTTTTTTTTCACTGCATGATGATACAGATAGTGATGATAGCCTAGATTACGATGACGACAGCCTCGGTTTTGTACCATACTTTTGGATCTCATAACTTAGGGTCGTATTAATAAACTAATCTCAACTCTAATGCTCGTCTCGAGATGCGTCAAAAATGACAGCTTTCTGTGGCTTGACGTTTACTTGTATCTTGTGACGAGCATCTCAGCCAAGATGAGTTTATTAATACGGGCAACCTCAAGGCAAGATATTTTACCAAATTACAAAAAAAAAGTGTATTTTATTTCTTTGCTAGTAACCTGAATCTAAATTTTAAAAAAAAGAGGTCATATCTCACAGAAGGTTAGAATGTTGGGTCAGGAAAACAGAGAGATGGCTATTATTATTGATGTTGTAAGATTCATAATTTGAGATATTTGTTTTGAATGCATTCAATTAACTTATCGTTCAAACCGCCAATAAATTACAATCAGTAATAATTATTGTATTTATAGCCTGCAACAAAGTATGTGTAGAATTCCATTAGATATTTATTTCCATTCGATTGTGTTATGTAATTCTACCGTTTATTTTCACTTTATTTTAAAGCAATTTCTAGTCATTTTTCAGACCAATTTCATGCACTTATACATTTAGGATCCATTAATATTATATTGGATAGAAAATCAAAAAGAGGTGAGCTTATATTCGGACGGGTCGAAAACAATTTATCTCAAAGACAATAATCGACATCGAAATTCCAGGCCATTACGGCCACAATTTATTTGATAGCCTCTTACGGCCTTTTCGATTGTCGAAGTTAATCTAAAGATAGAGGATTCATATTTAAGTAACTTACCTTCGTAAGTGTTTTTATTATTTTTGCCACAATTATAGAGTGAATTATGGTGAAGAACAGAAAGATAGGACAAAATGATTGACTCTTCTGTAAATCACTACATAGTATAAAATAAAGCCTCTTCCAACTGTCTGCCTGTCTGTCCCTATGTATGCTTAGATCTTTAAAACATTTTTTTAATGTTTTTTTTATACATAGATTGATTCAATAGGAAGGTTTTTATGTATAATAAACTCTGTTTTATGTACGGGTGTTACAGAAAGCTCATATAAACCGAAGCGAAGCGAGGACGGGTCCCAAGTAATTGATATTTTTTTATCATGTGACCTATAATTATGGAGTTATGAATAAAGTATTGTATTGTGCTTGTACTGTAAAATGGGTGATTATCTCAGCGAGAATTTTTTTGCGGCGGAGCTGATAATCATAGTGTGGAGTCATTATTTTAGAAGTTTAAATTTTTTTCTGAATAAAACATACTAAATATTATTTTAAGCCAAATCGCAAAGTGTTATAAAAGTCATTAATGTTTATTAAAAAAAAAATTTTCGTCGAAATCATAATTTTGGTGTGGCGTCCAGGACCTCTTGTTCTTGATATATGATTCATTATAGAACCATAATATCCATTTATTTAACTTAAATTGCCATTAATTTAATTCCTCGTTACTTTATACATCATATAAGAACATTTAAATAAGGATAAGTACATTTATTGATACTCAAAACTAGGCCCTAAGGGTTGTCCGGGTGAAATTGACAATTTTGGTGGTAATTATTGAATACGATTTTGTCGTCGAACGGAACGCAATAAGACCACCAAACGGGAAGTAACCTGTTCGTTCAGTTCGACTCGAGCCTTGACGGATGACACACGTGCCATATCTTGCCAGATCTGTCCGCCAAGAACGTAAGTACCTAATTTTGGTGTGTTAAAATACTTTTTTATCCAATTTTGGTGGTATATGTAATTAATGACTGAGTAATATTTGTTCGTGTTTGAATTTAATGTAAGGCGTGTTAGCAGTTTTATTTTCAAAATATAAAGTTAATTTCGAAGTGTATGTTACTGTTTTTTTTTAATCATTTTTTTATGCACGTTTCCTAATTTTGGTGAACCAATTTTGGTGGTTTTGGTGGCCATTTGAAATCCACCAAAATTGCTTGATGCCACCAAAATTGTTAATACTATGTTTAGTTCCGTATTAATATTTTGTATTTACAATATTATTGATTCAGAGCACTTATTTCGGTAAAATATAAACACTTAATCATACTTCATTCATACTAATATTATAAAGGCGAAAGTTCGTGAGTTTGTATGGATGTATGGATGGTTGTTACTCTCTTACGCAAAAACTACTAGACGGATTGTGATGAAATTTAACATGGAGATACCTTCTACCTTGTATTAAAACATAGTCTACCTTAAATAATGCTATTCCCTCGGGAACTGTTTCTACGCGTACGAAGTCGCCACCGGAAGCTAGTTTACAATAAAACTAAATTACTTGTGTAAATTCATGGTAAAAATTTAAATTTGGTAATTACTGTCTGCTGGAAATGAAAATAAAGTAAGGCTTTATAATCGCTTTAATTATAAATACCAAAATACTTTTTTTTTATTAAGTACGATTTTCCTATGGATGGATGGATTTTTTTTGGATCGTTTAGATCTTAGAGACAAATAGTAAGTAATTAACAAATTTTACTTGTATTCAACAATACCTAATCCTAGGATATAATATAAGATATTTTTTTAACTCAAGGAATTATATAACTCATATTAATATGTATTAATAATCGTGGACATCAGTCAGAAACCTATAATAATTACACATAAAGTCATAGAAGTACAAACACTTTTTATATTTGTACTTCAATGACTTTTATTTAAATCTGAGAACAGTTGAGATCTTCGACTCTTCGAGTCAAACAATAAGTAGTTATAAAATTTTACTTGTAATCAACAATACACGGACATTATAAGTTCAATTCTTCCCTAAAGAAATATATTACTCATATTAACATTAACAATCGTGGACATTGATAATGTTAATGTAAGTTATATCATTCCTTGAGTTAGGAATTTAACTTATTATGTCCGTAGGATTAAGTATTGTTGATTACTGGTAAAATTTTATAATTACTTACTGTTTGACTTGGAGAGTCGAAGATCTCAACTATTGCCAGATTTAAATAGAAGTCATTGAAGTACAAATATAAAAAGTGATTGTACTTCTATGACTTTATGAACAATTATTATAGGGTTCTGACTGGTGTCCAAGATTGTTAATGTTAATGGAAGTTATATAATTCCTTGTGTTAGGATTTGAACTTATTATGTCCGTAGGATTAAGTATTGTTGATTACTGGTAAAATTTTATAATTACTTACTGTTTGACTCGAAGAGTCGAAGATCTCAACCGTTGCCGCATTTAAATAAAAATCACTGAAGTACAAATAAAAAAGTGATTGTACTTCTATGACTATGTGCAATTATTATATGTAGGTTCTGATTGATGCCCACGATTGTTAATGTTAATGTAAGTTATATAGTTCCTTGAGTTAGGAATTGGACTTATTATGTCCGTAGGATTAAGTATTGTTGATTACGAGTAAAATTTTATAATTACTTACTATTTGACTTGAAGAGTCGAAGATCTTAAAGATTACATTGTATTTTCGTATAATTAAAACGATTAATAAAACTCTTGATGTCTTTTCATTTCCAGCAGACAATTTAATAACCAAATGGTAATTTTTATCATGAATTAGCACAAGTACCTAATTTTGGTGTAGATGTGCAATTTTGGTGGCCAATTAATCTAATTTTGGTGGGTACAAGCAATTTCGGTGGGAGCAAAATTACAAAAAACGTAATATCTCTAAAACTATTATGTATGATGAAAGGCCACTACTACACTTTATTGATTATGATTAGTTACGTATTATTTATATGAAATTATGACTCAGAAATCAAAAATAAAAAATACCACCAAAATTTGATAAATTTCGAGCTTGTTGAAATTCACCCAAATACTAGTCGTAGATTTGTATTTTAAAATTCCAATATAGACCCGCTTAACCATTATCTTGAAACCGGTTCAGAGCCCTCATGAGAACAAAACTTTTATATAATAAGCCTTTGAAAAAAAAGTGTACTTACGTTATAGCAAATAATGCCAAATATATTCATAAAAATGGCGTCTACTATCTAACCTCATTTAACCCTTGTCACATTGGAACTAGATTAATTGGATCGTGGTTACACATCTAGTTACCTAGAAGCGGAGGTTTCCAGCAATGTTATCTCTCTAAATCATGATTTTCCCATCCTATTTCGGATTGAAGAAAGGAATTTGTTTTGAACATCCCACCGTTCTGTGGAGGCAATATTAAACCGACAAGTTAATTAAGTGAAGCTACTGCTGTTTGTTTATTGTGTTGTTTGGACAAACGTGTAACTTTTGATGATATTGAATTTTTAAAACAAATAACATACATACATACATTAAATCACGCCTGTTTCCCAGAGGGGTAGGCAGATACCACTTCTTTCCATTTGCTACGATCTTGTCAAATTTCTTTCGCTTCTTCCACATTCATACATCGAGTCATGCACGCACGTCGGTTTCGGGTACTTAAGATTCGGCCCTTTTCGAGTATTTCTCCGATTTGACTCAAAAAAGTACGCCTGGGGCGGCCCCTTCCGACCCGACATTTTTATTAACCTAATTTGTTTAACTGAGTGCACTTAAACAAATTAGTTTTAGTGCATTGGTTTAGGGTTGCAGGTGCTCATGGGTGGCGGAGATCACTTCACATCCGGTGGCAAAAAGAAACTGAGATTTTTTATCAGCCGAAATGACAGTTACAAAAACATGTCTGACTTGATATAGGTAACTTGAAAAATAGCGTAAGAAAATTTCAAAACATCGATTTAGTTCAGAATTGCTTGTACAAGCAATTTACATTGTAATGCAGCCACAGCGCTCGTTACAAGTGAATGCTCGGATTTATCTGCGCCTTTACGACCTGTCAGACGGCGTAAAGGACTTAAAGCGTGTGCAACTTGTACTTACAGCATTCCAACTAAACCCAAAAATTATAGAGGGCAAACTCGGGCTTACTTAAATTACTTAAAAGATTTTCGTAGAAAGGATTTCAACAGGTATAAATTAAAATGATATGTGAGATAATTTATTATAAGTTTGTTAAGGTTCTCCTATGGAATCCCTAATCGCCACTTGACCTAATGCAACGTTTGTCCGAATTTTCGTTTATCCTAAAGCCATTTCTGATTAAATTTTAAAACTTTTTAGTGTTGTTTTAATACAACCCTAACCACAGATATAATTGGAAAACTTAAAAAGTTGCATGACTCAGCTGAAAATCAGTTTAGGGCAAATGAAAATTCGGACAAACGATGTGTTAGGATAAACGTTGTAAGGGATTCTCAGGGACACCCGTTTGTTTAATATTGATCAAAAAAAGTAATTTCTTATATTTTACTTAATTCTCCATAAATCAAACACTAGTTCAACGTTTATTGAATTACTGTCTTTAAGTACTTATAAAAATAAAGGTTTGAACATGATTTAACTATTTGAACTTGTGCTATTTGAATTTCAATAAGTTATTTTTTGCGAAAAATCACACTTCTTTTTGGATTGTTCATACACCGTCGTATAATTTTAGGTATATTTTTAGCAAACTTATTTCAATGCTTTACGCAGGTAAGATAAAAATATAACCAATATCAACGCAAAGTTTTCAAAAGAAGAATAGGTACGTAAACGGGATATCAATTCAAGGAATTTAGTAGGGTAAGTAAATAGGACTCTTTGTTGTTGATTGGACAGCATTGCTAGGTCAAGGCTAATATGGAAATATATTTTATGAAGTTTTCGTGATTTTCGTGACAGTTTGTATTGGCACCAGCTAGTACCGTTCTCAAGATTATAAAATAGATCCCTGAAACTGCTTTTAACCTCGCTATGTTGTCATTTACGTTAACTGGTTTAAACTGGAAATCTGAATGACGGCTGCTTAGATAATACAAGACTGAGCTTCTTCCTATCTTGGTTCAAATAAGCAAATCATTGTGTTAAATTACGTTTTTTTAGAGTTTGTTATTTATCGATTCATTTTACCGAGTAAAAAAATAATCACTGAGATAAATACTATAACGTCCGAGATCTCTGTGACGCGTTCAAACATTGAAAATATTTGTTATTTTGCAAAATAAATAAATAAATATGATACACTCGATGAAGTGAAATTCGGTGGAATAATGGGTAGCCAAATATAAGTTTTTTTTTTATGGCATAGAGAAGACAAACGAGCACACAGGCCACCTGATTGTAAGTGGAAACTGTGACCCATAGACATTCGCATTCACAAGACTGCAATGCAATCCTAAGACTGCAAATGCGTTGCCAACCCTGAGGACTAAGATGGAATGCCTCTATGCTAGTGATTTCGTTTTTTTTTAGTTTTAGGTTTTTTTTGCTCCTTTTTCTTCCTTTATCCCTTATGTAACATTTTTGGCATGTTTTCCTGCTGATGTACGCATGTTATTTGATATAATATTGAATTTAATCTTTATTGCTTTATATATTGCTAGATTAAGTAGTACCATTGTAATAATAATATGTTTAAAAAATGACTGACTGCTGAGTTTCTTGCGGCGTTTCTTCTCAGCAGTGTCTCCTCTTGGGAAGCGCTGGTAGATTCTTGACGCGTAAAAGTGCCCGTACGGCCATCAATTGACTTAATTTTTGTAGCAAAATGACCATGCAGATGTCTTTTTAACATTTATCGATAAAATATCTATCCTTAAACTAAATATCATCACATCTGATAAATACAAAGTCATACTTGATTTCAATAACTTTGTTGTCTAGTGGGCACTTAGATAAACTACGTCATATTGTAATCAACTTTGTCAGGCTTTAACGTTGTCACATTAGAAACGTGTTTTCATAACCCGATGCGATTTTCGTTAATTAATTACAAATTATGGTTCCAGACATTTTTCACTTGCTGGATAGCAAGTGAAAAATGTATACGAGCTTGGATATCTTCTTATCCATTGTCGCTGAATACATATAAATTATAATATGGAAAGAAAATGAAATGTCTAAGACTACGTGTGTCGTATAAACGAAAACTCAAATGTACCTTGCTATCTAACATAAATACCTAAACTATAATTACATATTTTTTACCATGTAAGAAATAGTTTGTAAAAAATGTAACAACAAAGGCTAAGGCTGAGAGCACCCAGTTTTCGCCTACAAAGTGATTGTGCAGTTTAGCGAAGAATCATTAATATCCCATGCCTGTTTTTTTGAATAAATTATTAACTATTATTATTATTATATAATAATAATAAATCTATAAAATACCTACTAATATTTTTATGGAAGTCTCTGTTGTACCGAACAGGGTTATGTTTTCAAGATGCCTTGATCAGAATCCCACTTTTTGTCCTTTTTGTACCTTATAGTCATTGACATAGAGGCGTGTTTATATTTTTGACGTCTTGGGTACGCATTTATATTTAAAAGTTAAATTGAACGTACTTGTTAAACAAATAAATACTGTTACAACCATAGAGGTAGTATAAAAACGGCTAATATAATATTTAGTACTCTTCGCTCTTGTTACAAATGCCCTTCGTTAAAAAGAGTCGTCTACCTATTATATGACCGCTTTCGATTGAATTTCAAAAGTGTACCACTTTTTAGCTATGTTAGTGTGTGACTCTGCATCAGTGTGCGTAAGTTTGCAGTCTATCAATAATATTGTCTACAAGTTGTGTTGTATACAGAAGAAAAAGGTTGTACATGACATTGGGCTACACGGGACCTATGTTTTCCTTAATCTATGGTAACAACATAGCATTATAAAGCTTAATTGCTTTTCAGCCAGTAATGTCATACTACAAACAGGTCGATAGCCGTTAATCCTCTTTACTTAAAGTTACTGGCACCAGGGAACTGGGTCAAGTCACTCAGCCACAAGAGCTGTTGAGAGCGGTTAGGTGATCCCGTAGTCAAGTCTTGAGTCTTTGACTCGATGAATATGCTTCGATACAGACTTAGGAATCGATAATCCCGGGTTTAGTACAAACATGTAATGTGTGAAGTGTGGATTTTCATACAAATTTAACCCCCACGACGTTATGATAAGTAAAGTTGAAGTAAAGTGTCTTTATACAGTGCGTCCTTAGATTAAATGCATATACGAATAGGGATGAAATTAGATGCAATTTTGCTAGGAACAAAAAAAAATATTTATAAATCGTTGATTTTATGTGTGTGAATCCATTGGGAACAAAGTGAAATATCTCGCTTCATATGAGGTCTACTAAGTTTAAAGAAAAAAAACTAGAGCTTTTTCCGTGGCAAACACGCCAAATACAAAAAACAGGTTTATTAGCAACACAATAAACCTTTTTTAAAATGACGAAATAGATTCTTTCGATGTTCTTACCTTTAATAATTATTATACCAGCTAGTAATGTGCAGTTTATACTGAAACATTACATTGAGCAATAAATAATATAGTCTAATCTAATCTATACTGGGTGAGTAATCCAAATACGAGTAGGTTAGTATGGGTATTTCGAAACCTAGTTATAAAGTCAGGATATTTTTTTTATAGCAAGGTGAAAGCACTGGAGCTCTCAGGCCACCTGATGGTTAATGAAAAATGAGAACCACTAGACATTTGAATGCTCAAGACTACAATTTAACATTTCTCATTGTACAATCGGCCAAACATGAGGTCTACCACCTTACGGTTGAAGTTCATTTGCACGTTATTTATTCATCAATGTAACATTACAATATTAGTTGCATTGCATGTCAAAAAATACGAAATTTCATTGAGATCGTCAAACATAAATACTAATAATCAAAGCATACAAAAATTAACAATAATTATAACAACAACTACACTCTTATAAATGGTCTCTCGTCCGATGTCAATATAATGTAGGTACAAGAATTAATAAAGTCAACACAATAATAAATTTACATTTCCAGTTCCAAATATTCATCCACGGAGTATAATGGATTATCCAATAAAAGGTTTCTCAGCTGATGCTTAAATGCTTCGTCGGATTGTACATCTTTAAGTTTGGCGCGTAGACGCTCATAGTACGTGGAACCGATGACCCGCGGGTTCTTACACAAGTCAAGTCAAGTTAGATTTTCCTTGCAATAACAAGTGACAGGGAGGGCCATTTGCAACGTTAAAAGATGGCGGATGTGTAATTTGTTTTAGTTTTATTTTTTTGTGTATTTAGGTGTTCAAAGTTCTTTTCTGATAGTGATTTGTACTTTTTATGCCATTGTGTTGCACAGTGATTGAAAACTTGGACTTATTTCGCGTATCTGGCATCTTTCTTCTCGTTACAAGTGGACTCGAAGTGGTACATAGGTTAAAACTATCTTGACCTCTGTCCTACAAACTACCGAACAACGTTGCCCCCAATCTTCCCAGAGAAGATTGGATTGTATTTTATTGCTATATTGATTTATACTTATATACACTTGACACTGGCGAAATCACTGATTCGTGGAAACGCCATAGCCCGGCGGTAGTAGCTGTTGAAGTCGCCGCGGGGCAAAAAAAAAAAAAAAAAAAAAAAACAAGTGACAGTGACAAGAGACAACCTTAGCGATTATTAGATCTCACAGAAACCTTTGTCAAAGCTGGTAGACCACTTTCTTGGGCGACCGCACGAAGACTTATAAATGGAGGCTTACTTCACGGCTCTTCTACTTTATCGAACTGAAAACAACAGGCTTTATTATGATAAACAATTATAAAACTCCCGGAGGAATAAAGATCAAGTCTTCGTCAACAAAGTATTATAGTTAATTATATTTGAAATTCATGGAAGAAGACGCCATTTTAATAAGCTGTCAGATCTGAGGTTGACTTTGATTTTAATTTGCTAATAGAGTGACGGATTTATTAATCACTTGCTTTTGCCCGTAACTTTGTTGGTGTGGAAGTGGTTTTATACTATTTTCTCTGGAACTACAAAAAAAACTCTGGGCTTCAAACTATCTTTGCAAAGATTATGTATTGTATTCACAGACGGATTTTTTGACAGGTAAAATAGTTATTGTAATAAGGTCAGGTGGGGTAAGGGGAACTACTGGGAAAGGGAAACACTAGTTGATATATCAATAACTGTACACCGCAGCGTTGTGATTACTCGATCGATAAAGCAGTAACTAAGAATTAGTTCCAAAAAAAAAACACAGATTGAGTTATGATGATTGAACGTGTGAGTGTGACAAAAACAATACTTTAGTTGGCAAACAACGAAACCACGAGTTCGACGTGTTCGATTTGGATACCGATTTATGTGTTAAAAAGTCTGGTAACAAGTCTGCAAATGTCAGTAAGTATTGTTTTATAGATATATTTTGTTTGTATGCATATAAATTTTTGCTGAATAGGCTGTAAATGTTAAATTTTGATGTGATTTGTAACATAACCTACAAATGCATAAGTGGGGTAAGGGAAACTATCATGTCCGGGTTAAGGGGGACATATGTTTCTCTTTCCCGATGTCAGAAGTAACAAACATTTTGAAGGCAAGGCAAATTTTATAAAAAGTAGAAATACAGTGCTACAGTCTCTTGAATCGGTAACTAACCATAAATGTTATGATATTTTACACATTGCTTGGGCACCGTAACAGCTGTCCTCTCCATACAAATTATACCCTAACCTAAATGGCAAAATAGGTTATTAATTTGGTAAGGTACCTACCAAGTTATGGGAAAAAAATTGTTAGGTATTGAACTATTCTATTATAATGATTGGTTATCTATTGACTATTATTATATTATGTTATTACATACTTTTATTATGTTATTTTGTATGATGTCAAATGACGGTTGGCGATATGAACATCTTGTTTTTATCCGTTTAGAAAAAAATATTTACAGACTACAATATTTTTTACAGAAAAATGCCGAGAAACTATGTGAGAACAACCAATAATGCGTCATACCAAAAGGAGGAGGTTTCTTAATTCGACCGTACATATATTTTTTTTTTTTTTAAGTTTAAGTTGTCTTAATTGAGTATGTAAAACTTTGTAATGCCAAATAAAAGTAATTCCTATTAATATTATTCTTAGTAATTATTGATAAGCGTGAGGCTACTTTATTTTAACGATTAATAAACATTACAATAAAAACATTGCACTTCCTTTTTACTTCCTTTGTTTTTAGTTGACTACCTCTGTTCGAAACTCGTATGTTCCCCTTACCCCAAATACCGATTGTGATAAATATCTTCTATTTGCAACAGTATTTCGTTACGCATCAAGTACGCATTTCAATAAAGGTGTTTTTAAAATGTTTTGCGTAGTTATAATCCAAACTAGTATTATTACTTTTAGATTTATTGAGACTGTTTCCCTTACCCCAGAAATAGGGAAAGGGAAACGATAGAACTAGTCTAACGAATAATCATTTTCTGGCGATATGCATTAGAACTAGCATAAAAAGTATTTTGTCCTGGATAGCTAACGAAAATAAGTATGTTTTGTCTTAAGCGAAACAATTAAGAACCTTATACTTTGTAGTATAGAACTCAAAACATGATAAGAAGAATAAAGTATGTTCCCCTTACCCCACCTGACCTTATTTAAAAAAAGAAAGAGGGAATAGCTGGGATACAGTTCATATCCATATTTAATTTTCTAGCGTTAAACAATGCAATGTTAACCTTTTGATAAATAAATAAATACAGTATCAAATCTGTATATTTTATAAACATGTTTATTTTGTCCCAATGTCTATTATGATAATTACATACATACATACATAAACTCACGCCTTTATTCCCAGAGAGGGGTAGGCAGAGCTACAAAATTTCCAACAACTCTAAAAACATTTTGATAATTCTGTAAACACGTTTTGCACACTTAGGCTAAGATGTTTACCAGTGTATTAGTGACAGATTGCAAGCCCATCGCCTAACAGCACTACACGCCTTTATCACCTTAGTAGGCTTTTACGACATCCACGGGAAGACACGGAGTGGCACTATTCTAATCCGGCAACCACACGGGGAATACTATACAATCTGTACATTTTATTTACATATTTATTTTATCCCAATGTAAATTTGGATAATAATGTTTCATTTTTTTAGTTTTATCTCTGTCTGTCTTCTTTTTCTGTGCACACATTATTTCGTCGACTGGTAGAGAATGCCATTAGGCATTAAGTCCGCCATTTGTACTTATTTCTGTGCAATAAAGATTAAATAAATAATTGAAATTTGAGGTGACGGCATAATGTTAGACACTTCTATCTGCAGGAACTAATAATAACGAATACTCTTGACTCTTAATTCAAATTGTCTCAAAATAAATGAATAACCCTTATCTTCTGTACCAATAAGAGTCAAGTGTCCATTATAAGTCCTTTTTCATTATTATATTTCCATCACCCTATAGCCACAGCGTTCATTCACAGCTGGACCCAACGATACGGCCTTGATTACATGAGGAAGGAAGGCAGATAATTACAGGGGGTCGAGCGAGCTCGGGCGTACATCCGTTACGAGTTTTTATTTAACTTTGCTTGTAAAGTCGGTGTCAATCGAAACGGGTAAAGATGTAAAGAAAACGAAAATAACCTATATACCCTTATTACCCGATATAAATAAATAAATAATAATTAAATAAATATACGGGGAAAATCTCACACCAATTGACCTAGTCCCAAACTAAGCTCTAGGCTTGTACTATGGGTACTAGACAATGGTATAAATACTTACATAGAGAAATATACTTAAATACATTAGAAAAACTCCATGACTCAGGAACAAATATTCGCGCTCATCACACAAATATCTGCCCTTACCGGGATTCAAACCCAGGACCGCTAGCTTCGTAGGCAGGGTCACTAATAGGTGAAAAACTTAAGTAATGACCACTTCGACCCTTAAAGTATCAAATGTCGTAAAAGCCACTTTGGCCAAAATGAGTTTTTAACGCCATTTTAATCAGTTTCGTGCGCTCTATCCATCTGTGTATTTAAAATGTTCAAATTCGCAAAAAAAAGTCATTTACTGCGAATTCTGATTTACGTTTCAAAGCACTTTTTTTTTTCAATATGTCGTAATAGTCAAATTAGAGAGTTAAGTTTTGAAAAAAATGTTGTTAAAGACATAATTCTTCTTTACATGGCTATTACTACATACTGAGATAAAGTCAGGAAAGATTATTTATAAGCATTTTTGGCGTAAAAGTAAGATATTACTTAAAAGTTGGTTTTACGACAATTTTATAATGAAAATTTTTCAAAAGACCAATAATTATTTACGTCGTAAAAGAAACAACTTTTAAAATATGGTTTTACGACAACTTTATAATGAAATTTTTTCAAAAGATCAATAATTATTTACGTTGTAAAAGAAACAACTTTTAAAATATGGTTTTACGTCCATTTATCAATCAAATACGTATAAAAAAGGAATGGTAATTTGGTCTTTGTTAGAATGATAACTTTTACATGGGTTTTATAACATTATTAACATGTCCGTATAATCATCTAAGCTGCATTATGAAGTGCCAAGACAATTTGCTTTAAATTATGATTTTAACTGCATTAATTTTCATTCAAAGTATAGAATTTGGCGCGAAATATTAAAGCGATGCCGCGCAGAGGTAGGTATCTCCCTACACCAGCAGCGCGCGCGGGCGATCATTCCCCACCCCCCGCTCCCTAGTCAAGGCGCCGCGGGCGCGTGCGACCGCAGCGCAGCAGTCAGAGAACTAGGTCTAGTCGATCGAGTCCTTAAATAAGCCGTAGGATAAAGTTGTGCGTAAATTTGTTAAAACGAAACAAAAGGACCAATAATTGGTGCGACTGTGTTTAAAGTGTGTGATATAATAAATAATGGAGGAGAATAACAGTGTTTTGGATTCTCTTTTAAAAAGAAAGCGAGCATTAGAATCAATGCTAACCTACAAAAAAAATATGGCTAACAAGAGGTAAGTAAAATATTATTATTCAGTATATAAACAATAAACAAAGTTATTTTTCGAGTAATTAATGGTTGTTGATGTCTCCTATCTTTTAATAGTAATGACTAATGACGATTGCATTGATATTCTTACCTACTATTGCTACTACGAATTCTCATAAGATTTTACTATTGGCAACGACAACATAAAACGCGCGTTTATTGCAGAAGTCTGCAAACTTCTTGGGAATATTGACGGAATTTGCGCATGTACTTTTACATGAAAACACAAGCAAGCACAACGAAGATCATTGTCAAGAAGTTTGCCGGCATCTGTATGTGTGGGATCTAACGTAGGTAACTACTCCGTTGCTGCATACATCTTACGCTGCAATTTTCGTTGCGCTTAACTTAAAAATACTCCACTCTTGTAAGTAAATAACTCCTGTCAAAAAAATGCTTTTCTTTTTACTACAAACGGTGATCTACTGCGAGTGTATCAACTGGTTTTTACTACAAATTATCATCTACTCCTAGGGTAACAAATGGCTTTTACAACAAACGGTCATCTACTGCTAGGATAAAAAGTGGCTTTTACTACAAACGGTTATCTACTGAGCTAGCGTAACAACTGGCTTTTACTACAATGGTCATCCACTGCCAGGTTGTGGACTGGCTTATGCCAACTTGGTATTTGAAAATAAAAATAATATTAAAACTGTGAAATAAGTATTTTAATGTGAATCTTAATTTATAAACAATACATAAAATATAATTGATATTAAAAATAAACTTATAACTAGTACTTATCTAAAAATAATAACGCGATATATAATAATATTAATTAAGTAAATGAAATGTTTATTAATATGATTCCAAATGTTATCCGTGGATGTTTCCCAAGGCTGAAACATGATTTACTTAAATAAGTAGAATCCAAAAGCGAAGTATACGACAACTGACGTTAAAAATAATATTACATTAGATATATGCATTAGGTAGTGACCCTGCCTACGACGCTAGCGATCACGGGTTCAATTCCCGGTGAGGGAAAATATTTGCGTGATAAGCGCGAGTATTTCTTTCTGAGTCTTGGGTGAGCTTCGTAGGCAGTGTGACTACCCTAGGCCAGTCACGTCGTAATATGGCTTTAACTACTAATCAAATTTTACAGGTGTGATATTATTTAGCATTTACTACAATATCAGTCCTAATAAAATCTTGGTTATTGGCTTTTAAAACTATTTATTCCGCATCAATGAAACAAAAATAAATAACATTTCGTGTTTATGTTCCAGATCTTCTAACGTTCATGCAGCAGAAACTAGAAATTCTACCACTAAACCGGCTAAGCAACTAAAGAAACGACAAAAAACAGATACACCTACTAAAACACCTGTCAAAAAGGCTACAGACAGCAGCGTGGACGTAATTGAAAATAGCGATGTTGAAACACCAGTTAAAAGACGATGGAAACGACGAACCAGTGTCTCACTGAATGAGAGAATGTCAATCCCTAACGCAATGTAAGTTATTGATAATTGGCATATTATTTAATAAAAAAAAGGCATTAAGCACTCTGCCGCGTTACGCACAGTAAAGTTGTTCTATCTTAAGTTAAACGAGTTACACCTAACCACCGTGAAATGGACGAATTTTTACCCAACTGCGTCAGAACGAGGGTTATTAATGTTTTACATGGGCTACATGGCCCTCAAACAAGCACGTAAAAATTATCGTTGGTTATTGAGACATTTGATGGGGCTAAAAAATCTTACAAACTAAGTTGTATATGTGAACTTTCAGGGTTCCGTACCCAAAGGGTAAAACGGGACCCTATTACTAAGACTCCGCTGTCCGTCTGTCAGTCTGTCCGTCTGTCTGTCTGTCTGTCTGTCCGTTTGTCTGTGAACAAGAACCGTGATAGCTAGACAGTTGAAATTTTCACAGAAGATGTATTTCTGTTGCTGTAATACTAAAAACCGAATAAAATTAATATTTAAGGGGAGCCCCCATACAACAATGTGATTTTTTTGCTGTTTTTACTTATTAATAGATAATGGTAGGGAACTCTTCGTGCGCGAGTCTGACTCGCACTTGGTCGGTTTTTAATATGTATAAACCTGAAAAAAAACTTAAAAACTTAGGTGTATACGAATTTTTAATGTGCATAAACCTAAAAAAAAGCTTACAATCTAAGGTGCATAATTATTATGAATGTTTAATGTGTCAAATACCTTTGCCATTTTTTTTATCTAGAATCATGATGCTCTTTTCCAAATCATACTTAGTTATAAAACAGTTAAGCAGTTTGGCTACTTTATAGCTAAGCAGGGACTGTTAATGCTTTTTTAACTTAACAAAATGCCGATTATTTCAAATGTGTCATAATGGTTTTTAATGCAGAAGTTTTATTCGATACTTATTCTTATTATGGCTTTTAAAACAAAACGTCATACTAAAGGAGTGATATTATTTAGCGTTTACTACAATATTGGTTCTAAATATTTCTTACATTATGGTTTTTAAAACTTTTTATCCCGCTTCAATAAATAACGAAAATAAATCAATTTTTTCTGATTATATTCCAGATCACCCTTAATTGACATCAGTGAGGCAGAAACTAACAATTCCAATAAACCGGCTATACAAAAATCAAGGGAACGACCAAGGATAAGTACACCTACTACACTGGATAGTATAGATGTTATTGAAAACAGCGATGTTGAAACTCCAGTAAAAAGACAATGGATACGCAGTACCAGAGCTTCACCGGGAGATAGTATTAATACTTCTACAAGTAGCTTATTACGATCTCATGATTTATTTGAAAGTCCGGATATAACTCCTTTTAAACATAACTTATGTTTCCCTGAATCTGAGACAGTACCTGCGTCTATTTACTCTACTCCTCCCACATACACCATAGCAAAATATACTCACAGCCACCCGCCCAGCACAGGATCCATAGTTAACAGTGCAGCTGCAGTCAACCGCTCACCTCCCACTGCAGAAGTTTTAGCGGTCGACGCATACCGGCATCTTCCCAGCATGGGACTTGAAGTTGACGGCGCAACTCCGGTCGACCGTTCACCTCCACTCGCTGTAGAGGACGATGCTTACCACCATCTTCTCATCACAGGACCCGAAGTTAACAGTTCAGCTCCAGCTGACCGCTCACCTCCATCTGCACAAGTTGTCGTGGTCGATTCATACCCGCAACTTCCCAGCATGGGACTTGAAGTTGACGGCGCAACTCCGGTCGACCGTTCACCTCCCTCTGCACTCACCGTAGAGGACGATGCTTACCATCATCTTGTTATCACAGGACCCGAAGCAAACAGTTCAGCTCCGGCTGACCGTTCACCTCCCTCTGCACTCGGTATAGAGGACGATGCTTACCATCATCTTATCACAGGACCCGAAACCAACAGTTCAACTCCGGCCGACCGTTCACCTCCCTCTGCACTCGCTGTAGTGCAGATGATAACGCAACCCGAAGACGATAGCGCTGCTTTGGCCGACCACTCAAATGCTAATGACACTATCAAACTAACTGATTCTCAAAAAAGACGAAAGAGGCGAAAAGCTACGAAATCGTATAATAACTCGATTATGGATTTTCTGACTGACGAAGAGCAGCAAGATTTTTCTTCAGGGAGTTCAGATGTCTGGATATGCAGCGATTCAAACTTGTCCAGTGACGACGAACAGAGAAAAAAACAAAGAAAGCGAAATAATACACAGGATAAAAAAAAGAAACAAAAGTCTGCAGAATTTGTGCAGAACGCTGAAGTTACTATCAAGAAAAAAAAGCAATCTCTTAATGTAGTAAAATTAAATAAAACTCTTAAAAACGAAGGTAAAGAATACGTAACACGAAAAGGAAACGTAGTCGCAGCAAAATCAATAAAAGTTAATCCTTGTATTCCTGGAAAATGTAAAAGAAGGTGTTATGAAATTAGTGAAGAACGAAGGAGCAGTATTTTTATTTTCTTTTGGAGTCTTGATAATGAACGTCGACGCGATTGGTTAGTTCGCTCTGCACGTGTAAACCCTATAAGAAGAAAAAGAGTGGACTCGAACAAAAGAAATGTAACGGTCGATTATTACATTAATGATGGTGAGGATCAAAAAAAAATATGCCAGCAGTTTTTACTTAGTACTTTGGACATAACACAAAGGCATTTAAATTACGCTGTGGCAAATGCAATGGAAGGCATGTCGCTTAAAGATTCAAGAACACGAAATGCTCCGGATAAATATTCAGAAACCGCAAAATCAAATGTGCGAAAATTCATCGAAAGCCTTCCAGCTTGCCCATCGCATTACAATAGAAAAAATAGCCAACGAATGTATCTTTCTCAAGATTTGCGCAATTTGACTAATTTATACAGAATTTATCGTGCGAATTGTAAAACCAAAGCCGAACAAACCGTAAGTGAACCCATATTTAGAAAAATATTTAACGAGGAGTATGATCTAGGATTCCATAGCCCTAAAAAAGATAAATGCGTTACGTGTACTAAGGCTGAAAATGCAAGCGGTGATGAGACAGAAGAGGACAAAGAAAAATTAAAAAAGCATTTAGAAGAAAAAGAGGCATCATATGAACGATTTAAAGCTCACCAAACTTTAAAGGATGTTAAAACGGTTTGTAGTAGCTTTGATCTCCAAAAAGTATTGAACACACCATATGGCGAGAGCATGTTGTTATATTATGCAAGAAAGTATGCTGTTTTTAATTTTACCGTGTATGAAAGTATAACAAAGAACGTTCAATGTTATACATGGGGCGAGTGTGACGGAAAGAGAGGTAGCAACGAGATAGGAACTTGTTTGTTTTTCTATCTTAAGGAATTGGACAAGCAAGGTGTGGAAAATGCGCTGTTGTATTGTGATTCATGTACCGGACAAAATAAGAATAAAGTAGTTTTATCAGTGTTGAATTACTTTTTATTAAACTCTGAAAACCTAAAAGTAATCCAGATAAATTATCTGCTCCCAGGCCACACATACATGCCTGTGGACTCTGTACATGCTACGATTGAATCGGAAGTAAAAAAAATCATTGTATGGAGTCCTACTCAGTGGGCTTCATACTTTGAGACTGCAAGGAAAAAACCGAAACCATATAAAGTAAATGTTATGGAACATACAGATTTTATCAACTGGGAAGAGTTAGCGGAGAAAACCTTCACAAAACAAACTTGTAAAAATATCAAATTTAAGGATATTCGAATTGCTACCTTTAAAAAGAAGAGTTTGAATATAATGGAAGTAAAATACTCAATGAAAAGAGAAACAGTTAGTACAAAAGTGGTATTATTTGAAAAAATACACAAAAAAGAAAAAGGGAAAGGGAAAGGAAAAGGGAAAGGAAAAGCAAGAGGAAAGGCAAATAATAAAAGACCAGAAGAAGCCGAAACAAGTCAATTACAAGATTCAGATTTTTTGGCAGAACTTAATAACATAAAATTGCAACAATCCTATACAAAAAAGATTTCAATTTCAGATCAAAAGTATAAAGATTTAAAAAAACTATGCTTAGATGGCACGATTCCGAAAAGGTTCCACAAAGATTTTTTGGATTTACCCTACACTGGTAGCAATGGTGACATTTTAATGGACACGGACGAAGAAGATGAAAATTGTGACGATAACATTATGGATTTAGTTGAATAAATCGTAACGGTTCAAGTAGCTGGTATGCCTTTTTTTTAGAGACTGTCAGATTTTTTAATGTTTAATGTTGGTTAAGATTGTGATTGTAATGTGCTGTCGATTCCTATACTGCCCTGATATGAAAAAGGGCCGCTAAGTCACCTTAACCGCCTTTTCAGTATTATACGTTTTTGAATTGGCTAAGGAATTTGGCGCCGACCCATACGGGAGATTTTTCTCTATCTTCTTTAGTTTCTGAGATAATGTTAGCATGTTGGCCGTTAAATACAGATTTTTTCGGGTTGTCAGAAGCAATAAAGCAGTTCAGACACAATACTAAACCAAAAAAATGTTAAAGCATGTTAAAGGCGATTTACGAATTACCTCCAAAAAATATTTTTGTTTCAACACTACAGAACAAAGCGGCTAAATAATTTGTGTTTACCCATAAGGCAGTTATAATTGTTTAACTGTTTTATTTAGTAGTAGCTTCAGTAGTAAGATTGCTTAAATCATAAGCATATAAGCGGCTAACCCAAGAAACTAACCAAAAACATCGCAAAAAGCCTTTAATCACTTTTATGCGTAATATTTCACCATAGTTATTTAATATTTGTGCTACAGAAAAAGCCCGTGACGGCCTTTTATCGTATGTATCTAATAAAACATTTACTTCGAAATGAAGTTTATAGGCGGTTACCTCGCCATACTTCGTAAAAAGGCCGCTAAAGTGATCATCGATCTTCTGTATAAATCGATCGGGACTAATCGGGAAGTTCCGGCGCGCGGCGGGTGATTGCGGGGAACACGCTCGTACGATATTTTAACGGCTCGCAACAGACAGAGCGCTTCGTGAGACAGCGGTGGAAGGACACGCGCGCGGCGTATTGACTTCTTTTGGCGCGAAAGGTATGTAGGTATTTAGCGTTCAGTAGGTATACTGATTTATTTGCTTGCTTAGAACAATAACACATAGAAACCAAGTTCACGTACAAATATGTATGAAACTACATAATCTATAGTGCTTTAAGATTACTCTGTTAGTTATCAGCGCGAGTCGTGGCATAATAGTGTCAACATCTCCCGGATTTTTATTTAAAATGATGGTTTTGCAATTAATGGTAACCATAATGCTTATTATATACACGGTGTTTTTTTAACCGTCTTAGAGCCGAAGCCCACTTAACGTATCCAAGACGTACTTATCATTCGCGAAAAAAAAAAATGTATTAGTTAAGTTACGCACAAGTTAGGCACCTACGAACTACCCGGGTGAATGAACTTCGCACCGCGCGCGACACAGAATGTTTCAAACCTAATGTATGAATAGTAAATTTGTTACTTTTTATTAAGAAAAACTTAACTAATACATTTTATTTTTTCGCGAATGATAAGTACGTTTTGGATACGTTAAGTGGGCTTCGGCTCTAAGACGGTTAAAAAAACACCGTGTATAAACTAAACATTGTAAACTCACATACCACTTGCAAGCACTTTGTTTTGACTTGCCTTTTTACCTCCTAAGAAAAAAGGGGTGTTATAAGTTTATGAGCTTAACGTGTTTCTGTGTGTGTGTGTGTGTGTGTGTGTGTGTGTGGTGGTTTTCTGTGTATCTGCTATGGCATCGTAGCTCCTAAACGGATAGACCAATTTGGACGCTTTTTTTTTTTAAATAATGTTAGTTTATGCGAGATGGTTCTTAATTAGGTGTCATGTAAATCGGTTGGACCGTTTAAAAGATATTAGCTACGGAACAAGTGGATGAAATTTAATCGGGGGTTTTTATCTTTAAAAAGTTACGCAAAACATTTTAAAAAATCTCATTTTTTTCTAATTGTCGCCAACCAATCGGCTATATGAAATTACCATATGTGTGTTATTATTCTAAGTTTACCTTGATTTCAAATCTTGTAATCGAATTTATACCTATTATTAATTCAGAGACAGAGATTTTTTTATTTATTTAAATAAATATGCTACGGAGACAGAAGTTGACCAACGAAAAACCCTAAGGGCTAGTTTTATGTTTGTCTAGTTAGAAATCGTTTGACTTGTCTTGTAATAGTGATCTGTTAGGTAAAGTTATGGCATTAAATTAGCAGGTTTTAAATATATAGGTACAATAAAAAACTACTCTTAAAGTCTCTCTCTTACTTACTAACAAATATGAATCCATGACATTCGAAATAAAAATAAATTATTATTATTATGTATGTCTTTACCAATCACGGAACTATGGGAGTCCCGGACCTTTGAAAGGCTAACATGGAGCCGAAGCCAACACGCAGAGGCCCTTTAGACAAGTTTAATTTAGTAAAGTGATGGGATACCAACCGGCGATTGTCCCTGAGTTCAAACTATAGAGGTATGCTCCCACGGACAACCAACGATTAGAAGAGACTATTTAAGAAGGATGGGAACATTAATAATAAGTTCTATGAATGAACTGATATGGATTGGTGACCTAGGCTATTGATGAAACTACGGCGCCTGCCTGGCCAATGCTAATTACTTTGGTTGAAATGGCAGGCGGTGACTCGCCAACTCAATGGAATGGGCCTCCCGAAATAGCCGCATATATATAGCAGCAGGGAGGCAACAGTTCCAGAGGGGCTAAGGGTGGAGAGGTGCTTCTGGACTTTAAACGACCATAAGGTGCCCACTCGCCACTTATGCAACACATCCACCCTTCGAGCATATAGCTCTTGCGGCTCCACTCTGACCGGCCAATAAAGGCAAGCCAGAGGTGAGGGTCTGTTCCTCGTCATTGTACACCGCAGCCGGCCGGTGAAGGCAAGCGTGAGGTGAGGAACAGGAGCTACCCTCGGGAGCAATCAGGTACGTGGTGTCGCCACTCACCAACAGCTCGCCACTAGCTGCCCTGCGTTATTATTATTATGTCGTGATTTTTTTAATGGCTTTATTATTATTATTATTATTATTAAAGCCAAAGAATGGACCAATTACTGTGACAACTACAAGAACATTCAAAAGAGGTATCGCTGAATCCAGAAAAGAGGTATCGCTGAAGCTAATGCCTCCACATAAATTGAAATTCTGGGAAGATATAACAACTAGCAACAATGAAGAGAGGGATGACTAAATGATAAGAAAATAAATACTAGAGTCCCTAGTTGGAATTTTTTACTTGTTGCTCGTTGCTCTACCTTTGTAGATTTTCATTTTACATGTAATCTTTTTTATGTTAGCTATTAATTTTGATCTCAATTGAGTACCTACCTAATGTTTTGATCTCAATATTTAAGTTCTTATAATATTTTTTGACGTGAGTTGTATTTTTGGTTTTAGTGTAACATTACGTTACAAGTCATCTTTTTTATGTAAGTTTTTTACTTTCATCTCAATTGAGTACCTACCTACCTAATGTTTTGATCTCAATATTAAAGTTCTTATAATATTTTTTAATGTGAGTTGTATTTTTTGTTTTAGTATACCATTATGTTACGGAACATGATGGGTACATTTTTTATAATAATATTTTTATAAAAAAAACTTTAATTTCTGTTTATTGCATTAAATTGTGATTATTTCTGACTACTGTTTTTATTTTTTGGTAGGTAATTTCCTAAAAAAATAAAGACTAAAAATTACTAAATTGACGTCAATTCAGCCAACAGTAACCATTTTTCAATTAATTACTTCTCACTAATACCAACTTAACTAATAATAAAGGCAGTTTGATATTTTAGGTAAATACTTTAACGACCTTTTATGTTAGTTTTGCACATAACGTGGGAACTATTTGATACCAATACTAACTTCAATAGCGACTAAGTTACTTACCGGCTTGTTTTGTTCAATTTAGTTTATTACGTGTGTGTTATATCGGAAGCATAAAAGCGTTTAAGTTATTAAACTGCCATGTTTCGTAGAATTGTCTCCAAAATATAAATAGCAATAAATTTACTAAAGAATTCATAGGAGAGAAGGGGGTTAACATATACAATACGGCCTTTATACCTAGTATTATGTTATCTTGTGTAATTATTATGCTACGATAAAATAGCAATCCCAGTTTTTAAAAGTATATATAACATATTTAAATGAAATGTTTTCATAAACAGGTCCACCATAAAATTTGCTTTCAGAATCAATTATCATATTTACTCTACTTAGCATACAACTCTAGAAATCAAGTTCAAACGGTTTTTGCCGCTTTTCTCGGAAGTTTCATTTTGCACTTAACGGCCCTTTTTCATATCAGGGCAGTATAATAAATAAATAAAGATTATTATTAAGTCGTTGCATGTGTACAGTACATGTAACAACTTCATTTATGTGGTAATTATGATAACTAATTGTTGCGTAGTTGAATAAATCGTACCGTTCCAAATAGCTGTTATGCCTATTATTAGAGACTTGTTAGATATTTAAATGTTTAATGTTCGTCAAGATTGTAATTGTAATATGCTGTTGATTCCTTTAATAAATAAATAAATAAATAAATAAATAAATAAATAAAGATTATTATTATTAAGTCGTTGGATGTACTGTACATTCAACAACTTCATTTTTTTGGTATCATAATTATGATACCCAGTTGTTATGTATTCACTTATTTTTGGTTCGAAATCTCATCAAAGAGCCTTTTCCGAAGCTACCACAGGGAATTAATTACAATTTTTATTTTTATTTGACATACTATTAAAAAATGTTATAAAACAAGCATATTTATTAAAATTAATACTGCTTTTACTACCCTTAATTACACATTTTTATGCTTACACTTGTCGTTTAATACAATATTACCCTCAATAAAAACACGTAGATTCCTTTTACAACAAAGGTTACAGTTGTACACTATAAAAAAAATGTCTTAAAAGCCATTTTCAATTCTTTTGTTCGGCCTTAAAAGACATTTTCAATTCTTTTTTCTGTAGTAAAAGCCACGCCATCTCTGGATCTATTAAAGCTACGTGATTTTTAATTTATAATTATGAAACACCACAAAAACCTAAGCATAATGAACTCAAAATGGTTTATAATAGCCTGAGTACTTCAAAAGATATATGCAAAAATAAAGTAACCGTTTTCGTTTTTTGCTCGCCCTGTAAAAGTGCATTTTGGCTTTTACGACATTTGATACTTTAAGGGTCGACTTGCCCATCTGTATAGACCGATGGACATTCTATATTTGAAACTTAACGTTAATCCCATACTAGTCATGGACACAATTTTCACCTATTGTAATAATATTGAGTCATCAATAATCAATATACTATCGATAACGACACTTGATTAAAGTTTAAATAGTTATTAATTACTAGCTTCTGCTAGCTACTTCGTCAGCACCAATCGATCGATTAACGTCATTCTCTCTGGAACTTTTCTATTTTCCTTGATGAAAAGTAGCCTTTGTCCAAAATTGTATCCAAATCTGTTTAGCCGTTCTGGCGTGATTGAGTGTCAAACATCCACATTATTCAAATTTATGATAATTAGTAAGATAATATATTTTTATAAAAACACGCTGAATTAAAATTAAGGTTATGTGTCAAAAAAGTAATAATTTATTTACATCACATCACATCGCATAGCCAGTGTGATCAAATCCTATGAAAAAGTAAGGAAAATCGTTTTCTCTATGTTTTTTTTTTTATGGCATAGAGAAGACAAACGAGCACACAGGCCACCTGATGGTAAGTGGAAACTGTGACCCATAGACATTCGCAATCACAAGACTGCAATGCAATCCTAAGACTGCAAATGCGTTGCCCACCCTGAGGCTAAGATGGATGCCTCTATGCTAGTCATTTCACCGGCTGTCTTATCCCCAAACCGGAACACAACAATGCGAACACTGCTGTTTGGCGGTAGGTTAATGGATAAGATGGTGGTAGCGATCCGGACGGACCCTGCACAAGGTCCTACCACCCGCCACATGTTTACTGTTATAACGTATTTTGTCCCTACTTTCGACCTAATTCTTTATCCCAAAACACAATAATATATAAATTCAACGTATATTACACCACTCAAAAAACCCGACTCACATTCCACAATACCCTCGACCCCGCTTATTGTTTTCGTAAAATCAGGCCACTCCTTAAATCCAACATGAACCTTACCAGTTATTACGAAGCTGGCTTACTTTTAAAGCCAACTTGAGAAATGAAATGGTACCCCAGTTTCGGGCACAATAAGAGAGCATCAATTCCGACATTTATTCTCGTTTCCCTCAATTCAGAGTGCATGAAGCTGCATTAGGTATGAGGGTGTAACGGGAGCAATTTATTTGTAAAAAAGTTTACTAGACTGTTGTTGTAAAAACGACATAAATACATGATGTATGAAACAGTAACTGAAAATTAATACTCAAACTGAACTACAATCACAACTTAATTCTATTTTAAAAACGGGTATCTAATAGAATGACGGGATCGTAAAATGATCGACTCTTAAAATGACCACATCGCTATATCTCAAAATGGTTTTTTTAATTTTATCATTGTCTAAGTGCTGTCGACGGAGCCCCGCACGGCGGGGCCCCTATTTCTAGGTAATTTGCCCTTCGGGCATTTGAAGTAACCTTACGAACCTAACCTACCTAGTAACGCAAAGAAAGTAAACCTTTTGCGACTCAGACATTTTGAGATTTTCTACAAGCGAAGTGGTCATTTTGCGGATCGATAATTTTGCGACCTAGTCATTCTACTAGCGACCGCTAAAAAGCTATATCTAAAAAAGGGCCTAGCGGCATTGTACCGAAGATGCTGGCAGCATGTCCTCGCTGGATGGTTAAACTTATACGTTGAGCGAGGAAACTGCCAGCTCTTCGGTCTCCCGTGACGTCAATAAGCCTCTTCGAAATTTCTTTGAAAAGGAGTTGAGCGCTAGGACTGTTTTAGTTAAAAAATATAAGATCAGAGCGTTTGTCGGCCAATTGTAGTAAAGGCTGGGGTCTCAGGGTTCAGCGAAGATCTTGTGACTTTATCATCAGATCCGCTCCATAGCATGTATTGACAATTTCACCCTATTAAAGGATACATCGTTCATTGAATACAAAACGGACACAATCCAAAATGAGTCAGTGTTGCATTTTAAAATTAGAAGCTGTTCGTATAAGATTTTTAATGCAAGAGCAAATTATTTTGGAATGTGTCCGTTTTGTATTCAATGAGCGACATATGCGACTAAGGGAATAGAGGCTTGTAGCATCTTAGGCGATGGGCTTGCAACCTGTCACTAATGCGCTGTTTGTGCATAATGTGGTTATAGAATTATCAAGAAGCTTTTAGAGTTGTTGGTAATTCTGTAGCTGTGCCTACCCCTCTCTGGGAGTTAAGGGGTGAAGGTATGATGATGATGATGTAAGTATACATACACATTTTTTGAAGTTGATTAAAAACTTGTGCACACTAGCTAGAGGTTACCTAAAAATTTCTCACACCCATACAGGGTTGTACGTATCTATTGCAATATCATCACCGCATAACTTAATGTAAAACAAAGTCGCTTCCTGTTGTCTATCTGTCCCTATGTATGCTTAGATCTTTAAAACTACGAAACGGATTTTGACGCGGTTTTTTTTAATAAATAGATTGATTTAATATGAGGGTTTTTATGTATAAAAAAATCTGTTTTATGTACTGGTGTTACAGAAAACTCACATAAACTGAAGCGAAGCGAGGGCGGGTCGCTAGTAAATAAATAAATAACAACACACTTGTTCAAAAAAAATTGCACCTCGATAATCTTAATAAAGTACATCTTAAAGTAACTAAATAATTCACATGAATATTTCCTACACTGAGAATATACATTTTGATCGACGTCGCCATTTTTTCCATTTATACCATAAAGTCAACATGCAAAATTAGCATTACATTTTCCATTACCTACTTCCGTTTCATTACCACAAGTAAGCCTGGGTTCTCCACTGTATTTATAATATAACGTTTGTAGAGTTCAATTTACGCTTGCTTTGTTTCTGTTTGCTTGATATCCCAGTCGTATTTCAGGAACGTATTGTCTGTCTCAAATAACAAGGAAGAGCCAGCAGCAGACATGAATGACAAACATTATTCCGTTTTAGCTTCAATAATTCGTATATGGGTTTCTTGGATAGATACTAACAGTTGGTATTTATGTACTACATAACTGTTTGCAAATGTATTTAGCTATAGTTGGAGTTTATACCACATAATTTTAGGTACAGTTAGATTTAAAAAATACTAAAATCTACGAAAAGGCATGTGAAATCAGGCAGTTTGCGTTGACTTGACGACGCGCTGGCCTAGTGGGTAGTGACCATGCCTACGAAGCTAGCGGTCCTGAGTTCGAATCCCGGTAAGGGCATATATTTGTGTGATAAGCGCGAATATTTGTTCTTGAGTCATGAATATTTTCTATGTATTTAAGTATATATTTCTCTGTATAAGTATTTATATCGTTGTCTAGTACCCATAATACAAGCCTAGAGCTTTGTTTGGGACTAGGTCAATTGGTATAATCTAAAAACTCCTTTATACCTACTATAAAAAAAAACTGCGTGCTCTCTCTTCAGAGCTCGTTTAAATTTTACAAAGTTTATGTATTTTATTGTGTTAGGTATTTTTAACATCTGATTATTTTGACAGTGGGATTAATAATTCATTGCGATACTGCGAGCGTAACACATTAACTTAGTGCGGTTAATTATTTTGTTCATTTTAAAAGCTTTTATTTAACTTGAAATTTAAGTAGGTATGTATGTAAATATGTACGGGTCAAATCATGCAAGTTAAATTTGACCCGCTTCCCGGTTTCCGATGAAGTTGAAAATTTGCATCCGCCTTTAGAACTGATGACAATACAATAATATAGTACCATCGAGCTGGTCTGATGATGGAGACTCAAAGAGGCCATAAGAACTCCTAATTTAAACTATAAAGCCGTCGTGTTAGGGCTTGTTAGAATCGTCTTGACAAGTGACGACTGTACAAAACAAGTACAGTTGGCAATAAAAGCTTGTCCCAAAAATGATTTTTTTGACAGAAACTTATTTATACACAAATAAACATGCATCTAAAATGTACAGATTTGATACTGTATTTATTTATTTACCAAAAGGTTAACATTGCATTGTTTAACGCTTCTTCTTCTTCTTATTTCTAACGCTAGAAAATTAAATATGGATATGATCGTATTGATCGTATCCCAACTGTTCCCTCTTTAAATTTTCCCCTTTTTTTTCCTTCTGTTTTGTTTCCGGTTACAAAAACGAAACATATTGTTGCATGTGGCTACCTATAACTTTTTTTTAATGGTCTTAGTGAGATATGTTTAAGGAAACAACTGTATCTTAACTACTTTGTAAATTTGTTCATAAGTAATCCACTGTCTGTTTCTGTTTTATCTCCAATAAAGTATATAAATAAATAAATAATAACTATGTTACCTTTCAAAAACAATCCGTTAGTAAAACTCTTCATGCGGACTTGAGGCACGCTAAATCTATATTTTTTTGAAGAAACTCCTTTAAGAGCATCTGTTATCACTTTCGTTACAATTTTTATCTTGTTTGTTTGTCATGTGTTTCCGGTGACCGCTAGTATTATCTTGCGGCTGATTTTCTAGTTTCTTCAAGTATATTGTATCTATGTATATAAAAGGCAAACCTGACGCACTGACTTCTATATCAACGCCGAAACTACTGCACCTAGAAACTTGAAATTTGGTGCAGGGGTTCCTGTCATGATGTAAGTGAGCAAGAAAGGATTTTCCGAAAGTCAACCCCCAACGGGGAGTAATAGGGGGAGAAGTAGGAAAATAATCCTATGCAGGTGAAGTCACGGGTGTCCTCTAGTTCATTTATATATCTTATTCAGGGCCCCTTACTTTCAGAAATAGTTATATCGATTCCTCAAACTGATTAATTCGACGTAGTAAACTTTTCACTCGCATTTTTCTCCATTTTACTTTTTCTTCGATCACATTGTTTCCCATTTTGATTTTTTAACAATCGCATATTTTCCATTTTGGAAAAGTTTGAAAAAGTTTTGTAGAAAGCCCGAAGGGCCATAGAACCCAGAAATAGGAGCTCCGCGAGCGTGTTTTAAGATTGACCACTATGTGTGTCTGTCTGTATGTGGCACCGACCGTAACTATTGAACAGGTGATCCGATTTGAATGTGTTTTTTTTATTTGAAAGCAGGTTTTTAGCGGTGGTTTTTAAATAGGTTTCATGAAGATCGGTTGGACCGTTAAAGATAAAATTAAATCAGCTCTTAAAGAAGGGGTCACCATTATATCGGGGGTTTTATTTATCTAATAGTTATTTATACTACTACACTTTAGTACCTTGTCACTGTAACTGCTATTACAATTCATATGTGGCAGTTTATTATATGACTTTAAAAAGACAAGGTACTAAAGTGTATACATATTTATACACTCGACTGAACTTGGATTTAAAAATATATTTGTTTAGACTAGTCCTACATTATTTATAGATGACGTCGGTCATAGTTGACAAGTGAGTGTAAAAATATGGCACAACTATCGTGAAATCTATTTTATGACCTATAAAAGTCCCGGTGACACCCCATGTCACCTTGGTTGCAATTTATCTCTTGATACATTTTATTTCACTGTAAACGTCTCGATATAGATCTTTGATTATGTTATTAGTCTGCTCCACGTCCGCTTTTTGATGTTTTAGCATCTTATATTTATATATATGTTTAATTTTACGTCTTGAATAGTTGGGTTAGTGGCTAAAATAAGAATGCTATGGAGTGACATCGGTTACATTTAATCAAAGTTCCTTAAGTTTTAGTGGCTCTCAGTTTGACATTATTTGTTATGTCATTGTTTCGTAAGTTCTTTAAGTTTTTTATAAATTTATCTTTATTTTTGTATTTTTTTTCAAGTTTAACCTAAATACTACAGCTAAGTATATAAATACTTTAGTTTTGTTTGCAATTTAAGAATATTGTAGTTTGTTTTCCTTTTCATTATATTATAACAGACATAATTTGATGTACCTAATAGAATAGGAATTGCAAGGAGATGCCCTTGTCATTCAAGTGCATACTTATGTTGCAAGCTTATTTCAAGTATTTACTGATTACTAATTAAGTAACATCGCCGTTCAAGTATTTAACTGTAGGTGTAAAATGAAATTAAAAAACCGGCCATGTGCGAGTCGAACTTACGTACGGAGGATTCCGTACCATTACTAGTATCCATATAACTTTAAACACTCTATACCTGTTGCCGTTATTGACATCGAGGAAAACACAGCAAAAAAAAACACGTTTGTTGTATATGTGCCCCACTGAAATATTTATTTAATTTGGTTTTTAGTAGGTATTTGTTGTTATAGCGGCAATAGAAATAGATCATCTGTAATTTCAACTGTCTACCTATCACGGTACATGAAATACAGCCTGGTGACACACAAACAGATGGCCAGTGGAGTCAATAGGGTCCCGATTTTATCCTAAACAAAACCTGAAGAATTATTTTTTATACCTCGGGAAAAGCAAAAAGATACATAGTGCCACTTGATGGCAAATAAAGTCTTTATTAGACTACCAACAGAATGATTAAAAAACTGTTTAGAATTGGTTTGGAACCCAGGAGATGACAGACACAATCATACATTGTTTTTATTTTCGTCATATTTTTGATTTGAATCTAACCCGCTACCTAGCTATCTTGTTTATATCCAGGGGCCAAGGTATTTGCAATGATATTGCAAATGTACATGTCAGAGCCGTTACCGCCAGTCAGATTGGCTATGCTAACAACATGTAATTGGAGTTAATAGCCATCGTGGTTGAAACCAAAGGGCCTAACTAGTATGGCTGTGTCTATATGGCGTGTCAAATGTGAATAAAGCATCCGTCACTCTCGTACTTATTTACGTGTCAGAAGGCGACGGATGCCTTTTACAAACTTTGTCTCGCGATAAACGCAGCCATATTAGGGCCCCTGGAGTAATGATCATTATCATCAGTCGTCTTGTTTCCTTTGTTAGCCTTGGGGTACGGTTAGTGTTGTTTTTGACTATTATTCAATAAACATGTAAAATTACCCACACAAACACCATACCAAATTTACACTATTAACATAATTTTTATTTAATCCCTTATTTTTGAAGCCATTTCAAATAACTATGAAAGTATGTTTTTGTGCAAAACATAATTTTGGCTAAACCATTACAAAACTATGCCAATTTTCAAGTTTACACTAACGACAGACGGACATACATTCCTTAATAAGGCTTCCTTTTTACCACTTTAACGTAAGCATAACAAACATTTCGCATTCCTTGATCAAAAACTTTACTGTATGTATCTAGAAATAAATGCTATTTAGTAAACCAAATTTTTGATATTGACACATTCTATCCAGCAAACCATTTGAAAATGAAAAGAAAAAGTACAGACGAGCTTACTGACTCTTAAACCAAAAGTAAGGCACCGGAAACATCTAAAGGCACTTGAAAACGGCCCCGTATTGATTTCCCCCAATACTTAAGTGTATCGGCATAAAACGTAACATATGTTCGTCCATAGGTGCTCAAAACCCATTGAACCCTTCTAAGAAACGTACCCTACTTCGTAAATGATATAGTACAGCAGATAATGTAATTCCGTGGAAGGATCTCTCTAACTCAATTATTAAATTACTTGAAGATGTTTCACATGGGGTAGAAATATTTATTTATTTATTTTAAACCGTTTTTTAAAGTTTTGTACTTTTATCATACATACATTAAATCACGCCTGTTTCCCAGAGGAGTAGGCAGAGACCACTTCTTTCCACTTGCTACGATCTTGACAAATTTCTTTCGCTTCTTCCACATTCATACATCGAGTCATACACGCACGTCGGTTTCGGGTACTTAAGATTCGGCCCTTTTCCAGTACTTATATCATCTTATATTAAAATACAATAAAGCTTAATAAGAAACTTAAATGAAAAACTAAACACTTTGGGTACGAAATGTCATGCTCATGGCACATGGATGGCAGCCTCCATCGTGATCGCATTCAGAAAGAGTTGACCAGAGGGGCTGTTGCTTAACGCACTCGCAATCGCAATTGTTTTCATTTTGAAAATCGAAGGCTTGTCTGCATACAAAATGAAAACAATTGTTCCGCTTTGAAGCCAGTTGAGATTACGAGTGCGTTAGGCAATAGCGACGTAGAGCTGGAGCAAAAAACTTTGGAAATTCTGTAGAAGACAATTCCGTTTATTGGGCACTTTGAGGTTAAAAATCTCCAAGCAAAGATGTGCCTTTAAGACAACACAGATTGCAGAATGTGCGGCGAAGAGGTGGACACAATGAAATACTTATTGTACGGTTGTGGCTACCCAGAACCAAACGATTTCAAGGAACTGCCATTGCACTCCACTATCTGTTTTCTGGAAAGGGTGGAGGCTGCATTGTAAGCCCTAGAAGTGTATCCGTAAGGACCCCACCAATAAGGAATACCTAAGGCAGTCGAATCATGATTATCGCTATCGACTTGCAAACAAAACACCATGAAGCCAGCGCAGACTTTTCGTTCATTATATAAATCCCGCCTTCTTATCTGTATCCCTTTTCCTTATAGCCTCTCGACCTACGCAATTTGTCAGTATTACTACCAGCAGCGGGACACTTCTCACAAAACTACCCATTAAAATGCTTTTACTACACCCAAAGCCTTACAGGCTGAGTAGCGCTGTCTACTCCCGCCGGCCTTTGACCTACTTATAACGATGTAATAGAACTTTTCAGAGCAAAAACTAGGTTTCTGCACTATTATGTCTAAAAACTTAGGCACAGAGATGGAAATTCAAAGTGAAGTGTTTGTCACTTGTTATTTTAATTTCTCTCCGTCGCTTTTGTACACCATGAGGCCTCAATAGCCACCCATAGATCCATTCCCAATTAATCGTGTGTATAACCTGTGTTTCACAAAATAAAAAAGAAAAGAGCTTCCTTAATTGGCCGGTTACGCACCAACAACTCTTCTTAAGTTGCTGGTGTTTATGGGCGATTGTGATTACATCCCATCAGGTAACGTGATTTTGCTCGTATGCCTCTCCTGCAAAATTAAAAATATGTTTGTTTCTACGAGGGCTGCACTGAAAGTTTTGGGAATCTAATACTTAGAAACATATTTTTGACACATATCATACCTTTTTACAATCTCTAGAGTTTCATTATTTTAACACACTGGCCACATAGAAAAAAAAAGCGATGGTTCGGTTTCAATAGTTTTATGAAGTCGTCGAGTCGCTGCTGAAAATGGAATTGTCCCGTGAAAATTTAAGAGCTATGATTTATTACGACTTAAAAATTGATTATCACAAAAACAATGTGGAGACCGGATGATTGTTGCTTTTAGTAATAAAGTACCTTCAAAGACGACAATATACAGGTGGTTTGCAGAATTTCAACGTGGCCGTCTATCCCTCACGGACGACGTGCGTGAAGGTCGACCAAAATCGGCAGTCACGCAAGAAAACGTCGATGCTGTGCGTCAGCTGATAAAGGAAGACCGACATGTGTCATATCGGGAGATTCAAGAGTGTTAGGGCATCGGAATGAGTCAGATACAAATCATTTTACAGGAACAATTAGGCGTGCGAAAGTCGTTTTCCCGTTGGATCCCTCACTTATTGTGTGAGGAGCAGAAAACGACTCGTGTCAATTGGTGCCTCAGAACTTTGAATAAATTCAACGGAGGAAGCTCAAATGCAGTTTTTAGCATTGTATCCGATGACGAGTGTTGGATATATGCATATGAGCCTGAAAATAAAAACCAATCTCGAGTATGGGTTTACGAAGATGAGCTCAAGCCGACAAAAGTTACTCGCAGCACGGCCAAAAAGATGGTGGCTACGTTTGTCTCCAAATCGGGTCACATGGCTACTATTCCTCTTGAAGATCGTAGAACGGTCAATGCCGATTGGTACACCACTATTTGTTTGCCGAGTATCTTTGCTGAACTCCGAAAAAAAAACCCTCCTTCACCACGACAATGCCAGCCCTCACACCGCTCGGAAAACAACTGAGTACCTGGACGGTGAAAAAGTCGAATTACTGGACCATCCTCCATACAGCCTCGACTTAAGCCCCAATGACTTTTTCACATTCCCCAAAATTAAGGATAAGTTGCGTGGTCAGCGGTTTCAGACGCCGGAAGCAGCAGTGGAGGCTTTTAAAATGGCCATTTTGTCGACCCCTACTTCAGACTTCAATAAGTGCTTTAATGACTGGTTTAATCGCATGGAAAAGTGCATAAAATATAAAGGAGAATACTTTGAAAAACAATAAAAATATTTTTATTCAATTTAACTGCATATTTTTTTCTATTCCCGAAACTTTCAGTGCAGCCCTCGTAAGTATGTAATATTCCTCAGAAAGATCCAAATCTTCAAGGTCTTGCGTCTCTAAGCTCCAGTAAAATGCTCGATAAAAACTTAGATTCAACAAAATTGACACCAGCATTTTGTTTGAAGTTTGTAACTATGCGTAAGTTGTTTATTACCTCGAAGTATCGAGACCAATAAATCATACTTAAAGCAAAATTAAATTTAAAACGTCGAACAAACTTGTACGTAGTGTAGGAGCGAGGTTGTCAACAGACTATTACCGTAAAACTAAACAACTATGGTCCTGGGTAGTGATTCTGTAAACAACGCCGGTCGTGCGGACTGTCGAGTGATATCCAAGCGGCGAGATTAAGTTGTCCCGTCAGTGCGAACAAAACACATTGTAGCGCGTGCATTTTCAATTTAGCAGCACGATGGGTCGAACGTATAAGGCTGCTTAATTGAAAATGCACGCGCTACAATGTGTTTTGTTCGCACTGACGGGACTACTTAATCTCGCCGCTTGGATATCACTCGACAGTCCGCACGACCGGCGTTGTTTACAGAATACCCTGGCCTATATCAATAGTCCAATATTACTTGTCATATTATTCTAAAATATGATAGATTTAGCTATAGCTAGAGTTTTGAGCAGTCAATTTTAGGTCAAACAGGACATAATACCCAGCAATAATAGCAGTAAGGTATCATATTTTAGAATAATTTAATGCGGAATATTGGACAGCTGTTGCAGGCTAGGACCAATAGTTGCGTAGTTTTACGGTACTAAAGAAGTTTGGAAATTCAACCGTTCATTTTGGTTTTATGTGAGTTTTAAATAATTTGATATTGATACAAAACAATGTCACTATTAGTTGAAATATCAGAACCCAAAATCTAATAGGTAACGAGATGTTAATTGCGAAAGCCCATCGTATTTCTTTTTTTTGGTCATTTTGTGTGTTAAGCTAATTAATTATTGAGTCATAATTTTTGTATCGCTAGAATCGTAAAAATTTGTTAAATATGTAACGTGTAGAAAAAAGTTAGGATGATTTACAAAATACCTAAGAAACTACAGTGTCTTACAAATTACGTTAATAATTATGCCGGGTGTCCCTCAGACTCCCAAACAACGTTTTTTTTTTTTTTATAAATGTGAAAAAGGAGTTTTTTTATATTTTATAAATTTATTTATTTATTTATAGCCTTTATTGCTGACAATTTACAATTATAATAATTTGATTAAATAATTCATTTAAATTTTAAATACATTGCATTATTAATTATTGCTTATTTACACCAATTTTATAATTCCTAGTGCATGCATTACCATTCTTAATATTATATTTCATATTGACTAGTATATGCGCCTTTATTATTATGTATCCAGGACATCAGTTACACATTTTTTGGTGTCTCTATTGTTGAGGGTGTGATGTCAACTTGCCCCTTGGCATAGGCCTCCCCCAGAATGCGCCATTTTGTTCTATCCATAGTCAATCTCCACCATGTACTTCCACCAACCTTTTTAATGTCATCGTCCCATCTGCGCTTCTGCCCTCCTCTACTCCTTTTCCCATCTCTAGGGTACCACATTGTTACATCTCTAGCCCATTTGCTCTAGTTGCTTCTTAACATGTGCCCAGCCCATTTCCATTTTAATTTGTTGATTGTGTGCGTAACATTTGGCAATTTCGTTTTACTTTTTATCACCTCAAGCCTGATCCTATCTTTGACTTTGATATTGAGTACACTTCGCTCCATGTTGTTTTGGCACACTCTCAACATACTATTATGTTTACTGGTGAGAGCCCATGTCTGACAACCATATGTTAAGCATGGCATTATACACGAGCTGAATACCTTACTTTTGTCCTTTATAGGTATCTGAGGGTTTTTCATAACTTCTTTGAGGGACCAGAATCATTTCCATGAGCTGTTTATTCTACTTTGTATCTCTTTATTCATTTGGTCTTTCGGGGATATTATCTGGCCAAGGTATACGTATTGGTCTACATATTGTAATTGCATTCCATTGACTGTAATTGTTATTTCATCATGGTTTGTCATGAGTTTTGTTTTATCTGTATTCATTGCGAGTCCTACCAGTGCACTTTCATTTACTAGTTGTTGAATCATTGTTTGCAAGTCATCTGGGTTTTCACAGAGTAGGCTCAGATCATCAGCAAACCGTAGATGGTTCAATTTGGTACCATTGATGTTGAGACCGAGATTATCCCAGTTAAGTTGTCTGAAGATGTGTTCGAGTACTGCCAAAAACAGTTTAGGAGAGAGCGGATCACCCTGTCTTACACCTTTCATTATTTTGAACTCTTCCCCCACTCTTTCCGTTTGTACTTTTGCTGTACAATTTCTATATATTTCATGAATTATGTTTATATATTTCCTATGTACGCCTTGTGCATCAAGGGCTTCCCAGATCTTATTATGTTTTATGGAGTCAAAAGCTTTATTGTAATCTATTAGGGCCAAATAATATGTCTTGTTGTATTCATTACATTTTTCTATAATTTGTTTTATTGTGTGGATGTGGTCAATAGTTGCAAAATCGCTCCTAAATCCAGCTTGTTCCCTTGGTTGATTCTCATCTAGCACCTGTGTAATCCGTCGCAGTACTACTTTGGCAAACACTTTATATAAGTTGGGCATAAGGCTTATGGGTCTATAATTGTTTATTTCTTTCATATCGCCCTTTTTGTGCAAAAGAATTATTGTTGATTTGGTCCACTGCTCGGGTATTTTTTCTTTAAGAAGGATTTCATTGAATAACCCTGTAAGAAATGACAAGATTGAGGATAAGCTACCCTTTAAAATTTCGTTTGTTATCCCATCTTCGCCCGGTGCTTTATCGTTTTTCTGTGTTTGAATAGCCATTTCAACTTCTTCTTCTAATATGGGTGGGTTAATATCATTGATCTTGTAGGTATTCCACATCAACATAGGCTCTTGGTCTTTATATAAGTTACAATAGAAGTTTGTAGCAATTTCTGAAATTTGTAAGCGTTTTGATGCAACCTTAATTTTTTTGTCAGTCATGTTGGGTATCCAAGTAGAGTATTCTTTTAGTTCTTTCAGGGCTTTCTTTATACCACCTGTCTTTACAATGTAGTGTTTTATTTTCTCCGTTCTTTTGTTTTTCCTGTGGTTTCTAATCTTGACATTAATTTCTTTGCTAATTTTTGTAATCTCCTTTTTGTTACTGTTTTTATTTTCCATAAATTCTCTTCTTTTTTTGATAAGTTCCCTAGCTTCTTCTCCTATTTTGTCCTGCTCTATTTTATTGTTTAATAATTTTCCAATTATTTTTTTAATTTCAGATTCTAATACGTTGTACTTTTCCTGTATGTTTTGTTCATTTTCAGCTTCTTTTAGCTTATCTTGAGTGAGTAATAACAATTCTGATGGTAATGGTAGAGTTATATTCTTATATTTTTTCTGAATGTGTTTTCTTGATATTCTTGGTTTTGATATGGTAATTTTGCCTCTTACCATTCGGTGGTTAGTTCTAAAGTTGAGATTGTTGATGGTGCTTACGTCCATAAAATTTCGTGGTTTATTTGTAAGTATAAAGTATATCTCATTGCGTACTTGACCATTTGGCGATATCCATGTCCATTTCCTGTTCAGTTTTTTCTTGTAAAAAGTGTTCATTATGGATAAGTTGAAAGTAAGCGCTAGGCTGACCAGCCTATTACCATTTTTGTTACGCTTCCCTGTACAGTAGGGGCCAATAATTTTTTCCTCTCCTGCTCTTCGTTGTCCAATCTGGCCATTAAAGTCGCCCATGACTACAGTTGTTTTTAGTGATGTTTCTAAAGTGTAGTGAAGGTCATCATAGAATGAATCTTTTACTGTGTCTTGGGCCACTTCTGTTGGTGCGTAGACCTGTATTATTGACATTGGATCACAACCAGGTAGTTTAAGGTTAATTTTTGCAATGCGGTCTGATATTCCAACAAACTCTTCAATATATTTACTGTATTCTTTTTTTATGATAAAGCCTACTCCATACATGCCAGGGATTAACCCTTTGTAGAAAAGGATATGGTCTTTGTATTCCTCAATTGCTTCTCCAACTCTTCGCACTTCAGAGAGTCCAATAACGTCCCAGTGTAGTGTTTTCAATGCATTTTCTAGTTCTATTAAGGATTCATCAGTTCTCAGAGTTAGAGTATTAAGCGTTGCTATGTAAAAATGTCTATGTTCACACTGTAAATCTGGAGATTTACCCTCTAGTTGTAGTAATAATTGTTGTTGTAGTTGTTGTTGTTGTTGTTGTTGGTGTTGATGTTGTTGTTGTTGATGTTGTACATGTTTATTAATAATCTCATGTTCTTCTTCTGGGGGGTGGTAGTCGAGCTCCCCACGGGGACCAGCCGGGTTGGGGATATTTATATTTTGCTTGTTTATGTTTATTGTAATGTGCTTCCTGATGTCCGCATTTTCCTATACGAGGTATGTATTCTTCTCCGATTTTGAGTAGGCTCGTTCCCGCATATATTGGAAAGCATCCACTTTGTGTATTTTTGAGGTAATCTCATCCTCATCTTCCATATTTTGTTTAGGTGATTCTTGTTCTTTTCTTTTCCTTTTTTCACTGTCTGTTTTTTTCTTTCCTTTCACTATAATCTTATTCCGCCAAATATAGGCCTCATTTCCTTTCTCTTTTTCACAATTTAATTCCTCTTTCAGTTTTCTCCTATGTTCTAAAGTTTTTTTTGTTAAATCTTCAGTTATGTATGTACTTGCGGGCATATTCTTCTTTTTTCTTAATATCTCAAGCCTCTTTTGCGCTGACAAGGTTTTGAGTAAAATCGGTCTTTCTTTACCGTTGTCTTTCTTTTCTCCGAGTCGAAAAACGTGATCGACTTCTGGTTCTGTCAAATGCACACCAATATCATGGATGATTTGTATTGTTTTGGTCAGAAGTTCTTCTGGTTTCTCTCCCGATTCTTTTATTCCGTGGATAATCACATTTTTCATCCTCGCGTTTATTTCTAATTTACTGACCTTTATGTTTAATTTACTAATTTCTGTCTTCAGGATCGTATTTTCCTCTATTATGGGGGCTATTTTTTCATCTACGGCCTTTAATAGTTTTTCCGTCAGTCTTTCCGTAATTTCATTGGTTTGTTTACTAAGTTCGGTCTTCAACTTGTCAAAAAGCAGTGACGTCTCGGGGCTTAGTTGCGCATACATTGCTCGTTTTACAAGTTCACTGTCACTGTTATTTTACCACAGACCGGATAATTGTGCAGCGTGAATAAGCATAGGTGGAACAAACTTGATGTTTGTACCGCCTTTTGCCGTCTATGGTGTAGCATAACCTCAAAATTTGGCCCGGTATTTCACGATGTATTTTCTCGGCGAATTCACGGTATATAATCTTGGTTTTTGTACGTTTTGGTGGACCCGGTATTTGTATTTACTTCTATTTCACTTTTTTACGGATCACTGCACTTTTTCGAATATTAAAGCGAGTAAGTAAGCGGAGCACTTGACATTACGAGTAGACGTTACGAGCACCGGAAGCGGAAAAAAAACAACGTTTTTTTTTTTTATAAATGTGAAAAAGGAGTTTTTTTATATGCTTTTTATTGAATCTGCTAATTGTGTCGTTATCTAGAAGCCGTTGAACAAGTCTAGAACTTAGTTTGGAACAAAGGTCAATTTGTTTGAGATTAATGTCTCCTGATGTTTAATCTTAAGGTACGGCTTCAAAATTGGGAGGTTCTTTGGTTTTAACAACTTGAATTAATTAACGAAGCGGTTGGTTAGCGTTTAAAGTAGCACTTTACGTCTAGCGGTCCCGTGAACGATAAAGGAAGGGCAAATATTTATTTAATAAGCTTGAATATTGGTTCCCGAGTTTTAAATGTATATTTATTTATCTCAATATTTATTTCTCTTCGTATGTTGAAAGTTGTATTTTGAAAAAAAAAACACATTCTATATTTTATTTAAAACTAGCGCTTCGCTTCAGTTTACAAGAGTTTTCTGTAAAACTCGTACATTAAACAGGATTTATCATACATAAAAACCTTCCTGAATCATTATAATGTATTAAAAAAAATCGCATTAAAATCCATTGCCTAATTCTAAAGATCTAAGCATACATAGGGACAGACAGACAGTGGGAAGCGACTTTGTTTTGTAATATGTAGTGACTAACGACCCGCCCTCTTCGCTTTGGTTTATGTGAGTATGATTATTTAACCTAGGCTATAATAGCCTTCCTCGATAAATTGGCTATCTAACACTGAAAGAATTTTTTAAATCGGACCAGTAGTTCCTGTGATTAGCGCGTTCAAGCAAGCAAACAAACAAACAAAGAAAAAAAACTCTTCACATACACATACATACATACTTAAACTCACGCCTTTATTCCCAGAGTGGGGTAGGCTGAGCTACAGAATTACCAACAACTCTAAAAACTTGTTAATAATTCTGTAACCACAAAAAACTCACTCACTCACTCTCTCTCTGTAACTCTTCAGTTTTATAATATTAGTATAGATACTCTCAATGTTACTAGAAATGTTTATATACTTGTTCAATACTATAACTTTGTTTAAAACATTCAGCATAAAATAATACAAATCCATTTTAATTATCCTTTAATTTTTGCACTTCGTTTTATTATCTCTACCATATCTATCTACCGTATAATGCACATAATTTATATTGACCAATATTTATTTTGCAGCAATACGCTTAAACTATTCACATAAACGTTACCTTTACATAATTTGCCATGAAAAAATTCAAAAACTTCAGAATACAAAATATCTATTCAGTAAATTGGCCACATGGCTCTTTTACACGTCGATAACATTATGGAGTGAATCATCTATCTTCATCACCCGAAAACCGTTCGACATAGGTTCTAAAGAACACGACCGACATGTTTTTCAATACAAAGCAAAAGAAAACCGCCCTATCTATACCTATTCAAGCCATCACACAAAATTACCTTATTTGAAAAGCGTGGAATAGGAAACCATTTGCTAGAACACGGCCAAAATATCAGCTTTCATACGCCATTCAGCGTAAAAAGGTTACCCGTTATATAATTTTCATTATGTCACCGCACCGAAATATTTTGCGAGCGAAATAATCCAACATTACTGTGAATTGAGTGCTGCTGTAATACGAGTTATCGTGTTGTCAGACCATATACCACACTTTATCGTTGCGTATTAATATCGCCTGTTTTATCTCTTTTTTTTCGTAATGAAATACGTAAATTGGAATCGTAACGTTTCCAACGCCTGTAACGAGTTTGATAATGTAGTTTTAATCAGTTTTTAGGATGCCGTACCTCAAAAGGAAAAAATGGAACCCTTATAGGATCACTTGGTTGTCTGTCTGTCTGTCTAGACCCTTTATCTTCGTTAAAGTCGCTCAACAATCCTTATCTTTGCAATGATTTATACACTAGATCACTATTTTCAAATTAAATTTAAGATGAAATAATGAAATAAACAGATCGACGGGTCGGAAAGGACCGCCCTAGGCGTACTTTTTCGAGTCAAATCGGAGAAATACTGGAAATGGGCCGAATGTTAAGTACCCGAAACCGACGTGCAAGCATGACTCTATGTATGAATGTCGAAGAAGCCAAAGAAATTTGTCAAGATCGTAGCAAGTGGAAAGAAGTGGTTTCTGCCTACCCCTCTGGGAAACAGGCGTGATTCAATGTATGTATGAAATAACTATGATTACGTTACGATACGTTATTTTTAATAAAAACACGCTTGGTGAAATATTTGAGGTTACGTGTCAAACAGTACTAATTTGTTTACATTGTTCACAAGTTCTATTGACGGCGATTTTATACCCGTGATTTGACACAGTCATCGACATACTAAACTCAGAAATCCTATTTCTACAGTCAACACGTGATTTCTGACGTTCGAGGGCGTCTGTTTGTTTTTATTTCCCAAGTAATACGTGTCGCATAAATTTTTTGACAGCACCATAATCTTGAAATAGCCACGGTGAATTGTCATTTCGGCTAAAAATATCTCATGTCAACATTTTAAAGATCAGAGAAACATGGTTTGTTAAAAGACTTCCTGTTTTTGTTTTGTGTAAACAAATTCTGTTTGGGGTTGTGATGTTTTTTGTAAAGTAATCCTAGACGTCTGAAATTATTATTATAAAAGTAAGTGTATTAAAAAAATGCGTTTAATTTTGCGTAATATTTTCAATAGTCAGTTCTTATACTAAGGTTTCAGTTTATTAATGAAGACTTGAAACTCCAGGTTCTTTGGAATAATTAACACAATTAAATAAATATTCATGTTTAAAAATCGATGTATCTAATACCTTCAAACAAACAGTTCTTGTATGTATAATCTGAATCTCGGAAAGGGCTGCAACAATTTTCATGAAATTTAGTATGCAGAGCGTTTTCATTTTTAGAAAATTAAAAAAATAACCTAGCAAAGCTCTGTCATCCAAGAATATACTTATTTTTTTTTTAAATCACTTGTCAAAATGGTCATCTTAGATTATTTAATTCTTGCAAACTTCAAATTTAAACATCACATGCTATTTTTATTTGAAACATAACGTCCTTAGTAAAACATTCAAAATGAAAACGTCCTGAAATTATTTGTAATCGGATCTTCTTTATTAAACAGTCATCTTATTTGGAATTCGGATTCTCCCAATTAGGTTGACTTCATTATTTAGGCTTCGGTTCCATTACCGTATTGCCACAAGATTTATTGCTGAAATCCTGACCAAGCCGGAATTTCAAAGGACTTTCCAACAATCGATGGTAGGATTTTAACAAAACTCTGATCCTATCGGAATATTTAACAACGGGTTCCGTTGATAATTCTTACTTTTTAGTCCTTTATTTTAATTGTGAATTTGAAGGATCTTAAGTAATTAAAATTTTGAAAAGCCGGTATGGAACATACAGACATTATTTTTAAGGTAATTACAGAAAACGGGTATTACTTTAAAAAAGTAAGTATGTAAGAAGTTTCTGGCGATGTAACGTTTAATATTTTTTATGTAAATGAAATTATTGGCAACAACTTTAAAGTAGGTATTTTTTTCGCATCACGTGACAAAAATGCTGGCCTGTACTTGGCACAAAGATTAAGCATTGCCATTCAACGTGGCAATGCTGCCAGCATTTTAGGAACAATGCCCACTGGTAGCGGTTTCTTAGATTAGTGTAGTTTTAAGTGATTTTGTAAGTTCTTTCGTTTGTTTGTTTTCTGATTAATTATCCTTAAGTACTTGAATTTTACAATAAACCCTTTGATATAAGTAGGTATTATTTTTTTGTAAATAAATTATTTAAGGCTTTTGTGTCATTCGTGGTCATTTGTATTTATTTATGTTTTCTGTTAAGAAATATAATAAATAGCCTTACGAGACAGAGACCGTCGTCATTTACCTTGTGAATCAACTACCAACAACTTTATTTTTTATTTTATTTTATTGTTAGGTACCAATAATTGAAACTTTTATTATTTTAATTTTTGTTCCGATCGATCGCATCGGTATGTGTATATTATTTGTGATATTCTAAAAGGCTTTAATTGATAAATGTCAAAGCAATTCAATATTTTATTCCTCAAGCTTGTACCTACTGAGTTTACAGCTACCACCTACCAAAATAGGCCGTGGAAATATTTTAGCAGATCTCATTAAAAATAGGGCGACATTCATTATGATCAAAATTAAATTAAATTAAGAAAGGGTACTTACCCTCTTAAAATTTTACCTTAAATAAAAATAATAAAAATAATTGCGTTTATATTTTCCTTATAAATATTAAAAAATATTCGTCAAAAGCCTTAAAATGCTCTTGAATACGCAATATTTAAATTCATTCCAAATTTAATATAGCCCGCGGAACCCTAAAGACTTTAACAAAGGCTCGGTTTTTTAAATCTACTTAGTACGCAAGCTGGTACGGGCTGATATTATAGGGGATTATTAAATTTTTCATAAATACCAGAAGTTGGTCGGGTAACAAAGTCGCTCGCTTCGCTCGGGCGAATTATGTAGATGACATAAGTGGAGTTATTACGTTCCCGTACTCATATTCAGGGGTGTTATTCTCTCAAAAACCACGGACGGTCGGACGAACGAGCGAAATCGCAGCGGCAAGTTTAAGTAGTCCCGTCAGAGCGAACAAAATACATTTTAGCGCGTGCATTTTAAATTTTGCAGCAGGGCTTTTGCCGATGGATCGAATGTCATAAAAGGCTGCTTAATTGAAAATGCACGTGTTAAAATGTCTTTTGTTCGCTCTGACAGGACAACTTAAAGTCGTCCGACCGTCCGTTGTTTTGACAGAATAACACCCCAGTAGGGTGTTCAATTTTTCAAAGTTTGTTTTACTACTTTGCTTTATTACTTTGTCTTATAGTGATAGAATCAGTACTGGAAAAGGACAGCGATGGGCACTCGATTCGTATTTTCAAGGACAAAAGAATTATTCATTTGTTTTGTAACAATCGATTTTTGTCCGTGTCTTTGAATTAAGAGTTAATTGGTGCCTCGTAGCCTAGATGTCTAACACTTTTAAGTAATTAATTTTGTTAGTATTTATAGGTTGCACACTTTGACATATTTTAGAATCGAGAACGATTATGCAAAAAAAAAAAAAGTTATTGTGATTGCTATCATCAGCGCTTGACAGACAAGTTAATTATTGAATCCTACTTATGGAAAAATTATAAACGGTCCAATTAAGTATAAACGCACTATAGCTATAGTGTGCTTGAAATATACTTTGTACTTATCTGTCAGTGACATTTCCATTTTGACAGAAAGGGACTTCGCATACGTTAACTAAAACAGTTTTAATGTTCATTTATAATAAGAGTTTATGAATTTAAATCCATATACCATTGATCTAGATAGGTTAAAAAATCTCCCTCTTGCAAATCCAGCTTACTTCGACAGACGCCACTTGGTCACGTTTGCGAGCAAACTCGGATAAAACTTACACGTATGAATATGTATAGAGCAGAGCCATTAGTAGAATTTAATTAAGTGCGTTAGTAGTGGTTTAGTGTCGAGTCATGGTTGCTAGGTTTGACTTCTTTTGATCACCATGTACAATCTCCAGTTATAATTATATTTTACAGGATGTTCTGTATTTAGAGATTTAAAATCAAACTGTATGTAAATGGAGCCTTTTTTCTATCTAAATTCTAACATCGGTCTTGTAAAAGTTTTACTAGGCGCGCAAGTATTTAATTAATTTTGTCTTTTAATAAGTAATTTATAATAATAAAAAAACTTCAGTGTTTATACTATATTCATACCAAATTTGATGCTTGTATGTTTTACGGAAAAAAGTGCCCTTTTACCGTTTTGTCGATACAACAAAAATGAAAATACAATCAAAACAATATTTTCTTGTTGGTATGGAGACCCCTTAGTTTTTTAAAGTAAGTAACAACGCTGTTATAACATATAAAAAAACCCGCCGTGTATTACAAGTCAAGAAGCTTTAAAGTTAGGATGGACGGACGGACGGACGAACGGACGGACGGACATCGTAGCAATGTTAATAGCGTTCCATTAGTCTCCCCTTAGATAAAGAACCCTGAAAATTATTTATTATAAAGCGCAAACATCAAATCGAAAAACGAAAAGTAATTTAAAGTGTCAATATCTACATAATTTTTTGAATTGCCTTACACTGTGATAGTACCTAATTTGATGCTTGTATGTTTTATGGAAAAAAGTGCCCTTTTACCGTTTTGTCGATACAACAACAATAAAAATACAATCAAAACAATATTTTCTTGTAGGTATGGAGACCGCTTAGTTTTTTTAAAGTAAGTAACAACGCTGTTATAACATATAAAAAAACCCGCCGTGTATTACAGCTCAAGAAGCTTTAAAGTTAGGGTGGACGGACGGACGGACGAACGGACGGACGGACATCGTAGCAATATTAATAGCGTTCCATTAGTCTCCCCTTAGATAAAGAACCCTGACAATTATTTATTATAAAGCGCAAACATAAAATCGAAAAATGAAAAGTAATTTAAAGCGTCAATATCAACACAATTTTTTGAATTGCCTTACACTGTCATAGTACCTAATAGTTTATTACAATATTTGCAATTACATTCTATTTATTCAGACACGTACGATTCACCGATGCACCGACATTACGCGCCTCTTGTATCCCTGCTTATGACATAAAAAACGGATATCATTTTCCTTTACGCACGTTTGACTTTTACCCCAAACAAACGTTTGAAAGGATGTCATGCAAACGACCTTTTTCCGATTAAAAATAATTCAGCCCGACTATACCGAAATACTTCGTCCACAGATTAAAGACGGAATTTTTCAACAAAGGGTTTTTGCCGTTAGCTTTGCAAAATCTTTTCTTTGCAAAATTCCTTTCAACTTTTGTTTGGGCTGTGATGGATACTTCAACTTTGAATGTTTAATGGTGTATGAACATGTTAATGGAGATAGCAGTATCTAGAGATACTTTATTATTTGTTGGTTTTTACCTGTACATTTTATAGATAAATCGATCTTACCTTGCGTTTACATTTGTGTGAGTAGGTATCCCTTTCGCTCTTAGTTCGAGGTTCGAGATAAAATCGCGATAAATTAATTGGAGCTAACGTAATTTCGATCAATAAAATATCCATGCTTTATGTAGTAAAATATAAATAACTAGATATTTAATTAAATATTTGTGCACGTAATTAAAACAGATTAGGGCTACGTGACTCTTTTGCCTTTCCCATGACAAATAACTACCCAATGCCTCAACATAGGGCAGTCAAGGCGTCCCGACAATATCTTCAGTACCCTTACCATGAGTTACAATTACCGTATTCACTAGCTAGTCGAATGCTCTGTCCCTTGCACTGTACAGGAATACTTGCGAGGTCTGCGAGGGATAGAGCTTCGACTCACTAGCGAGTACGTTAACTTACTTGCTATCGAGTCAAATGCTGAATGTGAGTAGCATGTTGCTACTGACCGCTAACCGCGCACTACGCTAATTACACTAATTAATGGTGCATTTACATAAGCCAGTGACTAAATCCGTCGGCCGCATTCGGTTTAACGATTTCGTTAATTACTATCAAACAATCGTTTATTAGTCAGTGACTACAACCGGGCTGTAGTCGAATCACAAACCAAATACTATTCAGTTCGTGAGGCGATGGTTCAATCGTGAAGCTGTATTTTCTTTCTCATTCATATTCAGCTCTAGGCGGTAACCAAACGTTTTTCGCCCATGAAATCAAATCATATTCCTACCTTTTTTTAGTATTTTGTAGTTGTCATGAAAAAACTAGGTTTAAAGTTTACAGTTTTATTTAACCCTTATGTAATCATTAATCTGATCATCGTATGTGCGTCTTAAGCGTCCCATATCAACATTATTTTAATCCACTTCACGATCTCGCTATTTCTTTATCTATTTTTAGAGCTCTTGTTATTCATTTTATCGTGTGTTTTTTTGCAAGAAAGTCTTCCCGTTCATTTTTTGTTTTGCAATACTGGGTAGTGATTCTCTGAACAACGACGAATCAAAATAAAAACATCCTGTTATAAAGCATGTTTAAAACATGATTGCTTGATATTATACTTCCATCTCTATTTGTCTATACCCATTTTAATTTAAAACCTGTCATGTTTTTTTAAGTATTCAGTGACACTTGCTGCTCTAAAATCTATTAACGAAACGTTGCTTGTCAAAATCAAGTTATCTATTCAGCCTCTGCAGTGACAAAAAACCATACTGAAATATATACCTACCCACATACATCCACACAAAACACATCGTTACTACTTTGGAAAAAAACTCGTATGTCATATTTCGAGATGTGTGAGTTCGAACTTCATTTTCTTCACGTTTACGTTTCAAACCGTAGGTCACGAAATGTGAGATACCAGGTTTTTTCAAAGCAATGACGACAATTAGTCTCTATTATAGAGGCGGGTATAAACTCACTCAAAAATACAGGAGGTTCTCAAGTCAACCCGTATATTTTTGTTTATTTTGACGCAATCCTTCAAGAAGTCTGACACTGTCATTTGTCTTTTCTATAAATCAAACGATAAAGTTTTCTTTCGAGAATTTTATCTAAAAAGTGCCGCTATCTCTTCATCTCTTCAGTCGGTTAAAAGTGTTCAATCGTTCTAAGGTTGAATTTCTTTTGCGCGTCTATAAGAAACAAGTGTTGATTCGAAATATCAAACGTAGCGATATGTTGGTTTACCCGGGAAGTTGTATCACAAGGGAAAAACCTTTTTCTTTGCCGAACGTGACAAATTATCGCCGCAGACATAACACGTGTTAGAAAACTTTGCCACATTTTATACGAAAATATTTGTTATTTCCCGGTGACACTACAATCTATTAGGTATATTTAATCTTAGGTTTCCATTAACCTACCGCCAAACAGCAGTGTTCGCATTGTTGTGTTCCAAGTGTTGGGGATAAGACAGCCGGTGAAATGACTAGCATAGAGGCATTCCATCTTAGTCCTCAGGGTTGGCAACGCATTTGCAGTCTTAGGATTGCATTGCAGTCTTATGAATGCGAATGTCTATGGGTCACAGTTTCTACTTTCCATCAGGTGGCCTGTGGGCTCGTTTGTCTTCTCCATGCCATAAAAAAAAAGGTTTATGTACGAATTTACTTGTATTTTTTTTTGTACAATAAACATTTATTTTAGATCCATATGGGTCCATCAGAATGTTAGTTAATATACCCCCTGCATAACTAATTTCATGTTCTAGAGCATTCTCTCGTTTGGTCTAAACCGTTAGTGATTTTCAAAAGCTTACAAAATTTATGGACGTAGGCACTCTACGCGACCGTCTGGCAGCTTACGACAATCCTAACCATGGACTTGACAGAAGCGCGTGGAGCTAACTCCATGTGCTTCTGTTTAGTCCATTGGAGAAAATTATCTTTAACCGAACAATTGTCTTCGCGTGTGATATCCACAGACTTTTTGCTGTAATAAGTCCATGGGAGTGTCTATAAATAACTTGACATTGGCGAAATACACCTTAACAGGAGTGAAAGGCATTAATTAAAATAATAAATATATAAAATCCTAATCATTTTGGATAACGATAACGAACGCCGAAAGCATCTTGTCTAGGGCCTCTAAAAGTTACTTCACTCTTTACTTGGCAGTATTTGCCAAATACTGGTCCCATATTTCTTGCATTTGACGTAGAAGGATGAGGCAACCAAAATATTTGACAAAACACTTGTCTTGAGTGGAGTGCCGCCACGAGATGTTAGGATCGTTAACGCCATGTTTCTTTCCTCTATCGGGAATTGTGTAAAGAATTTTACCGCAAGAATATTCTGCAGAAACGTGACAATAGCTCTTTAGAAAATCAAGGTCTCGATTCAGTGACCATTGTACAGTAGGTCAACTATTGTTAAGGGATGCTATTATCTTAAAAACGGCGTTCAAGTCGGTCGAACGAGTAATCGAGTTTTTGTCGCATCAGAGTGTACAAAAAACAATTTTGCCTATGCATTCTCAATTAGCTAGCCTTATACGTTCAATCAGGATAGTGATTCTCTCAACAATGACGGTCGGACGGACGGACGAGTGAATGTCCAAGCGGCAAAATGTACGCGCTAAAATGTGTCTTGTTCGCTCTGACGGGACTACTTTAACTCGCAGCTGCGATTTCGCTCGTTCGTCCGCCCGTCCGTTGTTTTGAGAGGATAAAACCCCTGGGTGTGGGGATAGTCAACGAAAATGATCGTCACGTGATGTGTTACAGAATTAACAACAAGTTATTAGAGTTGTTGGTAATTCTGTAGCTCTGCCTACGCCTCAATGGAAATGAAGGCTTCAGGATATGCATGTATGTAAAAATAAATATAAGGCAGTGTTACTTTTACAAAACTTTATTTTCGTTTAATAGATAGCTATTAAGCAGTTTTTAGTGTAAGCTGTCACGCTTTGATAATTATGTCACTTATTTACAACTACCGACCCGCCCTCGCTCGCTTCGGTTTATGAGAGTATGATATGCCTTTATAACCTTTCTCGATAAATGGGATCTCTAACACTGAAATATTTTTTTCAAATTGGACCAGTAATTCCAGAGATTAGCGCATTCAAGCAAACAATCAAACAAACAAACACACAAACTTTTCAGCTTTATAATATTAGTATAGATATTGTCAGATTGTAATATTTTTCAAATAGGTAGGATCCAGATCTGGTGACCTGTGTAATCGATTAGGTTCTGTATGCCATAGAAAAATCTCTAAATACGAAAATCACCTAAATAAAATCTCGCTAATGAATGATTGGTAAATATTTACAAAGATTGGATGCCAATGCCAAATCAAAATCGACCGTTATTTATCCACCGGCAGAAAGAAGTTACGTCATATTTTGTTTGGCATCTACATTCTAATTTCTTAACTAAGATAAAACTGTATGTGTGTTTGTTTGTATGAAAGAATCTTTGTTTTCTTGTAGACCTTGATGACCCGATTCGGACAATCGTAGTATTGTAAGAATTATCTTAGCGAAGTGACACACTGAGAAATTTGATAAAAACAATACAGTGGGTTATTTAACATAATTATTTAATAAATATAGAACACACAGTGGAATTATTAGAACTAGCCATTTTTTAGTATTGTTTTTAGTATAGTAGTAATACAATGTTTGTCCTAACACATTGTTTGTCCGAATTTCAACTTTTTAAGGTTTCCAATTATATTTGCGGGTCGGTTAGGTTAGGGTTGTTTTATAACAACACTAAAAAGTTTTGAAACGTAAGTGGAAATGGCTTTAGGATAAACGAAAATTAGGACAAACGATTCATTAGGACAAATGACGATTAGGGATTCCGAAGAGGAACCTAGTAATACTTATAAGTACTCACCTGCTAAGGCACCGTGCATACAAAAATGTACTGATACGGCCATTGAAGTTAAGTTTCATTGTAAAGAAGATAATAGTGAATTTACCTTTGTTTTTATGATTGATACTAAAATAAGAATAATGATTTCTTCATAGGTTTCTTTTACATTGGCAAATTAATTTGCAGGTCTAAAGAGTCCATCAATTTCATCCAATCAGGGTAGTTATTCTCTCAAAAACAACGGACGGTTGGACGAACGAGCCAAAACACAGCGGCGAGTTTAAGTAGTCAGTCAGAGCTAACAAAACATATTTTAGCGCGTGCATTTTCAATTTGGCAGCATAGCTTCTGTCGACAAGATCGAACGTATAAGACTGCCTAATTGTGAATGCACGCGCTATACAGGGTGGAAAGATAAGTCGGGCCCTGGAGGGAAACTACCTTAAATCCTTAAGTTGGCTCATTTTACTTAAAGGAGACATTCCTTTATTTTTAAAAAGAAACAAAACTGCATTCAAAGATTTTCTTAAATTTTCTTGCCTTAACCGGGAATTGAACTAGCTAAAAATGAGAAAAATTAAAAGTAGCTATTTTATTCTTCTAATCGATAGGATTATTGTTCGGGATTAAATGTCTCTAAGTAACACTTAGTATTAGAAATAAAAAAACGTGAAATTTGACATTAATCATATCGAGTGTTTACTTTTTACATTTTTACCTGGTTCGATTCCCGGGAGAGGCAAGAAAATTTAAGAAAATCTTCGAATGCACTTTTGTTTCTTTTTAAAAATAAAAGAATGTCTCCTTTAAGTAAAATGAGCCTACTTAAGGATTTAAGGTAGTTTCCCTCCAGGGCCCGACTTATCTTTCCACCCTGTATACCCATGCGCTATATAGCCTGTATATACCCACTATTGGGTGAAGGCGTCTTCCTTATCACGCAACTCTTCTCAGTCTTAATGGTAAAATTTATTCTAATGATATTTATATCTTAATTCATTTCATGGATATTCAACATTCATGGTACCTATTATGGGGATACTACGATCTATGAAGAAAAAGGGTAAAGATTCAACCTGTTCACGCTACGCTCTTATCTACAGGATGATATTTAAATTTTAAGCGTTCGCAACTTTATCAAGAGGTTCAAAACTCGAAAACGCTTGATTTTCCGTAGTTAAATGAAATTCCAATCACAAATTTACAGACTCGTGAGTTGAGTGAAGCGTTTTTTTCACTCGACGAGTCGCCTCTCATTTTCAAGTCGCTGGGAAATTTCACATTTAAAACGCTTACAAGACTTATTCAGTTGTTATTGACTGCGAAATCTTTTGATACTCATATGAGTAATAGTTACGGATGTAAATTATTTTGCTCTTGAATTGTAATGAGTATTATGTATGTATGTAAACTCTCTATTGCACAAAAAAACAATTACAAGTAAGGACGCATATAAACTTAAGAACGGTAACAGCTTATTGAAAGGCACATAATAATTTTAACAGTTTAGTTGAGTCCATGATCATGACGCATATAACGGTGTTGAAATATTGGAACTCAAAACAAACGTTAAATATATCGTACTATCGTTTCATGTTGCTGAAATATGTTTTGCAGGTGCATTCATTTCGCAACTCAGTTGATCTCTGCACCCGTTTTGTATTAAGGATATTTACACCGCTTCTCATTCATTCCTACAAATAGGTTAGGTTAGCATGTCTAATAATATATAACGATTAGTATAAATATAAAGGTCTCTAGTTGGATACAAGTTTCCGTGGTTTTTAACATAATTTTCACAAAATCATTATTTCCGTGAAGCGATATTTCTTTTCGCATTTTTTCCCATTCTTAATTTGACCCAATGTTATTTTTTCCTGTTCGGTTTTATTACCGTCGCTTTTATTCTCGTTCGTCTTTTTACCCAGTCGCATTTGTTCCCGTTCGATTTTATCCCAGTCGCACTTATTCCCAAAATGAATTACATCATAATGTAGGTAGGTTTAGGTTATGTTAGTTTTGCAGCAGGCCCGGAGGGCCAAATAACCCAGAAATAGGAGCTTCGCCATAGCGGAGCTCCGTCGACTGTGTCAAATTAGATTTTTGGAATTAGAAAAAAACGACAGTGAAAATTATGGTACCAGGGAAAGAAGCGACTGGATGAAAATCGCAAGGGGAGAAACACGACTGTGAAAATATGGTGCCAGGGAAAAGGCTTCTGGTAATTACCGCGTTCGGGAAAAAACGCGAAAGGAAAATTAGCTTCAAAGAAAAAATGCGTTTGGGAAAGTCATCTAACAAATCGTTTCCGTTACCTATTGTCGATGCGCGGCGACCCTGGCTTGGTCCCTCCTGTTGAGTTTGTTTGTGGAGGCTAGAGCCACGCACATATGCATGCCGACGCTATGTTCGTTTTAAAACTAACTACCGTTTATATTGTGTCTGTCACTATGTAACTAATAAACTTAACGTGCTAATTTTTATTAAAACTAAACCGTTTTTCCGTGAAAACAAACAAACACACTTTTGCATTTTAAGTATTAGTACGAATGCAGATAGTAAAGATATACTTGCTAGGTATGATTCAATTCTAATACATCTTTTTTTTTGTTACAGCGGGGAGGCAGTATGAACACGACGTTAAACAATGAATCGGCAAGATGGCTATTAGAGGCGTCCAGAGATCTTCAGAACCCAAACACTTTGATAGAGAAGTTCTCACAGAACAGAGCTATAGATGAACCCACTAGGGGCCTGCTCCTCATGTTCTATGGTATCCTGGTAGTCATTGGGGCTGCTGGAAATGCGCTGGTTGTTATCTCTGTAAGTATTTACATACATACACATACAATAAATCACGCCTGTTTCCCAGAGGGGTAGGCAGAGACCACTTCTTTCCACTTGCTACGATCTTGACAAATTTCTTTCGCTTCTTCCACATTCATACATCGAGTCATGCATGCACGTCGGTTTCGGGTACTTAAGATTCGGCCCTTTTCCAGTATTTCACCGATTTGACTCGAAAAAGTACGCCTAGGGCGGCCCCTTCCGACCCGTCCACTCACTATCGATGTGTATATCTCTTTCGTCAATCTTCTTTCATCCATCCTTTCCAAATGACCGAACTATCGAAGCATAAGTATTTATTAATGTACTAATTAATACTATTATTATAAAATTCGAAGATCACTTTTGTTAGTAATTAATGTTATTCTATCTTCAAAATATGTTCTTTTTTCCGTGTCTGAATGACACGCAACGCACAGCCTGTTTAACTTAGGGACTTGGAACTTGGAGGGAATATTCCTTGGCGTGTAATATTATAATTGAGTTTTTTTTTAATCATCATCCAACGGGCAAGAAGTACAGGGCGTAGCGGGAAACTAACTTTACGCGTACGAACAAACAAATAATTTAATTACTATTTATATTACCGCATCATCCCCTATTTATTCGTGAAATTTTCATGAAATTTCTAAATTTAATGAATTATTCTAGGTTTAGCGGTTTAGACTATGCGTTTGTTTGTTATTCAGTGAGTTTGTCAGTCACGAAAGAGTTTATTATACACGTTGAAAGTATTCCACATGTCACCTCCCTTAAAATATTATATTCACAAGTAGTAAAACTAATAGTAAACGGATAAAAACAACCATCCATAGTTCCATACTTGAATGAAAAGTATACTTAATCAAACTCAATTAACAAAAGCTAAGAAATGAAAGCAGCTGTTTTTTTGCGAACAAAAACCCGGTTTAAAATTTCAATAGCTATCCGCTAACAAGAATCTAATCAGGTCCAGACTAAAACTACCTTTCCTCCGTCGATCAAATTGTTTACATCAAACTGTTTGAAATACGCCATGTTGCTTCGTCGCAGCACATGAACAAAAAGCTATAATCAATCAAATAATGACGTATATACCGGTACACCTGTTTTACGTGACCTGTTATTAATTTTAGATTTTCTATTCATTTTTCGTAAAGAAACCCAGTGAAAAAAATATGTTTGCGGGTGGTAGGACCTTGTGCAGGGTCCGTTCGGATCGCTACCACCATCTTATCCATTAACCTACCGCCAAATAGCAGTGTTCGCATTGTTGTGTTCCGGTTTGGGGATAAGACAACCGGTGAAATGACTAGCATAGAGGCATTCCATCTTAGTCCTCAGGGTTGGCAACGCATTTGCAGTCTTAGGATTGCATTGCTGTCTTGTGAATGCGAATGTCTATGGGTCACAGTTTCCACTTACCAAAAGGTGGCCTGTGTGCTCGTTTGCCTTCTCTATGCCATTAAAAAAAAAAAAACTGCTAGCCATCCCTGGTGATAGAATAACCGCTTCTCATGAAATAAAGTACTTACTAGTTGGTAGTGACCCTGCCTTCAAAGCTAGCGGTCCTGGGTTCAAATCTCGGTGAGGGCAGGTATTTTTTGGTGTTGTTCCTGAGTCATGGATGTTTTCTGTGTATTTAAGTGTATGTTTCTCTATATAAGTATTTATATCGTTGTTTAGTACCCATAGTACATACAAGCCTAGAGCTTAGTTTGGGACAAGGTCAATTGGTGTGACATCGTCCCCTGGTATTTATTTATTTATTTTAATGGAACAGTAACAAATTACAAACTGACACTTTTTATATAATAAATAGGTACTTATAAATAACATTGTTAATAGAATAATTAAACAGAAAACAAACAAACGAAAGAACTTACTATTACACAATTATACAAGATAATGTTTGCAATTTAATAACAACTGTCCACAGCATTAACTTATTAATTTATTTAAAGATAAACATTCAAATTATTCTCATTTTTATGCAAAATAGGTGCATTTTTTGTAAAATTGTAGCGTGTGCCACGTTTAAAAATAGAAATAACTAAGTTTTATCAGTGATGACAAATCAATCATTGTACGACTGTACAGCATAGTAATCTTAACAATAAAAGGAATGACAACATGTTGATAAGAGTTTTTTTTAGAAAACGCTTCACTAATTTAAAGCAGTTTTTCTTCATTCAAACCACACTTCCATAATAAAAACGTTAAGAGTCATGAAAAAACACGTGTAATAAACGCTTTGCAAATTTTAACGTGGCTTTTAACGTTATTTTTATTCAAAACAAGCAATTAATTTTAATGTTTCGCAACCGAAAATGTCACGCGAGATTAAACCAGCCACGTTTGTTGAAACATGCTGTACCATTAAAAAATACGAGGTGTGGACAGCACTGGACGCTGATAATGTTGACGTTTTAGAAAACGAAATGTTTTTAGGGATACGTAACAATGTATACGATTGAACCGGAAACCAATTAAGTACTTCGTGTTTATACTTCTCTCCTGTTCGCTTCCATAATTTTATGCTCTTATGCGAGACTATCTGAGTCTACCCAAGCCTTTATTTTAAGTCATTTTGTGGACCTGTAAAACTTTTCTTTTGTTTTATGATTACTGTTATTTCAAAGGGTTGTTTGAAAAATTATAATAAGTTAAACCTATACAGCGTGTCCTAAAAGTCAATACATTAAATTGAGAACTATTTTTCAACAGTCCCAATTTTTTCAATGTGTCATAAACACTGCTATATAGTTTTCAAATTATAACTTTTAACGATCTTTATCCTTTAAGACTTAAATATTTAATTGTTTTAAGTGCTGCACCAATAAACTACTGATCCTAGCCGAGATGCCCATTTTTCAAGACACGTTAGAAATTACAGTTCTCTATATATTTTAAGACAGGCATCTCAACCAAGATCAAAATATTTATACAGCCCTGAGTGTACTCGTGCTTTCTAAGACTACTGTTCTTTTTCTTTTCATTCAATGATATAAACAAATAATACCATATTTTTGTTCTGTCTAAGTTTCTGCGCAGTTTTATTTATGGCTAAGAAATGGCAAACGCACATACAGTCCACATAGGACATACATGTTTAGTGGAATCTAAGATCTATAGACATTTACGCTCTCAAGACATAGTCTCAAGACTTCGATTGTTTTATCCCAAAATTGGAACACATCAAAGCGAACGTTATTGCTAGGTTAATTGAAAAAACAAGATGGTAGTAGCGATCCGGATGGACCATTCAATGACTTAAGGTCTTACGACCACGTAACGTTCTTAAAAATTCTATCATAACCTAACCTTGCTTCTTTTTCAGGTAGTCCGCAAACCCGTCATGCGCACAGCCCGCAACATGTTCATAGTGAACCTTGCCGTTTCTGATGCCTTGGTCTGCTGCGTCGGAACCCCTCTGACCCTCATGGAACTCTTGACCAAACACTGGTCCCTTCCCGACTGGCCGAGCCTTTGTAAGGCTTGCGGTGCGATACAGGCTATATCAATATTTGTGTCCACTATATCCATTACTGCAATTGCCTTGGACAGATATCAGGTGAATTGATTGCTTTAAGTGTTTGTCTGAGAGGCTTTTCAGCTTTGTTTGTATTAAAATTGAGTTGCCGAGTTTTATCATTATTTTATTCGGTGTCAAATTTTTATATTTTACTTTAGTTATCTCTTTTATCTTCAACATGCGAAGCACATGCATCCGCTATGTAAGATAATTTTGGCCAATATTTTTTTAATACCTATACTTTTTTTCAACCTTTATTATGTTGCATTATTCGTGTTTATGCGCAAGACATAACAGTAATGACGTAAGTCATCCTTGACTTCTCTACCATTAGGCTAAACATAACACTTTGAAGTCATTCTTCAAATAAAGAACAAATCATAAGATATAATAAATGTTTTGTTAATTTATATAATAACAAGTCTATTTCCAAGTAAATATGTTATTAATAATCCAATTGCTCCGAGCTGTATTATTGCTTCGTCATTGAATTTTTACGTGTATACAATCCCAATGAGTTCCGGGAACTAGTTTAAGAGAAACATGTTTACAGGTAAAGTTAAAAATAACGTTTCCCTTTAGTGCTTCGTCTGCCGGAAAAAATTACAATTCAACTGAGTTTCATTATTTAAACTTATGTGAGAGGAAGACACTTATAAAAATGTACGTAGTCTTAAATTAAATTCACATAGATTAACATATCTTGTTAATATAAATGACTTAATACTTCAATTATCTTACTTATATCTGTCCAAAAACATAGACTTTCATCTAGGATCTTTACGACACGCTCGATTTCGTGCTACTCGCAGAATTGCAAACATAGTCAACTGTCACAAGACCTTGAGCAAGGTCCATCATCTTGTCCTTGAACCTACCACCAAGCAGGGAGTACAAACACGCCCCCCACCTGATGGTAAGTGGGATCTGTGACCCACAGACATTTCCCATCTCAAGACTACAATCTTAAGACTGCCATTCGAAAACCGCAAATGTTTGCAAACCCTGAAGCCTAAGGTGAAATACCTCTATGCTAGTTATTTCTCCGGTTTTATTCCCACGGTAGGTTAAAGGATAAGACGGTGGTAGTAGTCACCACCACTAAAAAGTCAAACAAAACAGTACTTTTACAAAAGTTACGCTAAAACTTGGCTAATCCTGCAATATCAGGTTTGAGGAGGTTCTACAACCTGTGACTCTTTGGGTGAATACCAAATCAATCGTTATTTTAGCATTCAAGAAGTCACAAAAAACCTAAGTGAGTACATAGTTGAATCTCAAACATATTGCCTTTTTAAGAAGTTAAGTAAACTAGCAACATTCGAATTAAAAAGTTGTCATCGTTACAAATTTAATCATCCTACAGACTTTTACGATACAATTTTAAAAAAAAAGTTCGCCATCTTTGTAAATTCGAACTGACTAACTCAGGCAAGCTATGGAAATGACAGATATACCTATTACGACTCCACGACTCCTATATAGCTGACTAGAACTTGGCAGGTTCTAACAGCTAATACAGTACCTTGTACTACTTCTTCTTCTTCTTCTTCATCAGCGTGTATTCGCTCACCGTTAGGCATATGCATTTTCAATTTTCCTTCATCCAAAACGGTTTTCCGTTTCTTTTGTCCAGACGGGGCCTTTTATATCACGAAAGCAGGTTTACCATACTTGTGTGTGTACATGCATTTACACGTGGTCTCTGAGTGTGTGCGTAGCTGTAGTGTGGGTGTTGCAACTACAAGACAATATGGAAAACCCGCTTTCTTTGATAAAACAAATGTAAATCAAATGTATTCTCCAAGCTTTTAGAGTTAACAGGTTCAACTAAATGTAGTTCGAATTGTTTACTCGTAAATTTGATGTAGTTCGAACGCGTGAATAGAAACCGTTTGATTTTATTGCACTGACGTCATGTTCGTTCGGTTAAGTAAATAATGAGCAGGTAATTTAATATGGAATAAGTGGGATTTCGAAGAACTTTGTATTTAACTCATCTACAAGGCACTGAAAATTTCTTCTTGATATTTCCTCGAACGCTGAGCTTATCACAGATAGTAAAAATGAAACGTCAAAAAGAATATCACTGTTAATGGGATATAATATTTGGTTTTTAATTTCTAAACGGGCATTGGAATTGTTTGCAATATAACAGATTAACCTTTAAAAGTATTTAACACTACGGAATAGTTTTTAACTAATTGTTTAGCAAAATGACTAAACATGTCACTATTTAATATAAAAGTCTTTGGTTGAGTCCCGTTTGAATATCAGATAGGCAACAAATGCCTTCAAAAGGATATAAATAATTATAAAATAAGCAATTGATTGATCGATCAACCCATAGCCGAAACCGATGACCTAGGGAAATGAAATTTTGAGGGGATATTCCTGGAGTATTCTAGTTTCCTAGTTTTCAGAAATTCATCCACTAAGGGGTTAAAATAGATGGAGTAGCGGCTAATTCTACGCTTAAGAAATCGCTTGCGTCCTCAAGTAGGTCAAATTAATACTCATCAGTATCTCAAGTTTTAACGTATTTTTAAGAATAAGACCTAACCTAACCCACAAGTTACATATTTGTAAGAAATTCTGAGAAAAGTTCGGTTCCAGCAATATTAATTTTTTATCCCTCAATAATTATGCTAACTCAAAAAATTACGGGAAACCACGGGCTCCCCATTAAAACTTACGTTTAAATTAAAACTTCCACAAAGACCATAAATTCCATGCATAAAAAGTCTCGTGTGTCCTTCAGTCATACATATTTACAACCGTAATGCTCTCACTTTCATGAAAAACCATTTGAAACTTTAAATTAACTAAGTTTATAAATCCATCCTTATTCATATTTCGTACCCAGTGTACCTTCCATAAATATAAAGCACGGGTGTTTTTATTCATCTTATAACATTGAATGAGGTATCGTTAGATAGGAATAAAAAATAAAACTGAATAATATCGTCAATTTTTTGATTTTGAAGTTTTAAAAATATTAATCTCTAACAGTGATAATGTCGCTTATACATTTCCGTTTCAGCAGCCAAAATATATTAATTATAACAAAATTATTTAATAATAAGCCTAATTGGTTTTACACTTAGACTCAACTAGAATGCTTATGCCCATTTAAAAAATCTAACAGCTGCAAATAGCTTCAATTATAAAAAAAATATGGTTTTGGGCGATAAAATAACAACCTCGCATACTAGTAATTTGACTTAGGGCCGTATTAATAAACACATCATGACTGAGAGGCATGTCACAAGGTACGTCAAAGTAAACGTCAAACCATAGAACACTGTCATTTTTGACGCATCTCGAGACGAGCATTAGAATTGAGATTTGTTTATTAATACGGCCCTTACTCTCTATCTGAACTCTCCCTATTTTTGCATCTCGAGTAGGTAATATAAAATAATGGACAATTAGTTGTCTGTTTTTTTATTATTATTACTTATTGATAGACAACGGTAAACATACTGTTATAGAGATAATATTATTATAAATACAATTAATATATTCAGGCAGGAACAAAATACTTGCGCTCATCACACAAAGTAGGTATTTTGCTCTTACCAGGAATTGAAATGACTACGTTGCAGGAGTATTATTCTCTCAAAAACAACGGACGGGCGGACGAACCAGCGAAATCGCAGCGGCGAGTTTAAGTAGTCCCGTCAGAGCGAACAAAACACATTTTAGAACGTGCATTTTCAATTAAGCATCATGGTTAAGACACTACTACTTAAACTCGCCGCTTGGACATTCACTCGTCCGTCCGTCCGACCGTCGTTGTTCAGAGAATCACTACCCTGATCTTTTGTGATTAAAGTAACGGCTATGGAACCATACACTGAGCATGATTGACATGCCTTTGACCGTTTTAATACAAAAGAGAAGAAAATGAACATGCAGAATATAATAAAATGCCCAAAGGAAAGTAATCACCGCCTGCCATAAGTAATCACCGGAAGCTAAAGAAGGGTTTTCGGTGTGTTGCCAGCCTTTTTAGGGAAAAATACGCTCTTTTATAAAGCCTCAATTTTATTAAAACCTTCTCGAAAACCCCACATCATAAACTGCTTGCCCCAAATTTACCGAATAAGGCAGAAAAACTGTCATCGAGGTGAATTTCATTAAATTTTTGAAATCAATGTGGTTGTATTGATATTGATTTAACGGTATTTCAAAGCTCTTAAGTAATTTCCATTTCATTGTATTTTTAAAATGGATATAAATTAGATTTTTACGTATTTTAACGAAACCTATCCTGTCTCTTTAAATCAGAAACTACTAAAGATAAAAAGGTTGAAAAAATATACAATAACTAATGAAACATCTGGGGGGTTATTATGACATAGTTATGCAATTCTGTTTACGCTGAGAGAAAAGGACAGAGCTATATAACTGCCATAGCTCTGTCCCTTACACTCACCGTAAAATGAACTGCATAGCTATGTCATAATAACCCCCCAGGTGTCCCTCAAAATCAATAACAACGTTTGTCCTAACACATCGTTTGTCAGAATTTTCATTCGCTCTCAACTGGTTTTCAGATGAGTCAGGTATCTTTTAAGTTTTCCAATTATATCTGCGGTTCGGTTAGGTTAGGGTTATATTAAAACAACACTAAAAAGTTTTAAAATGGAGGCGGAAATGGCTTTAGGATAAAGGAAAATTCGGACAAAGGATGCATTAGGACAAGTAAGGATTCTATAGGAGAACCGAAAAATCTGTAATTTATAAAAAAAAATTGCTTATAGCATATAGCATCCATCCATTAAAATAGGGTTTTTAAAGTATAAAGACAGCAAGCAGCAGTAAATACGACTTAGGAACCCTTTGTACTCGAGTTCGACTGGCACACAACCGTTTTTTTTTAAATAGTATTTTCAAAAGAATTAAGGGACATTTCAACTGCATTTAAGCGATATACAAAGGAATACAAGAGATACGTATACACTTTTGCTTTTATTGTCTTCGGTGGTTGGATGATGGCGATGATGATGGGCAGGAACGCCCGGCTGGAGAAGGTGGTCAATCGGTCTCTCGGTCATGCCGCCCTGTTCCTCTTGGTGGGTCCCATCTTCTGGTTTTCCTACAGAATAAACATGCGTGTTATAAAGTGCTTCAGTCGACAGCTAGTCCTCCCCAATCATACATACTAAACATTAGTGATTAATAAAAACCATCTTAGTTACCAGGCCCCTACCCTGATGTATGGTAGTGAATGTTGGGTGTGGTAGGACAAGCATAAAAGTCGTGTAAATGCAGTGAAATGCGCTCTTTGCGTAGTATGTGTGGTGTGAAACTGATTGATAGAGTAAGAAATGAAAAAGTCAGAGATAAATGTGGAATAAAAGAAGATGTAGTGACTAAGATTGAAAAGGGCATGCTTCGATGGTTCGGTCATTTGGAAAGGATGGATGAAAGAAGACTGACGAAAGAGATATACAGATCGAAAGTGAGTGGACGGGTCGGAAGGGGCCGCCCTAGGCGTGCTTTTTCGAGTCAAATCGGAGAAATACTGGAAAAGGGCCGAAGCTTAAGTACCCGAAACCGACGTGCGTGTATGACTCGATGTATGAATGTGGAAGAAGCGAAAGAAATTTGTCAAGATCGTAGCAAGTGGAAAGAAGTGGTCTCTGCCTACCCCTCTGGGAAACAGGTGTGATTTAATGTACCTAATGTAGTTAGGTACCAAAAAAAAAATATTCATCATCTGTCAAACAAATTTGTTAATGCTTAAGAAACAATTCCAATTCATTATCTACCGTCTTGCACGTCGGATTAAAGAAACAAATATAAGCCCCGGATTTGGAAACAATGACAAACAAAAACAATTCCGAAGTTGTAAAACTTTTACTGAAACTCCTAATCGTAAGCCGATATCCGAGAAATACCCAAATTTTGTGTAAAGTCTGATTTTTGTTACAGAGAAAAAGAAAGGAATCACTTGGTCTTTAGGTTCTTAAAACTATCGATACTCTTATAACTTGAGAGTTGTTTGAGTTGCCAAACATTCCCAATAATTTGAAATTCTTTAAAAAAATTGCGAGATTTTTCTGGAAAACTTTTGACAATGTTGAGTATGTGCTTTATATATACGAAAAAATAGACTTATATTTGGAAGGGGCCGCCCTAGGCGTACTTTTTCGAGTCAAATCGGAGAAATACTGGAAAAGGGCCGAATCTTAAGTAAGTACCCGAAACCGACGTGCGTGCATGACTCGATGTATGAATGTGGAAGAAGCGAAAGAAATTTGTCAAGATCGTAGCAAATGGAAAGAAGTGTCAGTGGTCTCTGCCTACCCCTCTGGGAAACAGGCGTGATTTAATGTATATGTAAAAATAAAAACACCCCTGAAAGTTATATTAGGTACTTTCACAATAAGGAACGTTTTTCGTCGGCACCAAGCTCGTTGCAATCTTATGTCCATTCTTAATATTAAACTGTAGATACACTTTTCAAAACTAAGTAAATTAGCGTACCTACCTATAATGCTTTTCAAAATTCTAATATTGCAGTACTTACCACTGATAATTTTTCTTTAAATTTACCCGTTTAAAATTTAGTGTTCTACCTTCTGTTTTCTGTCGTGTTTACATGGAACTGGTAGTAAAAGTAGAAAATTACTTCGGCAAGCGACCTCCAAAGTTGTGTCCAACAACTTTTTAAGAGTCCTAACGCAGTTTACGCATTGTTAAACTCGTTTCTAAGTACTAATACTAACAATACTAAGTCGAATTACATACTAAGACTTAAAGTACTGAACTTTTCTAGATTCGACAAACAAATCGAGTTTGGGATCGGCTATTTGGGAGATTGAACGGAGCTTTTTTTTCCTAAAACTTGTGATAAGTACCTACTCAAATGAGAATTACTAATGTTAAATGACAAATAATAGCCAGTAGCACAAATGTTTATTACCGCTAATGTCCCTTTAGGACACTTTTCACTTGATTCAAGGTGATAGCATGCCATTTAAGTCGACATTAAATATAATGTAAGTAAGTGCTACTGAGCATATTAAAACTGCAATGTACAGTAAAACTACAGTATAAACCGTACTTGATATGTCTACTCTGTCACTCTCTTAGATATTATTATCAAATGTACTCACACAGAGAGGGTATCCTATCATTTTATCGAATTCCATTTTATCGAATGATATATTCTGCAGAAACCATGATATTTTCAAGAAATAGAATTTTCATTGCATTGAAAATTCTGCATAATAATACGTTTGTTGAAAGGTTTTTCGATATAAACCCAAGGTAGCCCAGAGAGAGTGGGACCGCGATAGACAAACGAGTCCTTTTAATACTCTGTTTCAATGTGCGTAATGTAATATACAATGTCAGATCCTAAAACAAAACACTTACTGTGTAATTGCACGACTTAAAAGCAAGCAGTAAATTCAAACAGTGCCTAAATATAGCGCAAGAGCAAATGCTTCATTGTAGTTGTATAATAGGTGAATAATATAGGGGCCAGTTTGGGTTCAATAAGAAAACTATTATTCTCTTAAAATACTTACAAAAAATATTTAGTTTTTGCCTCAATATCAATATCTATCTATGCACGTTTGCAAAATTTTAGCCTATGTAATTTTAATAGTGATAGCAAAACTGAAACTAGTACTACGGAACTCTAAAAAAGCAACCATATTACTATCGTCGACCAGCAGTAGATAATATAGCGAATCAATCTTAGTACTGAGGGATGACAAAGAATTTGCAACATTGATATTTGCAAAAGTCAACTGGTCTCCAAGCCAACTCTCCACTATTCCTGGACCTTAATTATTCTTTGTTATGAAGTATACTGTTACCGTATAGATTGTTTACGATACGCCATTACTGTCAAGATAATAAAAACTACGAACGTTCTCATCATTATTATTTTCATCACAATCATTATCTTCACTATCATCACCATCATCATCATCACCAACATTATCATCATCATCATTATCATCATCATCACCATCATCAACATCGTCATCATCATTAACAACAACAAATTGTAGTATGTGATTTCTACATGCAATAAAAGTTTATTTACTAATAATTAGAAATAATAGAAAGTGAAATGAAAAAAGGCAAAGTCAACCTAACACTTTTATGTCTAAGAAACGCTTCGTCGTTTAAAACACCTATTCCGTTTTTTTAATTAACAGTCACTTAATTATTGCTGCGTCAAAGTAATAATCACGGTAAAAATAATTCACGTTTTTTTTAAAGGTTGTGATTTGATTTGCTTTTCTCTTTCCGAATATTTACATTTCTCTACTTTCCGGCCGGTTTTCAACGCAGTGCGGTTTTGTTGAACTAATTGTAATTGACTGAAAAATAATATTTCCACCAGGATTCATTTCAGCTTCATTTATTTTCTGTCCGTGATCCAATTTCAAGTGATTGGGCATTTTCATTTAAAAGGTTGCATTCCGGAGGTTGTTTATGAAACTTGGTTTGGTCAGTCGTAAGTTTTCCACTCTGAAATCTGCAAAATTTATTTGTTTTTTTTTAATTTAACTTTCCAAACTCGTTACTAATTCGTTATTACTTCTGTTAAAAAAAGCAGTAAGACCCCTTTAAACTTATACTTGGTCTGTTTAGTAAACCACTTAAAAAAAGGCACACGACCACTCAGGCCACCTGATGGTAAGTGGGCTCAGAGACCAATTAGACATTTCAATTCTCAAGACTACAAGCTTAAGACTGCAATCCTAAGGCTTCAAATACGTTGTCAGCACTGAGGACTAAAATGTTGTATAGAAAAGGGTTGATAAGAGTGGAGAAAGGCTAGATAGCATTAGAGGGATAATACAAAACCCAAATTATGTAGGCAACAATCAGTTACTAGGCAATTCGCTCACCTGATGAGATCCGATGGCCCGGCTTACTCCTGGGGTGGCGTCCAGCGCCTGAATCGGGCCTGAATAGGTCTTGCAGCACAGCACACACACACAAGTCCCGTAGAAAAGGGAAAGTAACGAAAGTTCACACCAAAGCACAGTGTTTTATCGCTACAGATATTAGAAAGATGCGCACGCGACGACAGCCATTTTCGTTCTCCCAGGTGCCCGCGGGGAGTAGACCCGCGCGCGGGCGGAGGGGGCGGGGGAGGTCCAGCCCGAGTACATGAGAAGTCATTCGGCGAGGAATTAACCTAGATTTTCCTGAAAGTTGCCTATGTATAACAGGAATACTAAACATACTCCCCCCCGCTGCAAAATTTAAAAATTTTCAGACCTCTAATGTCGAGAGGCCTCGAAAGTAACGGATAGAATAACAGAAACAGATAAGATAGCATATAGCGTTCCTTTACAGTAAAGAAGCCTAATATGGTCCCTAACCACCTAGACACAGATAGAGAAGATTTAGACAGTAGGTGAGGAATATGATAAGAACAGCACAAAACAGAGGAAAGACGTTTATTAAAAGCTAATAGTATCTGAAGTTAAATAATTTATGGATCACAGTGATCACCGACAGGCAGAACGCAAAGTTTAACTACAGGTCGTTTGCACTCTCTCGTTCTAGAGTCCGTTCCAGACGCTCGAACGGTTGCGACCCTAACCACACCATCGGGACCCGGATGTACGTTCGTGACACGTGCCACCGACCACAGTAACGGCCGGAGGTTGTCATCTTTAAGGAGAACGAGATCCCCAACGTGGACTGGACGGCTATTTTCAGTCCACTTGGTTCTCTGATTCAGAGAGTTTAAGTAATCTCTATGCCAACGTTTCCAAAAGTCTGCATGTAAACGCTGTAGTAACTGCCAACGATTTAAAAGAGAAATCTTTTCATTGGCGCCACTATCATCGGGAACGTTAGTTAAAGGTGAAAGAGTCAAAAAGTGTCCAGGTGTTAACACCGAAAAATCATTTGGATCATTACTGAGAGCACAGAGAGGACGGGAATTTAAAATCGCCTCGATCTGCACTATCACGGTATGAAACTCCTCGAATGTTAGGAGATGGTTTCCTACCACTCTTGTCAAATGACTTTTTACTGATCGAACGCCAGCCTCCCAAACTCCTCCAAAATGAGGAGAGGAAGGTGGGATAGTTTTAAAGGTGATAGCCTCGCCGGCTGCGGCAGCTTCCATGAGCGACGCCAACTGATTTTTCGCCCCCACGAAGTTGGTGCCGCAGTCACTAAGGATTAAAGAGCATCGTCCTCTGCGGCTTATAAACCGACGCAGAGCAGCGATAAACGACTCAGTCGAGAGATCATTAGCGATCTCGAGATGCACAGCTTTGCTCGAAAGACACACGAAGAGACACAAATACATTTTTTCTGGCCGCACACCGCGGCGACGTCGTCCGAGTATTACTTGGAAAGGTCCAGCGTAGTCACACCCCACCCGTTGAAAGGCTTTGACAGCGGTTACCCTAACACTGGGAAAGTGTTTTACTTAGGTTTCTGAGTCAGCGTCAAAACAAGTAGTAGCCTGAGACAGACAGTGCTCAGGGGACAGATGAGCTAGTAGCTCTGGACGGTTACTAGCCCACTTTCTCAGTTCAAAGCCTCCTCTGTCCAGTAAAGAAATTAACTGACCCTGCAGGTCAAGAGCCTCCTCGACAGTGGCTGCACCGGTGGGAATGTCATCCACATAGGTATCCAAGGAAAGCGCCTTGGAGGCTAAAGGAAAACCCTCACCGTCGGTGGTAGCCAGCTGCTTGATAGTTCGTAACGCCAAATACGGAGAGGATGAAACACCATAAGTGACGGTGTTCAGACGAAAGTCTTTAAGCTCGTCATCAGGATGAAAGCGCCAGACGATGCGCTGAAAGTCACGATTTTGCTCATCTATGATGATGTTTCGATACATCTGGCGGATATCTGCCGCAAACACGACAGTGTGCAAACGAAAGCGTAAAAGGATAATCGAAATATCCCTTTGAAGTTTCGGTCCGGTTATTTGGGTGTCGTTCAACGACAACCCTTTACCATCTCGCGCGGAAGCATCGAAGACGACCCTCAGTTTAGTGGTTACGCTCGACGGTGACAACACACAGTGATGTGGAATATAGTAGGAACTATCTGCATTCAGGTCAGAGGAAGGGACCTCGGACATGTGACCGCTATCCAGATAGTCTTGCATGAAGTCAGTGTATGATTTACGAAGAGAAGGGTTCTCTGACAGACGCGCTTCTAATTTTCTAAACCGTCGAACAGCTATCGACCGCATGTTACAAAATGTTGGTTCCGTGCTTTTGAACGGTAACTTGACTATAAATTTACCAGACTCGTTGCGGCTGTAGGTAGAGATAAAGTGCTCCTCACAAGCGGCATTCTCTGGTGATAGAGGGTTTTCTGAGTGGGGCAAATCTTCAATCTCCCACAGACGTTTTAAGTCGTCATCACAATTGTGCTTACAAGCATGAAGGGCCTGGACACAAGACAGGCTCGAGTACAAAGACGGAATGGATTCCTGGCAGCGAGAGCGACCTAAAAATATCCACCCAAAGGATAGTGTTGAGTCCCACGGGTGAGTCATCGCCGCCGGGAATCATTCCTGGGAGAAAGATCTCATTCCATAGTTCGGAACCGAGAAGGAGGTCGATCGGACCCGGACAGTGAAAATTGGTATCTGCTAGCTTTATGAAGCCTAGCTTTTCTAAAAAGTCGGTCTCCACCGTGACAGAAGGCATGTCCTCGCAAATTCTTTTTATGACGATGGCCTCAAATGAAAGCTCCTTGCCCTGATGGCCTTCAGAACGAATAGTACACCGAACAGTTCCCAAGACAGGCGCAGACATACTACCAATGCCAAAGACAGACGGCGCATTCGAAGACACAGATAGACCTAAATGATTTGCAAGGTTCTGGCTAATATAATTGGCTTGGCTACCCGAATCGATTAACAAACGAACGACGTGAAAAGCACGCCAGTTATCCATTATATCTACACGAGCAGTAGACAACAAAACA